>CM034618.1:5741027-6268037 GCA_020080225.1 Gynochthodes officinalis | reverse complement strand
AAAAAAAAAATTTGGTTCTAATGTGCTATATGTTGCATTTGAGTCATGCAAGGAAGTTTATACATATCTTGATTTGTGAAAACCTAAATTTTCGTATCTTTCAACCTACCCTTACCTAAGCCCCGTTACAACCTTTAATAAGACCCTTTGATTATTGCATGGATTCATATTTATTAGTGGTGGAGATGTGATATATAAGCAAGCTTTTGGCAATGACATGGTATTTTGATTTGAGTGTTGAATGAAACCCTAAACACTTTGAGTGATTAGATTGCAACCTATGAGAGGTTATCAAATTTTGTGCATTTGATTTACGTGAATTGTTGGAATTAATGAGATGTGTATTTTGTTTAGATTAAAAGGGCTATGAATACTTGTTCTTTGGCTTATTATTCCAGTTTGCATTTTTAATGTAAAATAATATGCCATCCTTTATGAGAGAGTTTGAAGGTGTATGGAAAGAAAAGAAAGATATTTACCTAGTAAAAGCTTGAGGACAAGCTTTAATCTAAGTTGGGGGTAATTTGATAACTCTATTTTATATAGAGTTTTCTTATTCATTTAGTTAGAAATTGGCTTGTGTTTTAATTTGTTTTTACATATTTTGGCCAAATTATCCTTTGAAAACTCACTCATCTTCTAGAGTTCATAACTCTTGATACATACGTCAAATGAGATGATTCAAGATGATATGGAAAGCTAAGAAAGAGAGAAAAACTCTCATGAAGAAAGTTTACTCAAATTCTGGAAGAAAAATGACCAAAACTGGACAGAAACTTGAAGATTTTTTCTGAAATTTCCTTGAGCTACGGGTTCATATTATTGCAGCAGTTTACTTCACGTTTTGCAGCACAAATTGATAGTAAGTTTCAGTAATAAGAAGCCTAATTACTCAGCCAAAGCAGAAAGGAAAGATTAGCAACAAAAGTCTGCTGCACTACTGGAAAGAAAGAAAGAAAGGAAACAACCAGTGCAAAGGAAAAACAGCCGCACATGCAAAGGAAACAAACCAGTTGCCATTCTTTTTCTTTTCTGAAGAAAAAAATGCACATGGACAACAAGAAAGTATCTTCAAAATGCAGTATTACATGGGCAAAAGAAAGGAAAAATAAAAATACAGAAGAAAGAAATTTGGGCCCGAAGAGAGAAGAAAAAAATTCCAAGAATGCATTTCTTGGGCCATCAGACAATTCTTTCTGCATGAAGAGAGAACATGCATTCAACAATTCTTTTATGGAGATGAGCTACAAAGGATCATTTTCTTTGCTGTAAAAGAAAGAAAGCACATGGAAGACAACAACACATGTTTGTGGCTGTAAAAGAAAGAAGTAGTGAAGCACACAAAGAAAGAAAAAGAAAAAGGAGAGGAAAGCAGGAAGCAAGAATGACATTTGGAAAGCAAAGCAGGCTGCTTTCTTTGCTGTAAAGATGACAAGCACATGGATGACAACAACACAACACCTTCGGCCGGAACAAAGAAAGAAACAAGAAAGAAAAAAATCTGGACAAAGGCTTGCCTATAAATAGCGCATGACTTGGAGCGGAGGAGAGCATCCCATTTCAGCCGATCCCATTCTTAGCAGCATATTTCTTTCCTTTCTTCCTTAGTTTAGGAGTAGTAGTAGCACCTCCTTCCTGTTTTTCTTTCCTTCCTTTAGTTTGTATTGAGTTTTAGCTAGTTTTCTTCTTAGTTTTCTTTCTTTCCTTAGCAATTTTTCAGTAGTTCTCTTTGGCTTTTCTTTAGAAATTTCAGTTGTACTTCCTCTTGGTTTTCTTAGCAGAAATTTCAGTCGGTTACTTGTTCCTTCTTCCTGTCTTTCTTCTTGATTTTCTGCTCTCAGGTTTTTTGCAGCAACTTCAGCTTTCTTCTCGGTTTTCAGCAACAAAGAATTTCAGTTTTCCTTTTGTGTCTTCTTCATGTTTCTCCAGTCAATTTCCAGTCTTTGTTCTTATTTGTAGTAAGTCTAAGAGAAGCAGCCGCCAAGCTTGACTTGGATACAAAGGGAGCAACTTTGGAAGTTTACAGATAGAGAAGACAAAACTCAAAGAACAAAGAGGGGAGTTGCTACCACCTACGGGTTTTGTTGGAATTTATTTTTATTTATTTATTTTTTAATTTTCTTTCTTTTTGCAATTATGTTTAAGAAATTGGTGTTGTTCTTCTTTTATATTAATATGAACTAAATTCTTTTTCTAGGGTTTCGATGTAGCCTAACTATGAAGTCTTAATATTTTTCTATTAATATAATTTGATTTAATTTTCTATGGTTGAGTATTTATCTTTGTGCTTAATGCTTCTAATTACTTGATCACTAATTAGATGATTTGTTAATCATAACGAATTGGAAGAGGAGTTATGTGTCAAGTTCATTGAGATAAATGCCATAAATTGCATGTAGGATAGGAATATACCTACATGGTTTGTGTAGTTGCTATATGAGAATCCATAGAAATTAATGACTTCATAATTGTTGTAATTCACATAGGAATATAGTGAATTAGCAATTAGGAGGATTTTATTAGATCTCGGAGTGACTAGTAAATAAATTTGGAAATCTCGACTATCATCTAGGAAATTAAGTTAGATTATAGAAATAGATTAATGTTAGGATGGATTAGTTAGGGTGAAATCGAAAACCCTAGATCTTTCGTCAGCTTAATCTATTAACTTTCTATGTTTAGTTTTTAATTTTAGTTTTAATTAAGTTTTAATATTACTTTTAATTTAGCTTATCCATAAAATATTTTTTTCTTCAAATAAAGTTAGAACTATTTTAATTTCGGTATTTAATAATTCATTAGTCTCGTGGGAGCGATAAATTATATTCACTCTATATTACTTGTTAACGATCACGTGCACTTGCGTGTAAAATTGTAACAAGTTTTTAAGCTGCATGGGTTTTAATTTTATTGATATCTTATTTGAAATTCCTCACTCTTTTGATACTCATTTAGAATAATTTTGAGTTATATGCATTAGAGATTTGGGTTGGAATGTATGAATGAGGCAAGAATGATTAGTCTTTGTTTTGAAAAATTTTAAAGCATCTTGTTGATTTTAATGATTGAATTGAATGAGAATGTGCAAGATTTGATATACATTGAACCCATTGTGAGTATTTGAGCCTATGAGCATTTTATTTACATTGCTCACATATTTCTTTGTCAGTGTTGTCAAATATGGTATGTTCATTCCTAGAACTTGCTTTGTTATGCATGTTGAGATCACATTATGAATTTATGCTTTGAGATAATAAGGGCACTTAGGATTAACCATTTTAACTTTCTAAAAAGCCATCCCATTACATATACCCCTAGTCAACCAATTTTGCTTTAACCTTTCTTTGTTATAAACACCACATCATTAGCCTCAAACCATTGTTTTTGTTTATCATGTTGAAACCTATGTCAAGAGTATGTAGGAATTAATTGCATGATAAAATGCGATTCCAAAGAAAGAACCATTGAAAAAAAAAAAAAAAAAAAAAAGAGAAAAAGAACAAGAGAAGAGTGAGCAATATTCCTTACGAAGATTGGACAAAGTTAATTGTGTACAAGATGGTCCAATTTATATGTTGAAGTTGTTAAAAGGGATGTATGCTACTTGAAAAAAAAAAAAAATTTAGTTCTAATGTGCTATTTGTTGCTTTTGAGTCATGCAAGGAAGTTTATACATATCTTGATTTGTGAAAACCTAAATTTTCCTATCTTTCAACCTACCCTTACCTAAGCCCGTTACAACCTTTAATAAGACCCTTTGATTATTGCATGGATTCATATTTATTAGTGGTGGAGATGTGATATATAAGCAAGCTTATGGCAATGACATGCTATTTTGATTTGAGTGTTGAATGAAACCCTAAACACTTTGAGTGATTAGAGTGCAACCTATGAGAGGTTATCAAATTTTGTGCATTTGATTTAAACGAATTGTTGGAATTAATGAGATGTGTATTTTGTTTAGATTAAAAGGGCTATGAATACTTGTTCTTTGGCTTATTATTCCAGTTTGAATTTTTAATGTAAAATAATTTGGCATTATTTATGAGTGAGTTAGAAAGGGTATGGAAAGAAAAGAAAGATATTTATCTAGTAAAAGCTTGAGGACAAGCTTTAATCTAAGTTGGGGGTAATTTGATAACTCTATTTTATATAGAGTTTCTTATTCATTTTGGTTAGAAATTGGCTTGTGTTTTAATTTGTTTTACATATTTTGGCCAAATTATCCTTTGAAAACTCACTCATCTTCAGAGTTCATAACTCTTGATACATACGTCCAAATGAGATGATTCAAGATGATATGGAAAGCTAAGAAAGAGAGAAAAACTTTCATGAAGAAAGTTTTCTCAAATTCTGGAAGAAAAATGACCAAAACTGGACAGAAACTTGAAGATTTTTCTGAAATTTCCTTCAGCTACAGGTTCATATTATTGCAGCAGTTTACTTCGTTTGCAGCACAAATTGATAGTAAGTTTCAGTAATAAGAAGCCTTATTACTCAGCCAAAGCAGAAAGGAAAGATTAGCAACAAAAGTCTGCTGCACTACGGGAAAGAAAGAAAGAAAGAAACAACCCAGCTGCAAAGGAAAAACAGCCGCATATGCAAAGGAAACAAACCAGCTGCCATTCTTTTCTTTTTCTGAAGCAAAAATGCACATGGACAGCAAGAAAGTATCTTCAAAACGCAGTATTACATGGGCAAAAGAAAGGAAAAATAAAGATATAGAAAGAAAGAAAGCTGGACAGCCGAAGAGAGAAGAAAAAATTCCAGCAGCTGCATTTCTTGGGCCATCAGACAATTCTTTCTGCATGAAGAGAACATGCATTCAACAATTCTTTTATGGAGATGAGCTACAAAGGATCATTTTCTTTGCTGTAAAAGAAACTGAGCACATGGAAGACAACAACACATGTTTGTGGCTGCAAAAAGAAAGAAACAGCCGTGAAGCACACAAAGAAAGAAAAAGAAAAAGGAGAGGAAAGCTTCGGGAAGCAAGAATGACATTTGGAAAGCAAAGCTTGGGCTGCTTTCTTTGCTGTAAAAGATGACAAGCACATGGATGACAACAACACAACACCTTCGGCAGAACAAAGAAAGAAACAAGAAAAGAAAAAATCTGGACAAAGGCTTGCCTATAAATAGCGCAGCTTGGAACGGAGGAGAGCATCCCATTTCAGCCGATCCCATTCTTAGCAGCATATTTCTTTTCCTTTCTTCCTTAGTTTAGGAGTAGTAGTAGCACCTCCTTCCTGTTTTTTCTTTCCTTCCTTTAGTTTGTATTCAGTTTTAGCTAGTTTTCTTCTTAGTTTTCTTTCTTTCCTTAGCAATTTTTCAGTAGTTCTCTTTGGTTATTCTTTAGAAATTTCAGTTGTACTTCCTCTTGGTTTTCTTAGCAGAAATTACAGTCGGTTACTTGTTCCTTCTTCCTGTCTTTCTTCTTGATTTTCTGCTCTCGGGTTTTTGCGACAACTTGACTTTCTTCTCGGTTTTGGCAACAAAGAATTTCAGTTTTCTTTTTGTGTTTTCTTCATATTTCTCCACAATTTCAGTCTTTGTTCTTGTTTGTAGTAAGTCTAAGAGAAGCAGCCGCCAAGCTTGACTTGGATACAAAGGGAGCAACTTTGGAAGTTTACGGATAGAGAAGACAAAAACTCAAAGAACAAAGAGGAGTGGCTACCACCTACGGGTTTTGTTGAAATTTATTTTTATTTATTTTTTTTTTTAATTTTCTTTCTTTTGCAATTATGTTTAAGAAATTGGTGTTGTTCTTCTTTTATATTAATATGAACTAAATTCTTTTTCTAGGGTTTAGATGTAGCCTAACTATGAAGTCTTAATATTTTTCTATTAATATAATTTGATTTAATTTTCTATGGTTGAGTATTTATCTTTGTGCTTAATGCTTCTAATTACTTGATCACTAATTAGATGATTTGTTAATCATAACGAATTGGAAGAGGAGTTATGTGTCAAGTTCATTGAGATAAATGCCATAAATTGCATGTAGGATAGGAATATACCTACATGGTTTGTGTAGTTGCTATATGAGAATCCATAGAAATTAATGACTTCATAATTGTTGTAATTCACATAGGAATATAGTGAATTAGCAATTAGGAGGATTTTTATTAGATCTCGGGAGTGACTAGTAAATAAATTTGGAAATCTCGACTATCAACCAGGAAATTAAATTAGATTATAGAAATAGATTAATATTAGGATGGATTAGTTATGGTGAAATCGAAAACCCTAGATCTTTCGTCAACTTAATCTATTAACTTGCTTTGTTTAGTTTTTAATTTTAGTTTTAATTAAGTTTTAAAATTACTTTTAATTTAGCTTATCCATAAAATATTTTTTTCTTCAAATAAAGTTAGAACTATTTTAATTTCGGTATTTAATAATTCATTAGTCTCTGTAGGAGCGATAAATTATATTCACTCTATATTACTTGTTAACGATCACGTGCACTTGCGTGCAGAAAATCGCCAACACCTTGTCTAAAAAGGTCAACGCGGTCAACGCAGTTAATGCGGTCAACTGGTCAGCGCTAGTCAACATGGTCAAAGTCTGGTCATAGTCAACATCAGGTCAATGGTCAAATGCCCAGTCAGCACAGTCAAACATTGCGGTCAAGAAGAACTCGGTCAACGTCAACTCACCCGAGTTAACTCGAACCAAAAACTCGCTGGAATTTTCAAATAGTCGGTTCTCCATCGTCTAAGCTCCGATCAAGGCCCCTGACCCCTCAAAACGATCATCTTAAGAAGGAGAACACACCCCAAGTGATTTTGCAAGCTAAAACTGACCAAACTTTCTAGGATCTGAAGAAGAAGATGTCGGTGGGCGAAACTTTAAAGCGGTCGTGAATTCAATCGTTGAATCGGAGAACAAACTTGACAATTGAGATCCTCGTCAATAGCTACGAATAAATACCTTACTCGCATTGATCGAACTTTGGTGATATTACTTTAAGATTGTTGGAGGTAAAGGATTGAGAAGAATTTGGGGTTTAAAGTAATACACCTTGAGACATCAAGTTTGAAATGCTCAACAGTGTTACTTTTAGTTAGAATTTTCTAGTATATATATTTATTGATTTATACTTGCATGTGAACATATACCAGTTATATATTTAATATATATATATATATATATATATATATATATATTACATATATATCCAACACATCCGTCCTTTGTCCAACTTCATACAAGAAATCAAGCATCTGTGGTGAAATTACAACCGTCTACCTCATGTTATTCAAGTAAAGAACTCCTCAATGGTCTTCCCGCAACAATTAATGGTGTTGTTGCTCCGATTCGATAGATGTTCCAAGGGGCTATTTTACGGTTTATGTTGGTGAAAGTGAAAAGAAGCAATACGTGATTCCTATTGCGCATCTAAACCACTCCTCATTCCAAGATTTGTTAGGCCAAGTAGAAGAAGAATTCGGTTTTGATCATCCAATAGGGGGTTTGACAATTCCTTATAGAGAAGACATTTTCATTAATTGATCTAACTTCTCGCTTGAGTAAGAAAGCATCTTAGCCATTGTGAATGGAATTTCATTATTAGTATTTTTAGATGGGAAGCAAAATTTTGCAACTTAGGTAGTGCAAAACGAGCAAGTTTTCATGTACATATAGTTACTGGTTAATAACAATTTGAAATTGAAGCTTCTTGGCTTGCATTCCTTGTCTTGTAATTCAAAAATTCCATAACATCATTATGTTTCATTGCTTGTCTCTATTAGCATAACATTTCATTTGGGAAAAAAGGGAAAATTTTACAAGTCATGAAAATTTTCATCACATCTAATTAGGAGGCTATTTTTCGCTACAAGTCAATATAAATTTTTGCAAACAAAGTCAAACAAATTTTCGATCTTATGCCTCATAACACCAACTTGTAGTGGTTTTCAACTCTTTAGTCCGATCCAAATCTATATTTCCTAATCGAGATGCAATTGCATTATAAGAACATTTACTTGCCATAATGCTTCTTGTTTTGCTTAGAACAAAAGATTTATTATTAAATGCAAAAATAAAAAATTTCTAAAAATTCAAATTTTCCTATAAAAAATCAAAGATCATAAACAACAAGCATGGATATTTCTAAAACTTTTTTCTTTGTTTCTGTAATTTTTATATATATATTTTTTGTAATTTCTTACCATATATAATATACGTCTTTTTTTTTTCAATAGGAGGAAGTTCAGAAACACAAAAGAATAGGACTTTTTTTCTTTGGTGGGGTAGAACAATTGCAATTGAAACAAGTTCAAATGGAAGAAAAAAATCGGTTGATAAATGAATTCCAATTTGTTGGTTATTAGTTATCAAATCTTGCTCTAGAATAGGTTTCAACTTTTGGAAGAATGTTTTGCAACAGAAGAAAAAGCCCTTTCTTCTACTTTCCTAAAAGTTTTTTTTTTTTTTTATAGTTTTTCAATGCCTTGGATCCTCTGTTATAGTTTTCTGTGTCATTCCTTGTTATATACTTTAATAAGTTATCAAAAAGCTTGTTAGATACATTTACTCTAATTAATTTAAATATTAAGTTTTCTATTTTTTTATATCAACTCAATAATATTTTAATAAATTTTATATTATTTTATTCATTTTACACTAATAATATAAAACAAGTACTCCCTCTGTCCCAAAAAAAGAGTTCACTTTTGATTGGATACAATTTTTTTTAAATTACAAGACACAAAACATTTAATACACCATTAAATATATACTTTTATATTTCATCCTTACTTTTTAGTTTGGGTTATACATTATTATTATTATTAAGGGTAATACAAAATTTTTATATTAAAAGTGGACTTTTTTTTATGGAATAAAGAAATTTTTTGAAACTAAATTTTTTTTAGTACGGAGGTAGTATAATCTAATAACAAAAAGTGAACTTTTTAACATTAAAATTTATTATAATGAAAATAAATATCACTAGTATAAATATTAATAGAAATTACAATATTTATACGAATTTATTAAATTATGAAACATCAACTAATACACAAAAAGTTAATCGAAGCTAAATTTGACATTTGTATATTAATTATATAGTATTTTAGAAAACATTAATAAGAAGATTCAATTAACAAATTAACAAATTATCAAATTTTAATTTTGTTTTACTTAAAGACTTTAAAAAAAAAAAAAATAAACTAACGTGTTCCTAATAAGAGCCATGTGCAATGAAAAGTCTACCTCTACTTGAGTATTTTGTTTATACAAATCTCATTTTAAGAGTAATTGCTCGTACTATTTTATTTTGTTTATGTGAATTAATCTCTGTATAGACAATATTTCAAAATGTATGTTTATATTTTTTAGATAATAATTGTGAAATAGGAGATGTATTTGAAACTGAAAAAGTGTTTTGTATAACACAATTAAAAATGCATTTTGATATGCCTGTTCCTTTAGGCCCCGAGATAATAATTGTAAGATAGGAGATGTATTTAAAATTAAAAAAGTGTCTTGTAAAACAGAAAAATGCATTTTGAGATGTCTATTCCTACAGACCCTAAGTTGATTTGTGGATATGTCTACAACTTTGTGTGTTAAATTGCTTGAGAAGATTTGTTTCCATGATTGCCAGATTGTACCTTTGGTCTTTATTGTGATCTACCACCTCCTCTTCACAAACGACAACTTGGGGATATACATTTTCATCGCAAATTAGTCCTTCCTATAGGTTGTCTTATCAACAAATAAAAAATTATAAGAGTAAAATCTCACTATGATTCCAAAAAGTAAATGAAAAGTTAAAAGCACCAAAATATGCAATTTTCACACTTTTAAGATTAAAAAAAGAAATTTGCAAACAAACTATCAGTGATATTGGGGAAACAAGAGAACTCAAAATTGTTAAAATTAGTAACAGATTAGGTGCATAAATTAACAAAGTATAAGTATCACATGGTTTTGCCTAATCTCCATTGTCCCTACCTTACCCGGTGCCATAAATATAAATGCAACTTTGTAACATTTTACCAACAGATATTTGAATACTTTGTGAAGTTGATATGAGCTATACTAGTCCTATAGATTTTGTTATGAAATTATGGATTTCATTTCCCAACAATAATACCTTTAATTTCAATGGTGGTTCTCTGTGCTTGATGTTCAAGGTTCTGGTAAGAACTCCATCATTTAAATAGAATAGATGGTTCTAAATGCTTCATTGTAAGTCGGAAGGGAAAACCATGTGATGTCTTATGAGACATATTTTCTAAATTTTGATGCACATTAAAGAGACCTCTTTATCATAATGCGCCAAGATAACGAACTTGCCATTCTCCTATATAAAAGCATATAACTTGTTTAAGATACATAAGTCACCAAAATCAATATTGAGCAGCACTCTACCTTTCTTAATCCAATTCAAACGAGAAACTAAGCATTCAATGGAGGAATGGCAATCCGTCTACCTTGTAATATTCAAGCTAAGCAACTCTTGAAGTGCTCTTCCCTGGCAGCAATCAATGGTGTTGTTGCTCCTAGTTTAGTAGATGTTCCAAGGGGTTACTTTGCAGTTTATGCTGGTGAAAGTGAAAAGAAATGATACTTTATTCCCATTTCTTACTTGAACCAGCCATCATTCTAGGATTTGTTAAGCCAACCTGATAAAGAATTTGGTTTTGATCATCCAATGGGGGGTTTGACAATCCGTTGTAGATAAGACATGTTCATTGATCTAACTTCATGCCTGAGTACGAAATTGTGTTAATTGCTCATTATTGAGTTGTTTTCTAAGATGGGAAGCAAAATTTTGTAACTTAGGTAGAGCAAAAGGAGCAAAATTTTCATGTACATATTGTTACTAGTTAATTATATCAACTTGAAATTGAAGTTTCTTGGCTTGCATCCTTATCTTGTGTTTTCATTCAAACATTCAATAACATCATTTTGCCTCGTTACTTATTCCTATCCGCAAAGCATTTTTCACTTGATATAAAAAGGCAAAATCTTGTCTTGTTGCATATAGGAAATTTTTTTCAAATTTTTCTCATGTATGCTAATCTTAAAACCTTGTAGTTAAACATAAGTTAAACTTACTATTTTAATCGAAGACATAAATTTATGACATAACATTATTACCAATATTACAAAGCTGATGATGGCAACTGTTTGACGTTATTCCAGTGATAAAGATTAAGCACACAAATGGATTATTTCAAGCTTTATGCTAAAGGCATTTAGAGAGCATAGTAGTAGTTGATTTGGAAGGATTTCTGATCACAATTGGAACATGACCGCTTTTCACTAGCTTCTAAATCTCACACCTCATTATACCAATTAATAAAAACTTCTCAACTCTTTAGTTTCATCTGAATCTATAGAGCTTGACCGGGATGCCATTACGTTATAAGGTTGCAATGAAACAAATACAAGCTTGAACTGATGCATGCCCAGACTAAATCCCTCCATATTGGATTAGTTCTTAATTATAAATCAAATTTAAGAACATCCACTTGCAAAAAATCAGTTAGAATGTGATAATTAAGTGTTAGGAAATGTTAGGACATTTGCAAAAACAGAATAAATGCAATCATAATGTAATAATGGGACCATACATTAAAACATCAACTTCTTGTGTAAGAAAATTATTTCAACATGTAGAGTTAGCAACCGACAATGGTTATTAAGTCTCTTGAATTGCATAGCTGGGGATGCTTGGAAAAACATAACAGTCTAAATTGTCAAAGTTATCAACTATTGGAAAAATATATTGTTACCTAACTTAGCTCCTGCCTTAGCTGTAAGATCAGAATTTCACATGTTATCGAACTTCATCTTTTATATATTCTTGTATTCTATAAAGTTTTGATATAATGAAAATAAAATATTGTCTTTCTATTTTAGAATTCTCTCTTAAATTTCTTCATGGTATCAGAGCGATGATCTTGCTTCTGCTATTTTATTGAGTTTGTGTCTTAAATTTCTGTTATCGTGGGTAATAAAGAAAACACCGATGAAGCAAAAGTTTAAAGGAAGTGGTTGTCACCTCATCCAATGCAGCTGATAATGAGATTCACACTACTTAGAAATTACATTCCATGCTGCTAAATGAATATAACTATCTTCCTTGGTCAAGAGCAATTACTATTGCTCTAAGTGGAGGATCAAGACAGGGCTTTATCAATAGTAAGGAGAAATCTCCAGACTTCAACTCACCATAATATAAGGCTTGGTTATCAAGGGATCAGATGGTTGTGTAGTGGACTCACAACTTAATGAAGTGTCACCTTGCTGAAATCTTTAGCTATTGTGAGTCCTCCTTAGATATTTGGGAAGCTGTTCAAGATATGTATGTGAACCAAAACAATTTTGCTTGATTTTTTCAGATTCAGCTAGAAATTGCCACTCTTCAACAAAATGGAAAACCATTTGTCAGTCTACTAGGAAGATTAAAAAGCTTGTGGAAAGAATTGCAGGTATATTGACCTCATTTCGTTGATCCAGTTGTTCTGCGAAAACAAATAGAAAAAGATTAGGTTTTCCAATTATTGGCCAGTCTGGGTTCAAATTATGAAGATTTAAGATGCCATATTCTTATGATTGCTAAACTTCCATCCTTAAAGAGTGTTTGTGCAGCAATTCAACGTGAAGAAGTTCACCAAAAGGTTATGACTCGTGATATTACATCTAGTAATTTAGATACTCGCACTTTTCTTGGTCATCAATCCGTTGAAGGAAAAACTTACAATGGAAAGAAATCAGATCTAAAGCGCAAACATTGTAATTCTCTTAGATATTCAAAGGATTGTTATTAGAGTCGTCATCCAGAATTGAAGCCTAAGTCTATAAAGGATAAAACGGTAAGAGATAAAAAATGAGTCACTAACGATAAGGTAGATTTGGCTACTCATACTCCTGAATCTTTTTCTTCTAGCCTTATTGCTTTGCTTAATGATTTTGCTAGCTATTTACAAGAAAAGCCTGGTCAGAAAGGATTCCAAGATAGAGTCTCTAATCAAGGACTAGATCAACCTGACGCATTTGTTAAGAAATTTGTTCAATTCTTAGATGATGCAACTGTTGAAAATAATGAAGGTATCCTAACTGCCACTTTAACTGTGTTAGAAATTAGTAATTTGCATGATTTATGAGTAGTTGATTCTAGCACCACAGATCATATGTCAAATAAAGCAATCAATATCTATGACTTTATTCCTTGTTCAACATCTTCCTTTGTTTCAGTAGCTAATGGGAAAGGTATTCCTATCAAGGGTTAGGGACAAATCCAACTCATGTTAGATAGTAAGGAATCTAACATTCTCTATGTTCCTTCTTTTCCTTTTCGATTTCTTTTTGTTTGAAAATTGATATCATCTCTTAACTGTAAAGTTGTATTTACCCCTTATAAGGTTGTCTTTCAAGGATCTTATCTTGGATGATTGGTGAAGGATTTCATTTACATAGACTCTACTATTTCTGTTCTGACTCTCAGGTTTCCAAGAGTCTTAAAGTAGTTGTTTCTCCAATTGATGAGCATTTGCTATGGCATCATCATTTAGCACATCCATCAAAGTCTGTTTTTTCAAAAATAATTCTGAGTTTACTTGATAGGACTTAGGATTGTGATATTTGTCATTATTCTAAATCTACTAGACTTTCTTTCAATGCATCATTGTCCCAAAACTACCAAGGAATTTGAACTTGTACATTCGGATGTTTGGGGACCTTTTTCTATTTCTATTGATGGTTTTAAATATTTTGAAACCTTTCTTGATGACTTTTCTAAGGTTACTTGGGTATATCTATTGAACTCAATGAATGAAGTTTTTAGTTGTTACAAGGACTTTCACATGTTGGTTGTTACTCAATTTTCTACTCATGTCAAAATCCTCCAATTTGATAGCAGCATAGAATATACATCTCATGCCATGACAAATTACTTAATTTCTAATAGAATAGTGCATCAAACTAGTTGTGTCAATACACCCCAACACAATCAGGTTGCTAAACATAAAAATCGTGATTTGCTAGAGAAAACTCTAGCTATAATGCTTCAAATGAATGTTCCAAAGGCATTTTGTTCGTATGGAATTCTCATAGATACTTATCTTATAAATCGCTTGCCTAGCAGAATGCTGGATTTTCAATGTCCTCTTGAAGTTTTGCAGGTAAGAAACTACATATATCTTATTTGAAAGTCTTTGGTTGCACTAGTTTTGTGCATTTATCAGAGATCCATCGTGACAAGCTTGATCCATAAGCAGTTAAATGTGTGTTTCTGGGTTACTCACAAACAAAGAAGGGCTACAAGTGTTATGATGCTATTGATAAAAAGCTCTATGTTACTTGAGTTGTTTGTGTTTGTTGAAACTGATCCATATTTTGTGACTCCTGGTCTAGGAGAGATGATAATAGAATTATTTCATTTGCTGAGTGATGAGTCTTATGATGATAGAGATGTTATTTTAGAACTGGGTACACCATCTCCAACTCAAGTTTCATTAGAAAATTTTTCACTGACTATTTGTCCTACTAATGAGACAGCTAGTGGTATGTCCCAAGAAGATACTATCAATTCCAATGTGTAAGAATCATCCAATACACAAGGCAAAACATCAATCCCTCTGTGTAATCCTCGAATGAGTCATCATCCTTCCACAAAACTGCAAGATTATGTTGCTTATATAGCCAAGCATCCTCTTTCTTATTTTTAACTTATCAAACATTGTCATTTTCACATGCAGCTTTTCTTACGGGTATTTCCAATATTGATGAGTCCAAAACTTTTCAAGAAGCTTATTCTCAAACTATATGGAGGAAAGTCATGGAAGAAAAATTGAAAGCACTAGCAGAAAATAATACTTGGAATTTAGTTCCTCTTCTCAAGGGCAAACATACGGTTGGTAGTTGATAGGTATTTAAACCCAAGTTTAACTCCAATGGATACGTTGATCTTCATACAACAAGTATTATGGCACAGGGATTTACCCAAAATTTGGAGTTGATTATAAGGAGACTTTTGCTCAGTTGCTAAGATGGCCATTGTTAGACCCCTCTTGTTTATTGAAAATAATAATGGCTGGTCTTTATCTAAAAAAGATGTCAAAAACACTATTTTGCATAGTGATCTTGAAGAAGAAGTGTTCATGAAGTTTCTCCCTGGCCATCTTGAAAGTAGTAATCCTAACTTGGTATGTAAACTTCATAAATCTATTTATGGATTAAAGCAACATTCTCAAGCATGGCACGCCAAGTTGAGCTTTGCTCTTGAGATTCTTGGTTTTTCAAAGAGTTCAGTAGATTTATCCTTGTATATTCGACTTGGAAAGGTTTAAAAATTGTTTGTGCTTATCTATGTTGATGATCTCATTATAACCGGAAGTAATGCAGATTCTGTTACTCAATTAAAGAAGAATCTTCAAGATCAATTCTCTATTAAGGACATTGCTCCTTAAAATACTTTCTTGGCATTGAAATGGCAAATTCTAGCAAAGGGCTCTTTTTTAATCAACAAAAATATATTTTAGATCTGCTTCAAGATGCTAGTATGCTAGAATCTAAGCATGTAGCTACTTCTTTAGATTAGTAAACTGAAACCTGATTCTACGGGAAAGGCATTCGATTCGCCAAATTATTATTAGAAACTTGTAGGAAAGCTTATCTATTTGACTCTCACACGTCTAGACATTTCGTTTACTATAAGTATTGTTAGTCAACATAAGCATAAACCCATCATTCTTCATTTGAGAATGGTAAAACACATCTTCTTATTTGTTTGAAGGGGGCAATTGGCAGAGGCATAGTAAATACTCTTGATCACCATTCTACTACTGGCTACTATATGTTTGTTGGTGGTAATCTAGTTTCTTGGAAAAGTAAAAAATAGCATGTAGTTGCTCGCTCTAGTGATGAAGCCGAATACCGAGCTATGGCCACAGTAGCTTATGAACTATTATGGCTTAAGAGTCTTCTGTCTAATTTGGGATGTTTGTGTACCATGCCAATGACACTTTGTTGTATAATCAAGCCACAATGCACATCATGGCTAACCTTGTGTTCCATGAAAGAACAAAACATATCGAAGTGGACTATCAATACATTCCCAAGAAGTTTAGTCTAAACTCATTCTTACTCAATATGTCCACATTAGTAATCAACTTGCTGATGTATTCACCAAAGTTTTGCCATCTGCTCAGTTTCATCGGTTGTTAAGCAAGCTTGCATCCATCAATCCTTTGGATTGAGAGGGAGTATTGGAAGAATATATTGTTACCTAACTTAGTTCTTAGAATATTTTGTTACCTAACCTAGCTCTTACCTTTCCTATAACTTATAAGATTAGAATTTCATCTATTATATATTCTTATATTCTGTAAAGTTTTGATATAATGAAAATACAATATTGTCTTTCTATTTTAGAATTCTCTCTTAAATTTCTTCTTCAACACATGAATTAGCAAAGAGTCGGAAGTTTTACCAAATCATCATATGCAGAAACACATTGGCCTAACACTTACAAGTACCACAAAAATAAATGCAACTTGGTTGTAGCATTTTACTAGTGGCTATATCTGGATAGTTTGTAGTTCTGTGTACATAGGGAAGATAGGCTCCTGCCAATGTATTTGTTTATGAAAATCAATGAATGGTTTGACACCTTTAAATTCAGAGAGCTGCACTCTGCTTGATGTTGAAGGAAGTGGTAGGTCTTGCATCATTTGAATGGAATACATCATTCTTGATGATTGATCATACCTTGGAAGGCAAAACCAGGTGATGCCTCATGAAGCCTACTATCTTAATTTGATGCCAAGGGCTAGGCCTCTTAATCATATCGTATCAAGATAACTAGCTTGTCATTCTCCTATGTAGAGGTTGATATCTTGTTTGATAAACATAAGTCTTCAAAAACATTGACTGTGCTTAGTTCCTTGGTCCAAATTATCTGTCCCATTTCCATCCAACTTCACACAAGAAAGCAACCTGTAAAGAAAATGGCCATTTGTTTGCCTCGTATTATTCAAGCTAAGTAATTCCGGAAGTGGCCTTCTATGACAGCTAACAATTCTGCTACTTCATCTTTAAGAGATGTTCCAAGGGGCTATTTTGTAGTTTATGTTGGTGAGAGTGAAAAGAAACTATATGTGGTTTCCACTGCTTACCTAAACTAGCCCTCATTTCAAGATTTGTTAAGCCAAGTTGAGGAAGAATTTGGTTTTCATCATCTAATGAGGGGATTAACAATCCCTTGCAGAGAAGACATATTCATGGATCTAACTATTTGATTGAGTAGGAATGAATATTAGCCTCTGGCAATCGCCTTTTACGATTTAGTTGTATTTTATGATTGTAAAGCAAATTTTGTAACTTAAGGTAGATCAAGATGCACAGATTTTCAGTTTACTTCTATGCAGAGCTTTATAAAATATAACTACTTAAAGTTAAAGCTTCTTGGTTTGCATTTTTGGTCAATCACAAAACCCATAACACTATTTTTCCTAATAACTTGTGATCTTTAGCAAAACATTTGAATCAGAAAAGGAAGAACTAAAAACTTGCTTAATTTGATAGAGGATAAGTTAAATTTTTCTTGATGTGATGATCTTGAAACAATCTTTTTGCCTTGGCTCTAATGTATTAGTTGTAGTGAGACAAAGTATATTAACATACGACATATATTCATAGCTTCATGGGTGATATTCTGTATTGTTAAAAATTGGCATTAGCTTACCTTAGAATATAAAATATCATAATTTGAAAAATAAAATTTGAATTTATTTTATTATTATTAGAAGGGATTACTCACTCATCTTAAATTTAGAGGAGATAAATCATCACAATGTTCTTGATGGATTTCGAATCCAACAGAAATAAATTTCTATTTTTAAAATGATATACATTATATATAGTGATGAGCAGGATCATATCTGCAGAGATTGGTCAAATTTGTTTCTTTTGAAAATTAACAAAGTTAAAAAAAAAAAAAGAGAGAGGAGGGGAATTATGAAAATTGGAACTAACATAACATATTGAAATGACACCTATAGAGATTGATCAAATTTAATTCTTTTGAAAATTAACAAAGTAAAAAAAAAAAACAACAACAACAAAGGGCTGCAGAATTATGAAAATTTGAACTAAAATAATATAGAGAAATGACAAATCTAATTAATAATAAGAATGCAATTGAGTGAAAAATTAATAATAAGGAATATCTAGCCAAAGGTATAATATCAGTTTGGATTCATGGAATTGCAAATTAACACAAAGTTAATTTCTTCTATTTTTTAATAAGTTGATTTTGGTATTGGACTCTATTAACTTTTCTCTTCTTACTTTCATGATAACCAAAACATACTCTTTAATTACTTCTTTTATTAGTAAATAAACTTAAATAAGCTTTTGGGATTGAATTTATCAATAGCAGTACTCCCTCCATCTCAACAAAAAAAAAAAAAAAGAAAAGAAAAGAAAAAAAAGAGTCACTTTGATTCAGGTACAATTTTTTATTACTACTTATTAGATACAACACACTTAATGCACTAACTAAATGTATAAATTTTTCATTCTTATATTTACCTTTTAATTGTGAGTATATACAATTATTATTAGTAAGGATGTTTATGAATTTGGTTTAAAAGTGGACTCTTTTTTTGGGACAATAAAATTTTTTGAAAGTAAATTTTTTTTTAGGATGGAGGGAGTATTAAAAATCAAAGAGGCTACCTCGTGTGGCCAACATACAAGCATACCTTTAGATTGTATACCTTATTGACACAAATTAAAAATCTTTTTATCATAAATAGTGTTATTTTATGACAAGTCATAGAACATTCAAATAATTATGGATTAAAAGTTCCAAATGACAATATATTATTTTGATAACTGAAAAATAGACCTTTTTGCATTGGAAAAAAAAAAAAACAAACAGAAACAACTATGCTAAAGGCATCATGTTCATCTCAGTAGTTGGAAAGTTAAAAATTAGATTGAGCACACAAGAATTTTAACTCTTTTAAAGTTTGGTTTTATTATCCATTGCACCTTAATGTTTGAAAATATTATGATCTCCCACCTTGTTCATCTCATGTTCATCTCAATAGTTTGGCTTTAATTTGCATTTTTACATTAAATTTGCATTATAATATTGGTTGTCGTTACATTTAATGCATATCTTTTTGAAGTAAATACTTTTATTTACTTTAAAAACAATTCCTACTTACATTTTTGTTGATTCTTTTAGCCATTTCATGAATTTCCATATCATTTTGAAGTACATGATTTTATTTACTTTTTTTTTTCCCCGAAAAGATAGGTATATTAACTTTTCAAAGTTAATGGATCCAATGGTATTCACCTAAGTGAACTTTTCTTAGCACTTATGTTGGCTAAGACTATTTGACTACATGTCAACACTTTAAAATTACTCTTCTCCTAACTTATTCCCACAAAAATAACATAGCCTAACACAAGTGGTAAATCTAACCATATTATACAAAACAAAAGAAGGGTTAGCCTTACCACTTGATTTTTTGCTATGATCCATCCCCTAACTACTCGGAATTACTATCACTCACCCCGTATATACTCAACACTATTGGCATATTGATATTCCATCCATGCCTCAATGGCCAATTCGACAACCTTCTGTTCCTCTATCCATTCTCTCTCAAAACCCAAAGATTCCTATTCTTCCAAATCATCCAAAGAAGGTAACTCTAAGTTGTGCACGTTTTTCCCAAAATTATTCTTGATATATGGAGCAAATGTCTTGCCACCACTGAATGAAATTAATTCCTATTGTTGTGAGTGATGCCATGATACCAGAACCAATTTCCAAATATTCTGTGCTCGAGTACAAGTAAACATAAGATGTTCCATCATTTCCTCGCCATCTCCACACATTGGGCATATGGGTTCCACTGGGATTCTTCTTTGTTGCAACCTAACACTAATAGGCATAATATCATTACAGCATTGCCAAACAAATGCTTCAATTTCCTCTTCAAATTCAATTTCCATGTTTGCTTCCACATATTTTGCATTTTGCTTGGTGTGTCGCTTTCAGTTGTTGCTCTTGCCCCAACCTAATTTTTGTCAACTGAGTGTATGCAGATTTAACGGTATACTTTGCATCTGGACTAAATTGCCAAATCAGGTGATCTCTACTACCTAGAGCATCCAATGCAAGCTGCAGAATAACATGTTCATCCTGTGATGGGAAGAGTCGGGAGATAAGAGAGGTATTCCAAGCTGTACCATCTGCAGATAACAATTCACTTACCCATCACACTAGCTGCTGATCAAGCTGACTACACCTGAGGCAAAAATTCTATCTGCTAGGTATCCAATGCGGCTCCCACACCCGAATTGTCTTCCCATCCCCCACTTGATAACTTGTTCCCAAAGTAATCACATGTTTTGCTCCCATCCATCTCTTCCAAAGCCAAGATGCATTTCCCTTTATTTCCATACTCATCATCCCTTTATTTTTTTCTTACTAGGTTTTTTTAGTCATTTCATGAATTTCACAATAAAAAAGTTAAGTTCTAAATGGTCAAAGGGAGACTATAGTATTTCCAATTTTCAAAAGACAACTAGTAATAAAACTAAATTTCAAGAAAAGTAGATATTATGTACCGGAAAAAAAAAACTTTTTGTAAGAAATTTTAAATTTTAAAATTTTAAATAAAAATAAGTTCATTTATTTGTTTTATAAGAAAAAATATTTTTTGTATTTGGTATATAATCCAAACATGGCCAGTTTTTCAAAAACAACTCAAATTAGTCAATTCATTAGACCAAATTAATGCCTAATGTAGGTTCTCATCGAGTTTGATGCCGAGTTCAGTCTTCCACTCTAGTCAATGCTCTAGTTCAATCTTCTCATTTGAGGACAAGTGTTAAAAATGACATCTTACATTGATTTTTAAAACGCTATTTTTGTAATCTTTAATTAAGCTTTTAATCATTCTATGAATGAATATAGGGATGCCAACAATACCATGCAGAGAAGAAACATTTATCGATCATACACTTCCGAGAAAGACATTATTTCTTGCATATAGTAAATAGCTCCTGAATTTTATTTTTATTTTCTTGGTAAGATTTTCGAAGTCCATCTAATCTCGCCAGGACTTTGTTTGATGAAAAGGACATGCTAGGCCAATTGAAAAAAATCAAATGCAGTCAGTTTATTGTGAAGACTACAAACTAAAACATCAAAATTGTTTAAGTGCAAATTGTTTCAACTTGTAGATTTAATAACCGACACTCACCAGACACTTGAATTGATAAGTCGGACATTTGGGGAAAAAAGCAAGGCCAAATTGTTAAAGTTAGCGACACAACTGGTGCAAAAATTAGCAAGGCATCACATGGTTTTGCCTAATCTATTTTAGAAACACGTTGCCCTACCACTTCCAGGTCCCACAAGTACAAGGGCAACTTGGTACGTTGCAAATCACCAACGGTTAGATCTGGATAAATTGAAGTATCGCGCAGTGATACGGCTGTCCCTTATATATTTCCCTCCACATTTTGTTATGCAATCATTCAATGCTTTTCCGAAATATTGAAGTCTTTCCTACCAAAGGGGTCCTCTCCACTTTATGTCATGCAGCATGTCAACAGAATACATGGTTCCTAATGCTTGATCGTCAGTTGGAAGGCAAAACCATGTGATGGCTCCTTGATAGGTCTGTTTATCATATTGCATCAAGAAAACAAGCTAATCATTCTCCTATATAAACCCCTATAACTAGTTTGAGAACGACGATACTCTTCAAACACAATATTAATTGACCATTGCTTAGTTCCTTTTCCAGCTTGAACCATTCTACCCTTCTTTGTCCAATTTCACACAAGAAAGCATCCTGCAGAGCAATGGCCATCCGTCTGCCTCGTATTATTCAATCCAAGCAACTCCTGAAGCGCTCTTCCTCAGCAGCAATCAATGGTGCTGCTGCCTCAGCTTCAATGGATGTTCCAAGGGGCCATTTTGCAGTTTATGTCGGTGAAAGTGAAACAAAACGATACGTGATTCCTATTGCTTACCTGAACCAGCCTTCATTCCAAGACTTGTTAAGCCAGGCCGAAGATGAATTCGGTTTTGATCATCCAATAATGGGGGCTTTGACAATCCCTTGCGGAGAAGAAGTTTTCATTGATTTAACTTCTCGCTTGAGTAGGAATGCGTGTTAGCCTTTGGCAACGGCAAACTTTGTATCTAGTTGTATATTGAGATAGCAATGCCAAATTTTGTAATTTAGAGCAAAACGCACGGATTTCTGACACATGTACAGTTACTGTTATGCACAAGTTAATTATAACAATTTGAAGTTCTTAGTTTCCATTCCTTGTCCATTCATTAAAAGATTCCAAAACATGACATTTGCGTGATTGCTTGTGACTACTGTTTCTTTTCTGTGAGAAAAAACCCTTGATTTTCTGACATGGTGATCATCTCAAAATGAATCTTCTTCTTAAGTGTCCGCTATATTGAAACTTATTATTTTAAAAAAGATATGAATTCATAATATTATTAGAAATATTAATAATTGCTGATCCCTTGCTCGACAAATGTAGTACGTTCCAACTTCCAGAATCGAAATTTGTGGTTATACTCCTCGATCCTTGTACTGAAACCATTGCTGGATGGAAACTGTTGGATGTTATTCCCGTCATAAAGATATAAGCACGCAAATCACTAACAAGCTGGTTTTATGCTGAAGAGAATTTGACAGCACACCAGTACTAGATTAGAATGGATCTTGCGTGGAAATTTTAAATCAACCTTTCTCTGCAACATTGTTCAGTTAGTATTGTTGGATGTCTGTTTTCAGAATAAAAGCTTAGTCGCATAAATCCCTGACTGGGATTAACTGCCAAATATATTCAATGCATGTCATCCAGGTCTTCCTTCTTGTTTGTGATCATGCCCCTTCTTTCCGGGGTCTTGAAACTCTTTTCATGAACAAAAAGTAAATCTTATTGACTGACTTGAGTGTAAACAATGCATCACTATCCAATTTGTTGTGTAATTTGGCTCAACATGTTCAACCATCAATCAACATGCATGATATTCCTTAAGTGCTTGTCTGTGAAGTTGTGATTCTCATCAAATTATTATTTGGTGTTGAAACATCGTCATGTGGATTGCATACTATTCTGTCCCTCTGCCTATGACCAACTTGGTATAAATCTTCAGGTATATGAGGTTACTTGGCCCCTGCAACCAAACAACATAAGTGCAAGTAGGCCACCTATGCTATATTGGTGGTTCTCTATTGCTAGGTTAGTTGTTGCAGATTTATCTCCAGCACTTACGTAAAATGATTCTTTCAGGAGGGCAAAGCCATGTGAGATAAAAAAAATACACGGTTTTAAGTGGACCACTTTTATCCAAGGTTTAATTTTCTTTAACTACTCTTTTCTATCGCTAGGGACTGACCACCAACTTGTCTGTCTCTCCCTGTATAAATATATCCGCTTCAATACACTAGCATAACTCAACCTTGAAAATCATCCTATTTCTGCAAACTGCAAATTTCATTCACAAGTGAGTTCTAATTTTTAGAAGTTTAGCACGTGTGATGGGTATTCACTTGCTGCGATTTTTTCGTGCTAGGCAGATTTTGAGTGGAGTTCTTTCAAATCCAGGAGGTGCAAATGTGCCCAAAGGCCACATTGCTGTTTATGTTGGGGAAACAAGTATGAAGAGATATGTGATACAATTATCCTATCTTAACCATCCTTCATTCCATCATTTACTACGACAGGCTGAAGAAGAGTTTGGATTCCACCATCCAATGGGTGCTCTAACAATTCCTTGCAATGAAGAAACCTTTATCAACCTCACTTGCCATTTATGTTGCCAATAAGCAAAGAGAAAGCTGTTTTGGCTGTACAAATAGGAGGTTAAATTATGCCTACATTAGTCATTCGAGTAGAATCCAGTTAATCCAATTTTTGACTAGGATGACTAGATTCTTCTTTTGTACTGATGCTGTAAATTTTGATTGACTTGCCATTGAATATATCAAAAGCTTGCGGATTGATGACAATTACTATTCACGTGCCTATTTTTCGATTATATTTTTTTAAATTATTTTCCTGTAATATATTACTCACATGCCTCTTGATTATTCATAAACAAAAGATGCACCTTAAATGCACAAAAACTAGAAAAGGTCAAATATATAACCAACAAACATGCAGATGTTTTAAACTAGTTTTCTTTTGTAATTTTTATATTTGCTTTTTATTGCAATTTCTTACTACAATACACATATTTTTAAAATAAGACCAAGTTTAGAAGCACAAAATATTGCATATATATTTTTGAAAATATTATGCTCGGAACTTAAAAAAACGAAAAATCCTTCTTAAAAGCTTCTTCACTTTTTGTGTCGATAAAGGTATAATTTGGCTTGTAGATATTACTTTGACAATTTTAGCAATCATCAAAAGGAAGATTCAATTAAGCAAGCTTCCTCTAAATAAGGTTTTCCATAGAAAAAGAACTAATGGGTGAACTAAGTTGATTTGTGGATAAGTCTGCAACTTGTTTGTTAAATTGCTTGAGAAGATATGTTTCCAGGATTCACTTTGTCAGGTTGTCAAATTGCCTGCCATTTACCTCACATGACAAAAACGACAATCTGGGGTATACACTTCTGTCCTGAATTGATATTGGGTGACACAAGGAAAAACAAATAAGTCGAAATTATTTTAACATTAACGAAACATCAGATGCAGAAATTAGCAGAGCATCAGATGGTTTTGCCTAATCTATTGCATAAAAATATTGCCTCCACCATTTTCAGATGCCAGAAATAAAAATGCAATTTTGAGACATTTTACCAACAGCTATTTGGATACTTTGTTGATGTGAGCTGTGCCGGCCCTATAGATTTCATTATACAATTGTGGGATTCTTTTCGCAACAATGACACCTTTAATTCTAAAGGGGGCTCTCTCTGCTTTATGTTCAGTGATCTGGTAGGACCTTCATCATTTCAATAGAATAAATGGTTGTAAATGCTTGATAGCAAGTTGTAAAGCAAAACCATGTGATGGCTTATGAGAGCTATTATCTAAATTTGATGCACATTAAAGAGACCTATTTATCATATTGCCTCAAGATAACATAGTTGTCATTCTCCTATAGAAAAGCATATAACTTGTTTCAGAAACATAAGTCATCAGAAACAATATTGCCAAGTGCTTAGTTCATCTGCCCCTTTGTCCAACTTCATACAAGAAATTAAGTATTCTGTGGTGGAATGACAATCCGTCTACCTCGTGTTATTCAAGCAAAGCAACTCGGCTTTCTTCCCAGGCAGCAATTAGTGGTGCTGTTGCTCCAGCTTCAGTAGATGTTCCAAGGGGCTATTTTGCGGTTTATGTTGGTGAAAGTGGAAAGAAGCGATACGTGATTCCTATTGCTTACTGTTAAGGATTACTCAGAATTTGTTAATGTATATCACTGGGATTTTTTTGTATATTCTTTATATTTATCAAATTGTATATTTTGTAATTATCTAGCTACCCATTTTAGCTTAGAACTATCTATATAATGTACGTATAACCTTGTATAGCATACATAATAATATACACAGCATTATTCTCTAAATTCTCTGGTTATTTCTTACATGGTATTAGAGCCGACGGTTTGATACTGCTCCTGCTCCCGATTTTTTTTTCCTTTTCTTTTCTCCTCAAAACTTTAGAACCAGATTTGGAGTTTTTTTTGGTTTCCTTCTATTACCGAAGTTCGTTGTTGCTGTTTTTTTCCTTCTTTTTGGTGAAATTCCAATCCTGCCCTCACCATCTCCAAACCCTAGTTATCTACCATATTCCATTTTTGCCCCTGCCTTTCTTGCAAAATTCCTAAACTATCCTCGTCTTCTCTAGAATGTCTGAAGCTGCTGGATCTGTTGCTGTCACCGAAGTTTCACCACCATCAGTCCCTCGCGATCCATATCAGCTCTCTTCTGCTGATCTACAAACAGGGAGCATTGTCTCCTCAAAACTAATTGGTGAGGAAAACTGGCAAGTTTGGAGTGACCAAGTTCGGACGGTCTTCCTTGCCCGCAATAAACTGGGATTTTTAAATGGTTCCCTCGCACGTCCATCTGATAATGACGCTGAAGCTGCTCGCTGGGACCAAGCACACGCCGCTGCAAAAACATGGTTAACCCACTCCGTTGATCCGACATTAGAGGCGCTGGTCTCCAGGATTCCCACGGTGGCGGCAATTTGGCACACCCTGCAGGATAGTTTTGACAAAGTCAGCGGCTCCCAAATCTTCTCCATCAAGCAAGAAATTCACGACTTGAAGCTCGCCGCCGGTGCGTCGGGTGCCAACCTCACAACCTTTTGTATCCGCCTCAAAGATCTTTGGACCGCCTTAGACATCCACCAGCCGCCAATTCACTGCACCTGTGGCCTTTGCTCTTGTGCCGTGAACGAACGCCTTCGAGCTTATCAAAATGAGGATCGTGCAATGACTTTTCTACTTGCACTTCCAGAAGAATTTCGCACCTTGCGAACTCATGTCCTTGCCCGTGATGATTTTCTCTCCCTTGAGAAGCTCCATTCGCTTGCCAAAGAAGATCTCCACCAACGCTCCTCCATGCCCGGCCATTCCACCGGCGATGCGGCGGCATTTGCAGCACAGAAGGCTGTTTCTTCTCACCCGACGAAGGAGTTGAATTCTTGGCAACAATTGGGGCAGGAAGTGGGTCAATCGGTTATTGGACTTGCAACTTCATCAATTGGGCCGTCCTCTGCAATTGGGTTTTCTGGGCCAAGCCAATCTAATGGCATCCTTGGCCCTCAACCTTCACCGAACTGCCTTCCGGCGTACATTGCTTGCACCTATTGTAAAATGGGCCATGTGTGAGGCCTGCTTTCTTCTTGTGGGCTACCCACCTAACTGGAAGCCCAAACAACGTAGCGGCCCGCGTAAGAAGAATAATAATAGTTCTGGTCCTTTGGCCCACAATGTTGCCACTCATGTCCAATCTATTGCTCCTGGATTTGGGCCTAATCATGCTCCATTTGGATATAGCCCTTCACCCATGAATAGTGGGCTTAATTTTATTACTAATCCTCCGCATATTCCAAGACAGTGTTTTGGGCTCTGCGACCCCTCACGGGTAATGTCTATGGCGGTTCTTAGGGCTTAATCTCTGATGGATCAACAACAAAAGCTTGTCACTCTTCTCAATCAGATGGGGTCCTTTGATTCCACGGCCAATTTTTCAGGTCCCGCTACTCCTTCTAAATCTTTTTCATCTGTTTGGATTATCGACTCAGGTGCTAGCGATCACATCACATGTAATATGTCTCTTTTAGATTCTTTTTTTCCATGTATTTCACCTGTATCCATCACTTTGCCTGATCACTCTACTAGTCCTGTGACTCATATTGGCTATTTCCGACCATATCCTAAATTACGCCTCAAACATGTTCTTTATGCCCCACATTTTAAACACAATTTATTATCCATACGCAAACTCACTCGTGATAATAATTGTGTCGCCATATTTTTTGATGACTTTTGTGTTTTTCAGGACCGTCTGTTGGGGATCGATCAGAGCTAATCGGGGGTTGTACCTTTTGTGTTCTTCCATTCCTGATTCTTTTTATTCTGTTTTTCAAAGTTATTTGAATTCCATCAAACCTTCTAGTATTTCTCCTCTTTTTAGTTGTAATTCCATTTTCATAAATAAAAATAATTATGATATTTGGCATCGCCGTCTTGGTCATTCCTCCCTAAAATCTTATCATGCTCATGGAACATCAATTTTGCGTCCCAAATCATTTTTATGTCCCATTTGTCCTTTGGCCAAACAAACTCGTAGTGCTTTTCCACCACGACTCACTGCTACGACATCCACTTTCGAATTAGTGCATATGGATATTTGGGGTCCCCATCGGACTCCAAATCACGATGGTGCACGATACTTCCTTACAATTGTGGACGACTTTTCCCGAGCTACTTGGATATACCTTTTACACTCTAAATCTCAAGTTTTTTCAAAAATTCAACATTTCATCTCTATGGTTTTTACTCAATTCGGCTCCCTTGTCCGACGTATCCGCTCTGACAATGGGACCGAATTTTTTTCTGGTGAATGTCGCTCATTCCTTGCTAGTCAAGGTATCCTCCATGAGAGCTCCTGCGTTTACACTCCTCAACAAAATGGAGTTGTTGAACGTAAACATCGTCATCTCCTAGATGTTGCACGAGCCTTGATGTTCCAAGCTCACGTCCCACCTCGATTTTGGGGTGAATGCATCCTCACTGCCACTCACATTATTAATCGTCTCCCTTCGTCGTCCATTCATGGCCTAAGCCCTTTTCAAATACTATTTCGCAAACCCCCCATCCTTGAACATCTTCGTGTTTTTGGCTGTAGGTGCTATGCTACAACTTTGGGAGCCCGTGACAAATTTAGTCCACGTGCAACTCCTTGCATTTTTATGGGCTACTCTCCTTCTCAGAAGGGTTATCGCCTGTTTGACCCCACTTCGGGAAAATTTTTTGTTTGTCGCGATGTTATTTTTCAAGAAAATGTTTTTCCCTTTTCCCTTTCCTCTTCCGTAGCGTCCCCGCGCTCGTCCGATCCGCACCCACGGTGTATGGTTCGACGAGCCCTCAATCTTCCCATGGACACACCAACTTCACGGTGAGTCCAACACTCGGCCTCACCTATTCCCTCTCCAATTCTTGACTCTCATCCTCTCCACCACGGATCGCGACCAACAAAGCCGTGCCTCTCACGCTCGGGCAAGGTCCTTCTCGACCTCCCATTTGGAGGCACGATTATATTTGTCCTACCTTACCCTCAACATCTTGTGTCTCACTATATCCCATTTCCAATTACTTTTCTGCGGACCAATGCCACCCGACTACGGCATTTTATTGCTTCCATCTCCACACTTCAAGAACCTACCACCTTCAGATCGCCACCAATCCCAATTGGGTGGCATAACCATGAACTTCATGTTCTTCAAGCTAACCATACTTGGGATGTGGTCACGTTGCCACCTGGTCGTCGTCCAATCGGTTGCAAATGGGTTTATAAGGTAAAATATAATGCTGATGGTTCTCTTGAGCGGTACAAGGCCCGTCTCGTGGCTAAAGGTTTTAATCAGCGAGAAGGTATTGATTATCAGGACACTTTCTCCCCGGTAAGCATGTCACTTTGTTCCTCACTATTGCCTTTGCTCATGATTGGCCTCTTTTCCGGATGGATGTTGAATGCTTTTCTCCATGGTGATCTTTCAGGAGGTTTATATGGAGTTTCCCAGAATTTCGCCCTCGGAGGCGTTTAGTATGTCGACTGCGGAAATCCTTATATGGGTTGAAGCAAGCATCCCGTCAATGGAATGCCAAATTTACTAGTGCACTCCTCCAGCATGGTTTTCATCAATCTCGCCATGACTATTCGTTTATTTACCAAGATGCAAGGCATATCCTTGCACTACTTATTTATGTTGGCGATATCTTTAATTAGCAATGCAAGTTACAATCAAAATAGCATAGTGACCTCAAGCGATACCACATTTTTATGAAAGATCTTGCCAGAGATTGCTCGCTCAGAATGGTATTTTCATCGAAGCCACGTATACATTGAGTTGATATCTCGAGGCCGGCTAAGTTGCCCTAAGCCTTCGCTATTCTTACGAGCAAAACAAAAAATTCAATTCTGTGGAATATGACCAAGGTTCATCAAAAACAACTGATGATCCGCCTGAAGATCCTTCGCGGTATCGTAGTTGTTCATGAACTCATTTTTACTTGAACTTCACTAATTCGGAGCATCACATTTTCGCCTAACTTAGCCGCTCATGCATAATCCGGCAATCCATATGTTAAAAGCTTAAAAGTAACTCGCATTCAAGAGTTGTCTCGGTCTTGGTCTTCCGTTCTTTCATCCCTGTAGCGTTTGAATTACGAGCTTACCGTGATTCAGATTATAGCACATGCCCAATGACATGACCCACCTGGCGTTCAGATCATGCTTGGAAAATCTTTATCATTCTCAAAAAAAAACAATTTTTACTGCTTTATCTTCCACAAGGCATTGATCGTATCTGAAGTTACAACTTATGAAATAGTGTGGATCATGGGGCTTCTCAAAGATTTTGGTTTTCATGAAGCAACCCGCTTTTTTTTGTGATAATGAAGTTGCAGAGAAAATAGCTGCAAATCCGATTTTTCATGAGCGTACTAAACACATTGAGGTTGAATGCCATTATGTAAGAGAAAAGCTCCAGCAAGGGATCATTGCGACGCGTCACATATCTACCAAGGAGCAACCAGCAGATTTGTTAACTAAAGCATTGAGTAGCAAGCAGCATTGGTATCTTCTTTCCAAGCTTGGAGTATTTGATTTATACAAATCCTCAGCTTGAGGGGGAGTGTTAAGGATTACTCAGAATTTGTTAATGTATATCACTAGGATTTTTTTTGTATATTCTTTATATTTATCTCATTGTATATTTTGTAATTATCTAGCTACCCATTTTAGCTTAGAACTGTCTATATAATGTACGTATAACCTTGTATAACATACATAATAATATACACAGCATTATTCTCTAAACTCTCTGGTTATTTCTTACATTACCTCAACCACCCCTCATTCCAGGATTTATTAGGCCAAGTTGAGGTTTAATTCGGTTTTGATCATCCAATTCGGTTTGACAATCCTTGTAGAAGACATTTTCATTGATCTAACTTCTCGCTGAGTAGGAAAGCATGTTAGCCATCGTGAATGGAATTTCAATAATAGTATTTTTAGATAGGCAGCAAAATTTTGCAACTTAAGTAGTGCAAAACGAGCAAATTTTCATGTACATATAGTTCTTGGTTAATAACAATTTGAAATTGATGCTTCTTGGTGGCATTCCTTCTCTTGTCATTCAAAAATTCCATAACATCATTATGTTTCATTCCTTGTCTCTATTAGCATAAGTTACTTGGGAAAAAGCGAAAGTTTTATAAGTCAAGAACATTTTCATCACATCTAATCGGAGGCTATTTTTCACTACTAGTGATGATGTGCACTCATGAGCTCATATTCTACCTATATCTCATATATCAACTATCTCGATTTAATGTAATTTCAGAAAAATAGAAATCAATTTTGTATTTATTTTGTTTTGTAAATTAGAAGGCAAAAAGAAGAAAAAAAGATGGAAATGTCGTCTAGCAAAGTAAGAAAAATCCAAGTTTAAGTTTTGGAAAGAATTTTATTAACCGAGGCTTGAGTTTTTCTAGACACAAAGCATGAGGAGCTATTAAAGGTATTTTTGGAACATAGAAACATTCGGTGATTTTGATTGGAAACTCGGATAGTCTTGGGATATAGTAGCATTTACGTGATTGTGACTGAATTTTCTTTATTTTGTTGATTTTTTTCCTGGTTGTAATATATTTTCCCTCCCTTCTTTTAGACACCATTGTACTACATAATTGTAATTTGTTTGGAGACCTAATACACACACAAGTACAAGTTTTACATGTTAAAAAATATAAATATCTAACTTAAATTAATTAGTAATGAGCAAAGTGATCAAATGATCTTATTAATTAGTCAATGACTCTTCAGAAAACAAATGTATGATATAATTTCTTGACGTGGGACATTTGTAATAGTTTTGAATTCTGATAGATGTTTAATAAAATAAATCCATTAGATTTTTAGAATTTTGCAATTGTAATAAAATATTCAAATTGCTTTAGGAAATATTTTTTGTGTAGGATTTGACTATCAAATTGTTTTAGCTTTGGTTAGTAAGGAAATTCTATGTAAAAGTGTTAATGTAATAGATTTTTAGGAAGGTTATTAATAATATTGAGGGCAAGAAATGTGATTACAAATGGAGTAAGATATAAAGTGGTGGATGGGAAGATAATTCGAGTGTGGGAGTCGCCTTGGATACATGGCAGACAGAATTTTCGCCTCAGGTGTTGTCAGCTAGAGCAGTAGCCAATCAGATGGGTAAGTGAGTTGTTGTTCGATGATGGTATGACTTGGAATACTTCACTCATCTCACGACTCTTTCCAAAACAGGATGAACAAGCTATTTTGTAAATTACATTGGATTCCCTAGGCAACCGAGATAAGTTGATTTGGCATTCTAGTTCAGATGCAAAGTTTACAGTTAAATCTGCATATACACAGTTGACACAAATCAGATCAGAGCAGGAGCAACAACCGGAGAGCAGCACCAACCAAAGTAAAATGCAAAATATGTGGAAGCAAATGTGGAATCTGAATGTCAAGCTGAAATTGAGGCATTTTGTTTGGAAGTGTTGCCATGATATAATGCCTATTAATGTTAGGCTGCAACAATGAAGAGTTCAAGTGGATCCCATATGCCCCATGTGTGGAGACGGAAAGGAAAGTATTGAACATATTATGCTTACTTGTACTAGAGCGCAGAACATTTGGAAATTGGCTCCCGTATCATGGCCTCACTCTCAACAACATGGAATTCATTTCATAGAGTGATGGCAAGATATATGTTCAATACATCATGAAGAAGTTTGGGAAGAACGAGCACAACTTTTGGTTTACCTTTGATGGATGATATGGAAGAGTAGGAACCTTTGGGTCTTCAAGAAGGAAAGGATGGAGGAAAGGAAGGTTGTGGAATTGGCTATTGATTCATGGATGGAATACCAACATGCCAATAGTGATGAGGAATTACAAGGGGAGTGGTAGTAATTTTGAGGTGATAGGAGAGGGAACATAACAAGGAATCAAGTGGTAAGGCTAACCATTCTTTTGGTGTGTATAATATGGTTAGAGTTTCCACTTCATTTATGCTATGTTATTTTTGTGGGAATTAGATAGGTGTAGGGATTTTTTAATGTCTTGACAAGTTGTCAATTAGTCTTAGCCAGCATGAGTGCTAAGAAGAGTTCACTTTGGTGAATTAAAGTGTATCCATTAACTTTGAAAAGTTAATATAACTATCTTTTAAAGGAAAAAAAAAATATTCTTGTTGAGGTTGGATTACCTCTCCTCCATGAAGGCGTTCATGGTAATTTTTCTAGTTTTTATAAAACTATTTAGGTGGTTGAATTTCTTCTGGTTTTAGATCTAAGCAACTGATTTTATTGTCGTTAATAAAGGAAACAAGTGATTACAAAAGGCCCTTTTCTTCCCAAACTTACACAGTCATTGTTTCTATTCTTACACCAAATGCTGAAGCTAGATCCAATGCAGCTTTAGCTATCATTTACTCATTTCTCACTTCTGATCTTGTTGTTTTTATTTCTTTCAACTGGTAGTCGACTTGTGGTGTAACATGCCAACGATGGACAATGGGAAACCTTTAGATCTGGTGTTGGGAGTCTCGGATCTGTTGTAAAAATTGGAGCTTACTAGAAAAGAAGCAACAGGGGTGATAATTTAGGAAGCGGATGTTACAAAAAGTATGGAAGAGTGTTCAAGATGTCTGGTCGGGCGAATTTTTGGAGATCAGAAGGTGAATTTTACAGGACTCAAAACTACTCTGGAAAGAGTTTGGCCAACCCGAGATCCTTTCAAAATCCGAGAGCTAGGGACTAACCTGTACCAGTTCGTCTTCAGCAACAAAGAGGATAAAGAAATGGTCTTGCAAGGCAAAGGCTAGATGTTCGACTAGCGAGACATCATCCTCCGTGATTGGTCAAATAACCTTGACTTATAGAAGAAAATTTTCACGCAGTGGAGCTTTGAATCCAAGCTTGGAACATCCCACCTCAATGGTCGTCAAGAGACATGGAATTCATATTGCAGCAACTTTCCTTTCCCCAAGGTGCTGGACATTCTCATTCCAGAAAGCGGAAGCAAAGCTAGTAGATGCATGAAGATTTTGGCTGAAGTCGACTTACGCGAGCCTCTTTTGTGGGCACTCATTGAAATTGCAAGACAAAGAGTGGTGGATCTAGTTTAAGTGTGAAAACTTGGCATCCTTTTGTTATTATTGTGGCAAAGTTGGGCATATGAAGAGAATGTGTAAGGCAAGAAGGTTTGCTATGGAAAATAATGAAATCTGAGAAGGGCAATTCGGTGATTGGTTGTGTGTTGCAGGTACCAAACCTCATGCTCGAGAGAGAAGAGGGAAGGTAGGTTCTGAAAGCAAAATGCATCAACAAGTAAAAGAATCAGAAAAACGGAAGGACAAAACCCCAAATTCAAGCATGGAAGTGCAAGCGAAACAACAAAACGAGGACCCTAGAAATCTCCACCTAGTAGCGGTAAATCTTGAACCAAAAAGGATGGCAAGGAGGGTTCAGAGAACACGCACCTACTAAGCTGATTTTACGAATATGGTTGCGAAGTTAGGGAGGTAAGGATGCAAAATGAAGGCCACACAAAAAGGCGGGACCAGGGGAGGGGAGAGTTGGTAGTAAATATGAAAGCAAGCAATGTAGGAAAAACAATCCGGATGTTTGAAGGTCCGGTAGTGGCAGCTAGCAACCAAAGCAATCAGTTTGTGGAAATGGAGGTAGACACCCTACAGGAGAAGGAGGAAGGTGACAAATCAAACGCTAAACTTGAGTTGATTAATGTGCCAGTTAGAAGTCAATCAACAATTCAGCCACAAAGAGAGAATCAATACAAGATCGATAAAGCAACATTAGTAAGAAAGATAAAAGTAGAAAAGCAAGGTCGAAGATGGTCAAGAAAAGGTAACCAAGAGGGCGAAGGGTCGCAACTCGGGACGATCATCCATTAGGGGTAAGCGACCTTGGCGGTTTCAAGATGAAACTTCTGAATTAGAAGAGAATGAGGACTTATACAACAAAAAGATAAGATGTGAAGGTCAAGGCAATGGCAACTTGTCAAAGGTGGTGGCGACTAGCCTTGAGTGATCCCAGCATGATAAATGAAGATATGTGTGTGGGATTGTAAAGGTTTGGGAGGACCCCCTACAGTTCCCCAATTGAGGGAGATTATTTTATCCCACATTACGGAACTTTTATTTTTAGCTATAGCAAGACAAAAAAAAAAAAGAAGAAGAAATTTTGTGGCTACAGTGTGGCGAAGATTGGGATGCCAGGAACGATGGAGGGTTCTACAGTCGGTCAGCACAAAAGGAGGAATGCTTGTCTGTTGGGATGAGAGCATAAAGGTCAAGCAAATAAGATCAACTAGCTTTTGTATCTAGCTGGAATGCGAGAGTATAGAAGAGAATCGAATCTTTTGGACCATTTTTTTGTACGCTAGCACTGACCATAAACTAAGGGGGTGCTTGTTTTGGGGGTTTAGGAGGAGGGAATGGATTTCAAAATATTTCCTCCACATTTCCTCTGCTTGGTTTGCATGTTTGATTACCCCATTGGGGGGTTTCCTCATACCCCCCAATATTAGGGGTATGAGAGGGGAGAATAGGTTCTATTAAACAAAATTTTTTTAATTAACTAACAATGATTAAAAAATTAATAATAAATTAGTTTAATATTGTAATAAATAATTAATTAATATTAACTAATTAGTTAATATAAATTAATTTATTATTAACTTATTATTATTAATTAATAATAAATTAATTAATCATTCATTTACTTAATATAGTAATTTAATATTATAATTAGTAATTAATTAATCTCATTCATTAATATTAATTATTATAATTAATGTATAGTTAATATTCATTAATTTATAAGTAATTAATTTATAATAATTAATTACTTAAGATTATTTAATCAAAAATATTTTATTAATAAATAATTAATTTAATATTATAATGAATAATTAATTTTTACTAACTAATTAATTAATAGTAATTATTACAATTAATTTTAATAATAAATAAATAATTAAGATTAATTTAATTAATCATTCATTTACTTAATATTGTAATTTAATATTACTATTAATAATTAATTAATCTCATTCATTAATATTAATTATTATAATTAATGCATAGTTAATATTAATTAATTTATAAATAATTAATTGATAATATTGATTAATTTATAATAATTAATTACTTGAGATTAATTTAATCAATAATATTTTTATTAATAATTAATTAATTTAGTATATAATGAATAATTAACTAATATTAACTACTTAATTAATAATTATTATTACAATTAATTTATAATTATAATTGGTAATTATACCCAATTCCCACCACAAACCAATCAGCATAATTATAATGAAACAACCCACTATCATTCCCCATTACTATCATTTTCATTCTCTTTCCCATAACCTTAAATGAACCAAGCAACCCCTAAGACAAGAGTAGTGGAAGTTCTTAGAGCATCAAAGACAGGATTGGGGAGACATGTGGCTTATGAGAGGAGATTTTAATGACATCTTAAGTTCCAAAGAGAAGTGTGAAGGGAGGAAATAAGTAGAGGCCAGTTGTCAACCTTTTCAATCATTGTGAGTCATATGGAAATGGGAAATATAACCTTTGTGGGAAAGAGTTTTACATGGGCTAATAATAGAGTAGGGGAAGGATTAGTAGAAGAAAGGCTAGACAGATTTTTTGGCTTTTCAACTTGGTTGTTTAGCTATCCAAGAGCAAAGGCCTATCATGTGGAGAGGCACTCATCGGATCATTCACTCATCTTGATGGACACTGAACCAAAAGAGCAAAAAGCTAAGAAAAGATTTATATTTGACAAACAATAGGTCAAAAGGAGAAGATGAGCGGACTAGTGGAAACTATCTAAAGAATGCGACAAAGAGGCACCCCAATGTATCAACTTTGTGCCAAAATAGGACAAAGCGGAGTGGAGCTTTTAAAATGGGGCGGATGAACATGCACAATTCAGCTAAACAATTAGCAAGGATTAAAACACAAATGGAGTCCCTATCTAGGTAGGGGTAAGAGGAATTGGCGTGAATGGAGCAAATGAAAAAGAGCTTCATAGTGCTTACAGAGACGAGGAGGTATATTGGAGACAAAAATCAAGAGTCCAATGGGTTCAAGAAAGCGAAAAAGACATGAAGTTCTTCCACGCCTCAATTATCAATAGGAGGAAGAATACAATTGAAAGACTGGTGAAGGAGGATGGAAGCTTGTGTAGAAGCATTCAAGAAGTGAAGTAGGAAACGCTAAGATTTTATGAGAAACTCTTTTCTACATCTAGTTCGAACTTGTAGCATGATGATTTGGAAGTTATCCTATTGTCGATCAATGAAGCATTGAATCATAGGTTGACGAGACCTGTGGAAGAATCAGAAATCAAAAATGCTCTATTCAAAATGAACCCTAACTTGGCCCCTGTGCCTGATGATATGAATCCCATTTTCTTCTAGTCTTATTGGAATGTGGTTGGTGTAGATTTGTGCAAAGCTGTTAAATACTTTTTTGAAAACCAAAAATGCTTAAACAACTGAATCACACACTAATCACGTTGATCTCAAAAATTTAAAATCTTGAATTTGTTGGCCATTTTCGACCTATTAGCCTATGTAATGTAGTGTATAAGTTCATCTCTAAAATACTGGTTGGCCGGATGAAAGTTTGCCTTCTCAATTGCATTAGCCCTTACTAGGCGGCCTACATCCCAAGGAGACAAATATTAGATAATGTGATAGTTGCGCACAAGTGCATTCATACGTTAAATGCTAAACATAAAGGAAACCGGGCTAGATAGCCATCAAACTTGATATGGCTAAAGTATACGATAGGGTAGAGTGGAAATTCTTGTGTGAGATCCTCCGAGAATAAGGTTCTGGCAATTTCATTGGTTGGATATGGCAATGCCTTAGTTTTGCTACGTTATCATTAATATCAATGGCGAAAAATGTGGGTATATCTAACCAACTAGAGGCATTAAACAGGGGGATCCGTTATCACCCCATTTATTCTTAATTGTGTATGAGGCTTTCTCAAACATGGTTAAGCAAGCAAACCTTAGGGAGGAATACAGGGGCTTAAGGGTGAGCAAGAAAGGCCCACAAATCACCCACCTTCTATTTGCAGATGACTTATTGCTCTTTTGTGAAGTAGGAGTGGAGCAAGCAGGTAGGATCAAGGCTTTGCTATCCAACTACAGTAGATTTTCAGGCCAACTTATCAACTGGGAGAAATCTTTGATCTTCTTCTACAAGAACATCCCACAAAAGCAAAAAGATGACATCTGTTAGATTTTAGATGGCATCAAGGAAAAGAGGAAAGCCAGGTATCTTGGACTCCCCATGATCATTGGTAGAGCAAAAAAGAAGGTGTTCAACTATGTAGAGGAAAAAGTCCAACAAAGAGTCACTGGGTGGAAAAACAAGTTTCTTAGCCAAGCTATGAAGGAAGTGCTTATCAAAGCGGTCATCAATGCTCTCCCCACTTACGTGAAGGCATGTTTCAAACTTCCCAAAGGAATTTGCTAAACCATCATCAAAAGGACTACAAGCGTTTGGAGGAGACAAAAAGGTAGGTGAACCAAGATCCATTGGAAAGCATGGAAGGATCGACATGGCCAAAAGAGGAGAGGGGCTTGGGCTTTAAAATATACAACTTTTCAATGAAGCACTTATAGCAAAGCAGATTTGGAGGATTATCACACCGAACCTCCTAATGAGCAAAGTAATGAAAGCCAAGTACTTCCAGTGGGTCTCTTGCATGTCCCGATTAGAAACAATGCATTATGGCTATGGAAGTGTTAGATAGGAGTCAGACATGTTATCAAAAGTGGGGCCATTTTCAAAGTGAGGGATAAAGAATCTGTTAGGATATGGGAGAGCCCTTGGATTCCTGGTAGACCAAATTTCAAGTCAACACCTCTTCTTATTCATAGGGAGAAGGTCATATGGGTGAGTGAGCTCTTGCATGACAAGGGAGATCGCTGGAATGAGGAACTAGTGTGCCAAGTGTTTAATCAGTCAGATGCTGACGCCATTGTAAGTATCCCCCGCTCAAGTGACATTCATAGTGATCATAAAGATAAACTTGTGTGGAACTTGACACAACAAGAAAACTATACGGTCAATTCTGCCTACCAAAATGCTATCAAGGGCCATTTGGTGATGCACCAACAAGCCGAGAGTAGCTTAGTTAGGGGAGCAACAAAGATGGCATGGAATAGTAGTTGGAAGCTAGGCATCAATGGGAAACTCAAACACTTCAATTGGAGATATTGGCATGGAATTCTTCCAACAAAAGATCAGTTATTAAAAAAAGGCATTCCGAAAGATCCAATATGCAATATGTGTGGAGAAGTTGAGGAGACCTTAGAACACATCCTATTGCACTGGCCCAGAGCACAGAAAGTATGAAAAATAGCCACGTAAAATGGGATGCATTGAAGGAGAAGATCTCAACTTCAAACAATGGTGGTCTAAAATTTGCAATGGAAAAAGGGAAATCACTGCAAGATGAACTGAATCGATAGTCTATATTTTTATTGATACTCTGGAAAATTAGGAATTTAAGGATATTTCAACAAGAATGGAGAAAAGAAAAGGTAGTGGTAGACCTCGCTACAGAAGAATGGCTGGAATTCCAAGAGGTGAGTAGATTAGAGAGAGAATCAAGTTAACGAGTGACTAGGAATAATGAATCAAGTTCAATGGTAGTTAGCCAAGACAAGGACTTTTTTGATAGGTTGAGGTAAGGGTTAGAATGGAAAGAATATCCAGCCAACATGAGAATAGAATATTCTACCCATTATAGCTCAAAGAGGTACAAACTGACTAAGCAAAAGTTTGGTTTTTGTTATTGCTTGATGAACATGTAGATATTCTATTAACTTTTGGCCTTGCAAGCTAAGACATTTAGAGATAGACTTTAGCATGATTGGGAACATCCCAAACTGACTTACTTAACCTCATTGTAAGAGCTAAGGTCTTCTTTGCCGGTGGGCTAGATGTAAATGTTACAATTTTGATAGTTAATATAATGATCGTTTTTGGCCTAAAAAAACTATTTAGATGGTGATCATGTATCTCATGTCTTCCATCATCTTCCGCTGTGTCATTTCTAACACCCATTCTCCTAAAAATACTCGAATAGAAGATGAACGTTGAGAAGGGTGGAAAACTTAATCTAAAATCGACGCAACATGGAAAATCAAATCCAAACTCAAGTGTTTTTAAATTACGTGAGGAGAATTTGGGAGAGAAATTTTGAAATAAAAATTCGTTTGGATATTTTATTTGTTTTGTAAGAAAAAATAACTTTTTGTGCTTGGTATATAATCAAAACATCATTTTTTCAAAAACAACTCAAATTAGCCAATTCATTAGGGTTAATAAACCAAATTAATGCCTAATGTAGGTTCTCATCGAGTTTGATGCCAAGTTCAATTTCTAGTATTGAATTTGAGTTGAGCCTTCCACTCTAGTCAATGCTCAAGTTTAATCTTCTCATTTGAGGACAAGTGTTAAAAATCATATCTTACATCGATTTTTAAAACAATATTTTTGTAATCCTTAATTAAGCCTTCCACTCTAGTCAATGCTCAAGTTTAATCTTCTCATTCGAGGACAAGTGTTAAAAATCATATCTTACATCCATTTTTAAAGCACTATTTTTGTAATCCTTAATTAAGCTTTTAATCATTCTATGAATGAATATAGGGATGCCAACAAAACCATGCAGAGAAGAAACATTTATCGATCATACACTTTCGAGAAAGACTATTTCTTGCATATAGTAAATAGCTCCGGATTTTTATTTTTTTCTTGGTCAGATTTTCGATGTCCATTTAATCTTGCTAGGCTTTTGTTTGAGGAAAAGGACATGTTAGGCCGACTGCAAAAATCAAATGCAATCAGTTTATTGTGAAGACTACAAACTAAAACATCAAAATTGTTTAGGTGCAAATTGTTTCAACTTGTAGATTTAATAACCGACACTCATCGGACACTTGAATTGATAAGTTTGGGACATTTGGGAAAACAAAACAAGGCCAAATTGTTGAAGTTAGCTACATAACTGGGGAAAAAATTAGCAAGGCATCACATGGTTTGCCTATTCTATTTTAGAAACACATTGCCCTACCACTTTCAGGTGCCACAAGTACAAGGGCAACTTGGTACGTTGCAAATCACCAACGGTTGAATCTGGATAAATTGAAGTATCGCGCAGTGATACGGCTGTCCCTTATATATTTCCCTCTACATTTTGTTATGCAATCATTGAACGCTTTTCCCAAATATTGACATCTTTCCTACCAAAGGGGTCCTCTCCACTTTATGCCATGCAGCATGTCAACAGAATACATGGTTCCTATTGCTTGATCGTGAGTTGGAAGGCAAAACCATGTGATGGCGCCTTGATAGGTCTGTTTATCATATTGCACCAAGATAATAAACTAATCATTCTCCTATATAAACCCCTATAACTAGTTTGAGAACTACGATACTCTTCAAACACAATATTAATTGACCAGTGTTTAGTTCCTTTGTCCAGCTTGAACCTTTCTACCCTTCTTTGTCCAATTTCACACAAGAAAGCATCCTGTAGAGCAATGGCCATCCGTCTGCCTCGTATTATTCAACCCAAGCAACTCCTGAAGCGCTCTTCCTCGGCAGCAATCAATGGTACGGCTGCTTCAGCTTCAGTGGATGTTCCAAGGGGCTATTTTGCAGTTTATGTCGGTGAAAGTGAAACAAAACGATACGTGATTCCTATTGCTTACCTGAACCAGCCCTCATTCCAAGACTTGTTAAGCCAGGCCGAGAATGAATTCGGTTTTGATCATCCAATAATGGGGGGTTTGACAATCCCCTGCAGAGAAGACATATTCATTGATCTAACTTCTCGCTTGAGTAGGAACGCGTGTTAGCTGCTGCGGTGGAATTTCACTATTTCGTTGTATTTTGAGATACGGAAACAAAATTTTGTAACTTAGGTAGAGCAAAATGCTCTGATTTCCGATGTATATAAAGTTACTTCTATGCAAAGATTATTTATAACTGCCGGAAGTTTAAGATTTTCGGTCTGCATTCCTTCTCTTGTCAGTCCGCAAATCATTTATTCTTGCAATTCTTCTGATTCGGTCTGCCTGAACTTTGTTTTTCATTGAAGAAAATTAAAACAATTTTTCCAATTGATCCTTTAAAAGGCTTTATTCTTAAGATTATTGGCAATATTGCATATTGCTGATCCTTTAAAAGGCTAATTAAATTGTTACTTGGGTGGGCGAATGTAGATTGAAAAAAAAAAGGAAAAAAAGTCCAAATAGTTAAAGTCGCAACATATGAGGTGCAGAAATCAGCGGTGCCACACATGATTCTGCCTAATCCATTTCATATACACATTGCCCCACCCCTTATAGGTGCAACACATACAAATGCAACTTAGTTATCATTTTACAAACAATCTGGATAACAGTTTGAAGTATTCTGTTGAAGTTGATAAGAGCTGTCCAGGAAGCATGGATAGTAGCTCTCTACTTCATGTTGAAGGAAGTGGTAGGGCCTGCATCATTTCGACAGAATGCATGGCTCTAAATGCTTGATCATAAGTTGGAAGGCAAAACCATGTGAAGGCTTATGATGGCCAATATTATTGCTGCCCATTAAAAGGCCTCCTTACCATATTGCCTTAAGATAACAAACTTGTCATTCTCCTATATAAACACCGATGACTTATTTGAGAAACACAAGTCTTCAAAAAAAAAAATAATAATAAAAATAATACTGCGCAGCGCTTATTAACTTTGCAACTTTCTATCTTAATTTCTTCGTCCGACTTCATACAAGAGAGCATCTTATAGAGAAATGGCCATCCGTCTGCCTAGTATCATTCAAGCTAAGCAACTCGTGAAGCAGTCTTCCCTGGCAGCAATCAATGGTGTTGTTGCTCCAGCTCCAACAGATGTTCCAAGGGGTTATTTTGCTGTTTATGTCGGTGAATGTGAAAAAAAACGATATGTGATTCCCATTGCTTACCTAAACCAGCCCACGTTTCAAGATTTGTTAACCCAAGTTGAGGAAGAATTTGGTTTTCATCATCCAGTAATGGGGGTTTGAGAATCCCTGCCGAGAAGAAGTTTTCATTGATTTAACTTCTCGCTTGAGTAGGAATGCGTGTTAGCCTTTGGCAACGGCAAACTTTGTATCTAGTTGTATATTGAGATAGGAATGCCAAATTTTGGAACTTAGAGCAAAACGCACGGATTTCTGATGCATGCACAGTTGCTTCTATGGACAAGTTAATTATAACAACTTGAAGTTCTTAGTTTCCATTCCTTGTCCATTCATTAAAAGATTCCAAAACATGACATTTGCCTGATTGCTTGTGACTATTGTTTCATTTATCTGAGAAAAAAACCATAAGTTTCTCTCATGGTAATGATTTTAAATTGAATCTTCTTCTTCCCGTTTAAGTGTCCACTATATTGAAACTTATTATGTTAAAAAGGATAAAAATTCCAAATATTATTAGAAATATTAATAATTGCTGATCCCTTGCCCGCCAAATGTAATATGTTCCAACTTCCAGGATCAAAATTTATGGTTATACTCCCTGGTCTTTCTCGTTTTAAAATCCTCGATCCTTGTACTGAAACCATTGCTGGATGGAAACTGTGTGATGTTATTCCCGTCGTAAAGATATAAGCATGCAAATGACTAATGCGGAAGATAATTTGACAGCACAGCAGTACTAGATTAGGATGGATCTTGTGTGGAAATTTTAAATCAACCTTTCTCGACAACATTTTTCAGTTAGTATTGTTGGATGTCTGTTTTCAGAATAAAAGCTTGTAACTGGTAGTCACATAAATCCCTGACTGGGATTAACTGCAAAATATATTCAATGCATGTCATCCAGGTCTTCCTCCTTGTTTGTGATCATGCCTTGTTTTCTGGTTCTTGAAACTCTTTTAATGAACAAAAGGTAAATCTTATTGACTGACTTGAGTATAAACAATGCATCACTATCCAATTTGTTGTCTAATTTGGCTCAACTTGTTCAGCCATCAACCAACACGCATGATATTCCTTAAGTGCTTGTCTGTGAAGTTGTGATTCTCATCAAATTATTATTTGGTCTTAAAACATCGTCATGTGGATTGCATACTATTCTGTCCCTCTGCCTATGACCAACTTGGTATAAATCTTCAGGTATATGAGGTTACTTGGCCCCTGCAACCAAACAACATAAGGGCAAGCAGGCCTCCTATGCTAAATTGGTGGTTGCTAGGTTAGTTGTTGCAGATTTGTCTCCACCACTTAGGTAAAATGATTCTTTCAGGAGGGCAAAGCCATGTGAGATCAAATAATACATGGTTTTAAGTGGACCATTTTTGTCCAATGTTTAATTTTCTTTAACTACTCTTTTCTATCTCTAGGGACTGACCACCAATTTGTCTGTCTCTCCCTGTATAAATATATCTGCTTCAATACACTAATATAACCCAACCTTGAAAATCATCCTATTTCTGCGAACTGCAAATTTCATTCACAAGTGAGTTCTAATTTTTAGAAGTTTAGCACGTGTGATGGGTATTCACTTGCTGCAAATTTTTCGTGCTAGGCAGATTCTGAGTGGAGTTCTTTCAAATCCAGGAGGTGCAAATGTGCCAAAAGGCCACATTGCTGTTTATGTTGGAGAAACAAGTATGAAGAGATATGTGATACCATTATCCTATCTTAACCATCCTTCATTCCATCATTTACTACAACAGGCTGAAGAAGAGTTTGGATTCCACCATCCAATGGGCGCTCTAACAATTCCATGCAATGAAGAAACCTTTATCAATCTCACTTGCAATTTATGTTGCCAATAAGCAAAGAAAAAGCTGTTTTGGCTTTACCAATAGGAGGTTAAATTATGCCTACATTAGTCATTTGAGTAGAATCTGGTGAATCCAATTTTGGACAAGGATGACTAGATTCTTCTTTTGTATTGATGCTGTAAATTTTGATTTGACTTGTCATTGAATATATCAAAATCTTCACTTGGCATCCTATTCTTTAGTTTTTTGCTTGCTTGAATGTAAAATTAAGTAGGGTATAATAAGGAGCAACTACAAAAGGTCACGCTTTCAATGCTACATATGATCAAGTAATTACTTAGAGATTGACCATCAAACTGATCGAGGTTAAGATCCTTTGCTCTTTACCATGATTTATTACACTCGCATGCTTACCATTTTCCGTCACGATTCTATTTGTGCCAAAATACCTTCCGACACTAGCTAGAGAACCAATCACTTCGTCTAGTTAATCAATTTTTAATCATTCTATTAATCAACCACATCCAGAAGGGACTATTTCTTACATATCATTGATATAAAGTTTTTGGTATTACAGAAAATATGGAAGAAGATATTAAGCTTGTGCTTAATTAGTAGGGATACTGGTCGGGTTGTCGAAGCCCCCAAAATTAATTCAGATCTTCAAACTAACTACAATTGATTTGTAGTAGTAGTGGACCAGTTCGAATCTCACGAGGAGCTATGTGTTGAGGGGGGTTTTTTAGCACTTGAGATGAAAAGAAAAATAAAAGAAGAAGTTTAATATCAAATAAATAAAGAAAAATTATAAAAGAAATTACTAGAAATATGTAAAAGAAATTCTTCAGTCTTACCAAGCTCCGATCCAAGGAAGTGTAGTTGTACCGAATATATGTAGATCATAGGATGCTAAAGACACTTTTTTATTCAAGCATTTAACCGAAAAATTTCATAGGATAGCCATGACAAAATTTTGAGTTTTCCTATTCTATTTGTTTGAACCTAGCATTCATAACAAACCTTACTAACAAATGACTGGGGGCGATAGCGTTCCATATCATTTGATAGTAGCACTAAGAACATAGAAAACAGTTAAAACAAAAACCAACAATTGAGATAGCTACAATTGAAAATCTTTGTATCATTAATTCCCTTTAAATCATAAATGCATGATTACTGTCACTTTACACATGCAAAAAGATTTAAGTGCTACTTGTACTAATTGTTCCGGACAATTACGGATCAAGAATAAATAGATAGCTATAGGAAGAAGAATGCAAATAAGTTGTCAATTTATTTATCATTCAAATTCCATAAAAATATAATGCAAGAAATAATGATTACTTGAATGCAAAAGATTATGAACTATGAACAAAACCTCACTAAATATATTGGCATTAACACCCCTTGGAACGGAATGAAAGTAGTTTAGCCACTCATGGTAGCAAAACTATTCTAACTTTATTATAAAAAGAAAGAAAAGTACAAAAGAAAGGGAAAATTCTGCAGAAAATTAAAGGAAAGACTTATGTCTTCCAAGTTCACTAACCCTCCTATTTATAGCCTTCTTCTCTAACAACCTCCCTAAAGACTTCCTAAAATCTCTCCAGCAAATCTAAGTTTTTAAACCTTAAATTCCTAACTAATTATCCAGCCAACCATCTTATCCTATGTAATCCTATCTAATCCTAACAAATGTCATCCAATCTATTCTAACTTGAATTACAAAAGTTTAAATCAAAAGACAAAGTCAAATTTTGAAAATTCAGCCCATCGGTCTTTTGTCTCAGCTTAAGACGTGGTCATATGCATTTCTTTGAGTTTCACCTCCAAGACTTCATCTTTTAAGGCGTGGGCAAGCTTAATCCAAAAGAGTCTTCTGTTTTGGCTCAAGAAGTGCTTCTCCAAAAAAAAATCTTCTAAATCTCCATTAAATTCCATCTTTTCACTTTAGTCTATCAACTTCTCCCCCTGTACAAAAACACTTAAAATTAGCCAATTTCATACCAAATAAAGCATTAACATCATAGTTTTGCTCTTATTAAATGGTAACAAATTAGATCCTATCAAATACCCCCACACCTAAACTATGCTTGTCCTCAAGCATATGATAGATCAATATCTTCCTTTCTATTCCCTTCCCTTTTTCATACCATTCACAAATAACCCAAAATCACCACACATTAGAAATCGAGAATGAAATGACAATTCAAAGGATAAGTATTCATAGCCCGATTTTATAAACAAAACACATGCATCTCATTAATCCCAACAATTTTGTCGAAATCAAATATACAACATTTGATTACCTCTCACAGGTTGCACTCTATTCACTCAAAGTGTTTAGGGATTCATTTAGCACTCAAATCAAACATAGCATGTCATTACCATATGCTTGCTTATATATCACATCTCCACCACTAATGAATATGAATTTATGCAAAAATCAAAGGGACTTAAAAGGGTTGTAACAGGGCTTAGGTTAAGGTAGGTAAACAAAAGGAAAATTTAGGCTAAACAAATCAAGATATGTAGGAATTTTCTTGCAAGATTTAAAAACAACACAAGTAACATTTTAGAACCACTTTTTTATTCTCTTCTTCTTCTTCTTCTTCTTTTTTTCTTTTGAATATAGTTGGACATCTTGTAAACAATGGAGCACATTTACTTTGTCCAAACCTTTCAGGGAATACTTTTTCATTTTTTCTCATCAATTTTTTCTTTCTCTTTTTCTTCTTTTTTTTTTCTTTTTTTTTTCAAGTGGTTCTTTTCTTTGGAATCCATAAAAATTTAGTCATGCAACTCATTCCTACATACACTTGACAAATGGTTTAACAATGGTAAATAACAATGGGTTAAGGCAAATGATGTGGTGTTATCACAAAGAAAAGCTTAGGCTCAAAATTGGTTGACTAGGGTAGATATAATGGAATGGCATTTTAGAAAGTTAAAATTGGCTAGTCCTAAACGCCCTTATCATTTCAAAGCATAAACCCACAATGTGATCTTGACATGCACAACAAAGCAAGTTCTAGAATAAACATACCATATTTGTCAATACTCAACAAAGAAATATGTGAGCAAGAAAAGGACAATGCTCATAGGCTCAAATACTCACAATGGTTCAATGTTCAAATATTGTATATTCTTATTCAACTCCATCATCAAAACCAATGAGATGCTTAAACAAAATTTTCAAAACAAGGCTAATCATACTCTCCCTTTTCATGCTTTCCAACTCAATCACTAATGCATGTTAACCAAGAGTTATTCTAAACAAGTATCAAAGAGTTGGGAATTTCAAGGAAGTCAAAAAATTTTTAAACATGCTTTGAGGGATTTTGCAAAAAAACATTTGACCAAAATAATTCAAAATCACAACAGCTAATCACAAAAGTATCAAAGAGCACCCCCACACCTAAATCATACATTGTCCCCAATGTATGAAGAATAGGCACACAATTCAGAAAAAGTAGTGAAAATAGAAAAACAAGGGGGCAAAATAACTTCCCTGAATTGCAAACATATGAGACAAGACATCCAAGGGAAAGAAGGGTACGCTATCTTTTCATGTGGTTGAGAGGGTCAACATAAATTGAAAATAAAAAATACTTCTTCTCAAGGATGGGTACCTACAAATCATAGAAGAAGGTAATCAATATGAAGGCAAATAACAATCCCAAACTTAATCTTTGAAACTCAATTAGAAATTATAGTAATAAAATAGGATAAGAAAGGACTTAGGATAAAGACATAATAAGTTCACAAAGATAAAGTGATGTAATCCAAATAAAAATCACTCTATAGCCCTAATCACTTCCTTTATTTAGATGATCATAAACCACTATAATTTGCATATCCAAAGAGAAATTGAAAAGGGTTTGAAAGATACTGAGTTAATAGAAGTTCAACACACCAAAGCACCAAGAAAAATATGAAAGTGTGGTTGAAATAAAATAAAATGAGACTAGGCAAAAGAAAAAATTGAATAGAAACAAAATCTCTATCACATGATAACATGGTGCACTACATGCTATTATGTGAAAGTTGAAAAACACTACAATGAAAATGCACAAAACCATGCCATAGGTGGCCACACTACAACATGCTTTCTTTTAAAACACATTCTCAATGAAGTTCATACAATGCAAACCACTATTTTTTTAATTTTTCTTACCTATGTTACTATTTTTTAGCACATATATTTCAACCCATTCTTTCCAAACTAGAACTAAAATTAATAGAACTCATCAACCCATTTCAAAATCTCTACAATTAGTCCCTTAATCAATCGCAAAAAGGAAATTTAAAATCTCGATGGGGAATGACTGCTTGGGTAAGAAAGAATACTCGGCAGTGTCATGATCAAACAAATAAAGTTTCCACTGCAAGAGTACAACAAATAAGATCAACGTAGCACCAAACAGCGAAGAACAAAAGCCAAGGATTTAAAACAGTACAATAACAGCACAGTAGCCACGAATGGAAACAAAAATTGTAGAAAAGAAAAAGAAAAGAAAAAAAAAAGAAAAAAAATTGGATGAGTCGGTAGCACTTCACAGAAGACAATAGAAAAGAAAAGAGATAGATATGACACAAAGAACAACGGAAATATAAAGAAAAACAGAAACAGAAAATTGAAAAGAAAAAAAAAATTGAAAATTTGAAACCGAAGGAGAAGGGTGATCTTTGTGGCGCTACCGACTTGCGGCCTCTGAAGAGATGGCTGAACTACGACGACCTTGTACTGCTAAAGAGCCGAAGAAGACTGATGGGTTGAGGCTGTGACTCGGCGGATGAACGGCGAAGGTAATGAAGAGAAGTGGCGGCCTTTTTTCTACTAGGTGGTGGTGCGGCGGACTGAGTTGCTACGGCTGTACTTGGAATTTGCCGCAGGAGAATTGGCTGAAAATTGGAGAAGAAGAGAAGAAATTGGACTGTTAAAATAAGAGTAAGAGAGTCGGCTGAAAATAGAAGAAAAAGAGAAGAATTAGATTATTAAAATAAAAGGGAAAAGAGTCGGTTGCAATTTTGGAGAAGAAGAGAAGAATTGGGTTGTTAAAAACCCTTATTTTGAAAAATTAAAAAAAAAATTTTGAATTTTTTTTTTAATGAAAGAAAAACAGAAGACCAAATAAAATAAAGCATGGGCATGCCTAAGGCACGCTAAGGTGTTAAAGTTTTCTGATTTCCTTCATGAAACTATCATTCTCATGGCGTGGGCACGCCTAAGGGGCTCTAGTCTTCTGCTTTTTTTTTTCCAAAAGCTTCATGAATGAAAATAAAACCTGCATTGCAAAAACAATTAAAATCATTAGTTATATAAAGAAAAGAAAAGAAAAGAAAAGAAATTTTAAAACATAAATAAATAAAATAAAAATAAACAAAATCAAGAAATTCCTTGGGTTGCCTCCCAAAAACGCAATTGTTTAAAGTCTTTATGCTCGACCATTCTTTCTCTCAAGTTATTAAATTTTTACAAGTTGTTTGGACCACACCTGCATTTTCTTTATTGATTTTGGATGGCTTGGCAAGGGGTTCAATTTTAACGTAGGAGCCTGCAAAACGGAAGACAATAATTGCTCATGAGAAATATGAAATGAATCCTTCAAATTTAAAGGATTTGCAAGAATTTTCAAGGCATATTCTTCACTTATATCCTCATCCCCTTCTAACTTTGCACTTAGGCCTGCAAGAAAAACATCATTCTCTTCATCAAAAACATCTTGCACAATAGCATCCACAATGTCAATAGAACACAAAGAATGAGTGTCAACTGGATGTTTCATTGCTTCAAAAATTTTGAAATTGACAATTTGTTCATCAAATTTTATAGAAATTGTGCACTCATCTAGATCTATGTTAGTCTTAGCTGTCATCATAAAAGGTCTCCCCAACAAAAGAGTGGCTGATTCTCCCATGTCATCATCCTCAGTTTTCAAGACATAAAAATCAGCCGGAAAAATCAATTTATTGACTTGTACTAAGACATCTTCCACAACTCCTTCAGGATATGCAGTAGATCTATTAGCAAGTTTAATAATTACCCTTGTTGGCTTCATTGGACCCAAATTTAGGGCACAATATACAGAATATGGCATAACATTATAGATGCTCCTAAATCTAGCATGGCATGTTCAATCATTTTATTCCCAATTACACAAGGAATTGAAATCATCCCCGGATCCACACACTTATCAGGTAATTTTTTTAAAATTACTGCGGATGCATTTTGCCCAACATTGATGGTTTCATCACCTTTTAGCCTCCTTCTATTAGCGCATAATTCCTTCAAAAATTTTGCATACCTGTGAATTTGCTTGATTGCATCTATCAATGGAATGTTTATTTCTACCTTTTTGAATGTCTCCAAAATTCCTTGCTCATACTCCTCTCTTTTTGATCTTGCTAACTCGCTTGGAAAAGGTGCAACATTAGTATTTGAAACATTAGGTAATAAAGGATCAAATCTTGCTACTTTGGGTTCCCTTCTTCCTTATCCTTGGTCCCCTCAACAATTTTCTTTTGGGACGTGGGTGTGGGTTGAAGTTCCCTACCTCTTCTCAACATCATTGCATTAACACTTTCCTTTGGATTTACCACTGTCTGAGAAGGTAATCCTTTTGAGGCTGCTTGCTTGATTCACCCACTTCGCCGCTAATTGAGACACTTGATAGTTGATTCTCCAAATTACGGATACTAGCTCCAGTCTCCTGTTGGAATTTCTGCACATTGTGTTGAAATTGTTGCGTGTTAGTAACCAAAGACCTTACAATATCTTCTAAAGGCATACCTGAATTTGATGATTGCATTGGTGGTGGTGGTTGTGCTGGCTCGTTTTGACTCGAAAATTGATATCTTGGCTGCCCACCTGGGTTCCCATAACTAAGATTTGGATGATCCCTCCAACCAAGATTATAATGGTTTGCATAAGGATCATATTTTCTTTGGGGTTGATTGGGATATCCTCCTATTGCATTTGCTTGTTGTGTCATGTCTTCTTGCAAGGTTGGGCACAAATCTGTAGGATGTCCAGAAATCGAGCAAACTCCACACACCTTTGCATTTTGCAATTGTCCTACTGCCATTTGACGAACCAGAGTAGTTAGATCAGAAATTTGGTCTTGAATACTAGAAGTACTTACCTCATGAATCCTTTTAGTAGTCCCTTCAGATCTTGAACCAAACTGTTGTGAATTCTCTGCCATGTTTGAGATTAATTGCCTTGCTGCAGTTGGTGTTTTGTTCACCAAGGCTCCTCCACTGGCTGCATCAACCATACTGCGATCCATCGGTAATAATCCCTCATAAAAGTATTGCATCAAAAGCTGGTCTGAAATTTGGTGGTGCGGAGAACTTGCACACAATTGGTTAAATCTTTCCCAATATTCGTATAATGATTCTCCACTAAGTTGTCTAATACCACATATCTCCTTCCTAATATTTGCAGCTTGTGAGGCCGGAAAAAACTTCTCCAAAAACAACCTTTTCATTTCCTCCCAAGTTGTAATGGAACCTGCAGGAAGATAATAAAGCCAATCTTTCGCCTTATCTCCCAAGGAGAAAGGGAAAGCTCTCAAATTAACTTGTTCCTCCGTCACTCCTTGTGGTTTCAAACTAGAGCAAACCACATGGAATTCCTTGAGATGTTTGTGTGGATCTTCACCTGCATTTCCACGAAAAATAGGCAAAAATAAATAAGTCTAGATTTTAACTCAAATGCTACTTCTAAATTTGGAGATTGTATGCAAGGAGGTTGTTGATTTAAAACTGGAGCAATAAGATCTCTCAATGTACGATCTCTTGCAGCCATTCTTTCTTCCTCAAATGGTGTTGAATTAAATTGTAGCCTCCTTCTTGTTTCCTTCCGTAGTCGTCGTGCTTCCTTCTCAATTCAAATGAACACAAGATCACCTTTGTGAGAAGCACGTGTCATACAATAAAAATCACAATGCTAAAAAAATAAATAAAATAGCTCCCAAGACACGGGCGCCAAAATTTTGGTCGGGTTGTCGAAGCCCCAAAATTAATTCAGATCCTCAAACTAACTACAATTGATTTGTAGTAGTAGTGACCGATTCGAATCCCACGAGGAGCTATGTGTTGAGGGGTTTTTAGCACTTGAGATGAAAAGAAAAATAGAAGAAGAAGTTTAATATCAAATAAATAAAGAAAAATTATAAAATTCCCGATCCTCAACCCAAAAATTCCGATCCCGTCTTTTATATATTTTTAATATTATTTCATGTTTAAATTTTTATGTTTAGTATTTGTCGCTTGTAAATATATAGCAAAGTTGATTTAGAAAAAAAAAAAAAACTACCACTTAAAATTAAGAACTTCATTTATCCATTTTTTATTTATGTCTATTTCCTCATTCTAATTATACTTTTGCTACAAGCTATTACTTCTATTCACCCCAACAAATATGCAACATAATATTTCCTTGCCCTCTAGTTTAATTGTTTGGATTAGAATAATTGTAGTATTTTAAATTCTTAGATAATGGCACTGGGAAAATATTTAACTCTTTAATGCTACTTTTAAATTATTTAACTCTTTCCTATTTACTACTAGCTAATCTTGTCAAAATACAAAATATTATTTAATTTATTTTCCAAGTAAAGGGTTTATGGCATTTAATTATTTTTTATTTTTTTCACTAGATTTCCCTAGCATACATCCAAACGCGACACCGGTACTTTTTTTTTCCCTTTAAAATTCACTTTTATTTTGTATTTCAATCAAACTTACTAACTCTAAGAGTTTTTATCTTACTTCCAAGTCTTCAACTAAACAACATCACTCAATTTCCAAAAAAAGAAAAGTAATATTAAGTGGTTGCGCTCTAGATTTCTATCTCAATAAAAAAAAAATTTACATTAAGTTATATTTATACATATAAAGTGTATGGTTCATCATTCGTATAAATTACATTGAGTTATATTTATACATATAATAAGTGTTATATATATAACATTATGGAGCTAATTAACTAAATGCTAGTGTTTTGAGCATTTGACCAATTGATTTGTATTACTATTACATATGATACGTATTTATATTAATTTTACTCATATATTAGAATTGATTAAATATAATATAAGAATTGAAGAAATTAACATATTTATAAATTTTAATGAAATAAAGTTAAATAACAAACAAAATATTCTTCTATATAGTGACACCATTTTGTACTTTTAATAATTTTTGTGACATTGTATATTTCCATAAAACAACCATTAGAGAATAGATGTTGATGCTTCAATTTGCAAGAAAACGCATAAGCATTTGAATATCCTTTATTGAAAAATATATGGTCATAGTGTTTCATATACACTAATCTTAAAAAAATTTAATAATTTTTTCATTAAATTATTGTTTTTTTTCCATTAAATTATTGCTTCATATCTTGTTTATATGTACTAACTTAGTTAACACTGATAAGTACTAAATTACTAACTAAGCATTAATTTAGATAATACTATCCTAGTACGTTCGGTGAACAGTTCGTTTATATTAAAATAATAATATAAATTAGATAAACACTAAATTACTAACAGCATTAATTTAGATAAGCTCGTTTATTGTTCGTTTATATTAAAATAATAATATAAACATAATATATATAATAAAATGGTTTGTTGATAATGAGTAAGGAAATTTGTTGTGGAGTAGTGGTTAGTGCTTTGTGTTGTTTTGTAGGTGGATGTGGGTTTGATTCTTGCTATGTTGTTATCTTTTCTATTTTTACTCTCCAACCGAAATCCCACATCGGAAGTGGATGGTTTAGCCTGCTTCCAATGCCTCTATAAATTGAGGAGACCCCCCCCCTTCCACTTCCGATGTTTGGGTTTTGGGTTTTAGAGGTCGGGTTTTGGGGGTTTGGGTTTTGGGTACCCGCGGGGAACCCGAAACACGATTGGGGGCAGGTATGGGTATTGAAGGTAAAATCCGATCGGGGTCGGGGATGTCCTAAAATTTCGGGTTCGGGGATGGGTATGGCAAACCCGACTCCGAACCCAAAAATTGCCATTCCTATCAAAAATTGTCATCTTCGCATGCGGCTTTTCTTACAGATATTTCCAATGTTTAATTATGACCCCAAAACTTTTCAAGAAGCTTCTTCTCAAACTATATGTAGGAAAGCCATGGAAGAAGAGTTGAAAGCACTTGCAAAAAATAATACTTGGAGTTTAAAAAGAATACTTATTCATGTGAATCAATTCAAAATTGAATTCACACTGACTTGTTAAAAAAAATCTAATGAATTCGCTAATCTGTGCATTGACTTAGTTTACCAATCCTAATAAATTGAATGATTCGAGTCATGTTTGGAAAATCAAATCCATACCCAAAACTTCGATACCATGTTAGAAAACTTAACTATAACTCAAATCCAATTGGCAATGGATATAGTGTCCCAAGAATGTTAGTAATGAGGGAAGAAATTGATATGCGATGTAATTTCGTACATAAGATAATTAGGTTACTCCACTTATTGGTAATTAATAGTTTTGAATTGGACACTAAAAAATTCCTAATGTAGTATGAGAGTTTTGTGCTTAGACTTTATGTTTGGATTGTGGTTTATTTGAGAAACTTTGTATTGTAATGTGTGAAAATTTTAGTGAAATTTTTTTCATAAGAAAAAATATTTTGGAGAATAAAATTTGTACTAGAGGAAAAAAAGTTTTCAGTTATGTGAGGAGAATTTGAAAGAGAAATTTTAAATTTGAAAGAGAAATTTTAAGTTTTAAATTGTGAAATAAAAATGCACCTAGATATTTTATTGTTTTGCAAGAAAAAATAACTTTTTGTATTTGGTATATCATCCAAACATAGCCGGTTTTTCAAAAGCAACTCAAATTAGTCAATTCATTAGGCTTAATAAACCAAATTAATGCCTAATGTAGGTTCTCATCGAGTTTGATGCCAAGTTCAATGTCTAGTATTGAATTTGAGTTCGGCCTTCAACTCTAGTCAATGCTCAAGTTTAATCTTCTCATTTGAGGACAAGAGTTAAAAATCATATCTTACATCGATTTTTAAAGCACTATTTTTGTAATCCTTAATTAAGCTTTTAAACATTCTATGAATGAATATAGGGATGCCAACAATACCACGCAGACAAGAAACATTTATCGATCATACACTTCCTGCTTTTAATTTTATTTTTCTTGGTAAGATTTTCGAAGTCCATTTAATCTTGCTAGGACTTTGTTTGATGAAAGACATGTTAGGCCCATTGCAAAAATCAAATGCAATCAGTTTACTGTGAAGACTACAAACTAAAACATCAAAGTTGTTTAGGTGCAAATTGTTTTGACTTGTGGATTTAATAACCGACACTCATCAGACACTTGAATTGATAAGTCGGACATTTGGGAAAACAAAACAAGCCCAAATTGTTAAAGTTAGCGACATAACTGGTGCAAAAATTAGCAAGGCGTCACATGGTTTTGCCTAATCTATTTTAGAAACACATTGCCCTACCACTTCCAGGTGCCACAAGTACAAGGGCAACTTGGTACGTTGCAAATCACCAACGGTTAGATCTGGATAAATTGAAGTATCGCGCAGTGATACGGCTGTCCCCTATATATTTCCCTCTACATTTTGTTATGCAATCATTGAATGCTTTTCCCTAATATTGACATTTTTCACACCAAAGGGGTCCTCTCCACTTTATGTCATGCAGCGTGTCAACAGAATACATGGTTCCTAATGCTTGATCGTGAGTTGGAAGGCAAAACCATGTGATGGCTCCTTGATAGGTCTGTTTATCATATTGCATCAAGATAAGAAACTAATCATTCTCCTATATAAACTCGTATAACTAGTCTGAGAACTAAGATACTCTTCAAACACAATATTAATTGACCAGTGTTTAGTTCCTTAGTCCAGCTTGAACCTTTCTACCCTTCTTTGTCCAATTTCACACAAAAAAGCATCCTGTATAGCAATGGCCATCTGTCTGCCTCGTATTATTCAACCCAAGCAACTCCTGAAGCGCTCTTCCTCGGCAGCAATCAATGGTGCTGCTGCCTCAGCTTCAATGGATGTTCCAAGGGGCCATTTTGCAGTTTATGTCGGTGAAAGTGAAACAAAACGATACGTGATTCCTATTGCTTACCTGAACCAGCCCTCATTCCAAGACTTGTTAAGCCAGGCCGTAGATGAATTCGGTTTTGATCATCCAATAATCGGGGGTTTGACAATCCCTTGCCGAGAAGAAGTTTTCATTGATTTAACTTCTCGCTTGAGTAGGAATGCGTGTTAGCCTTCGGCAACGGCAAACTTTGTATCTAGTTGTATATTGAGATAGCAATGCCAAATTTTGTAACTTAGAGCAAAACGCATGGATTTCTGACACATGTACAGTTACTGCTATGCACAAGTTAATTATAACAACTTGAAGTTCTTAGTTTCCATTCCTTGTCCATTCATTAAAAGATTCCAAAACATGACATTTGCCTGATTGTTTGTGACTACTGTTTCTTTTCTGGGAGAGAAAAACCTTGAGTTTCTCTCATGGTGATCATCTTAAAATGAATCTTCTTCTTCCCGTTTAAGTGTCCACTAAATTGAAACTTATTATGTTAAAAAAGATATAAATTCATAATATTATTAGAAATATTAATAATTGCTGATCCCTTGCTCGCCAAATGTAGTATCTTCCAACTTCCAGAATCGAAATTTGTGGTCATACTCCTCGATCCTTGTACTGAAACCATTGCTGGATGGAAACTGTCGGATGTTATTCCCAGTCATAAAGATAGAAGCACAAGTTTTATGCTGAAGATAATTTGACAGCACACCAGTACTAGATTAGAATGGATCTTGGGTGAAATTTTAAATCAACCTTTCTCTACAACATTGTTCAGTTAGTATTGTTGGATGTCTGTTTTCAGAATAAAAGCTTAGTCGCATAAATCCCTGACTGGGATTAACGGCAAAATATATTCAATGCATGTCATCCAGGTCTTCCTTCTTGTTTGTGATCATGCCTTGTTTTCGGGGTCTTGAAACTCTTTTCATGAACAAAAAGTAAATCTTATTGACTGACTTGAGTGTAAACAATGCATCACTATCCAATTTGTTGTGTAATTTGGCTCAACATGTTCAACCATCAATCAACATGCGTGATATTCCTTAAGTTTTTTTTTTTTCAAAAGATAGACTTTATATAAGACTTTGTTGAAAACAAAGTGAAGATACAACATTAGTTCCCTGTGTTTTGAACCCTCTTTGGCACTCAAAGTTGGCCAAAGCTCATCATTTCCTCATCCTCCTACCAAACTAGTGTCCAGAATTTTCCAGAAAATCTAGGGGACATACTAGTGGATTTAATAACCTCCCTAGTTGAGAGAGGTTACTCGATCCACTCTATTTTCTGTTTGCATTCTTCCCTCTTCCTATTGTAACCACTGACCGACATCCTTCCCAGTCCTAGTTACATATTTCCTACCTATGTATTTACTTTATTGAATTCTAGCCATTCTTCCATTGCAACGTCGACCACCATCTTTTCCATCATCCATTCTCCGTTAAAAATCCATAAGTTCCTTGATTTCCATAGCATCCACAACAAGTACACGGTGAGTTGGCTTCTTTCCTGGCCGAGATGATTCGTGTTGCAGCTGCTTAGCTTTTGCCACCATCTTTCAAAGCTCTGAATTTCTTCTCCAACATCATGCCATTGTACCGGGGCAAGTCGCCAAACTGTTTTTGCTCTTGAGCAGTTAAAAAATACATGTTCTAAGCTTTCTTCGGCCTCCCCACACATTTGACAGATTGTGTCTATCATCATTTTCCTCCTTTGCAACGCTTTCTTTGTGGGCAAGATGTCATGACAACACCGCCAAATGAAGTGTTTTAGTTTGGCTTTTGTGTTTAGTTTCCAGCTAAAGTTCCACATTGCCTTCCTCAAGCTATCAATGGAGCTAGAAGCCCCATAATTCTGCCTTGGTTGCTGTCCTTGTTGAAGATGCCGATATGCAGATTTGACCGTATAGCTTCCCGATGAACTGTGCTGCCATATGAGTTGATCTTGGCTTCCTTAAGTGATTGTCTGTGAAGTTGTGATTCTCATTATTTGGTCTTAAAACATCGTCATGTGGATTGCATACTATTCTGCTCCTCTGCCTATGACCAACTTGGTATAAATCTTCACATTGCTATTTATGTTGGAGAAACAAGTATGAAGAGATATGTGATACCATTATCCTATCTTAACCATCCTTCATTCCATCATTTACTACAACAGGCTGAAGAAGAGTTTGGATTCCACCATCCAATGGGTGCTCTAACAATTCCATGCAATGAAGAAACCTTTATCAACCTCACTTGCAATTTATGTTGCCAACAAGCAAAGAGAAAGCTGTTTTGGCTTTACAAATAGGAGGTTAAATTATGCCTACATTAGTCATTCGAGTAGAATCCGGTTAATCCATTTTTTGACAAGGATGACTAGATTCTTCTTTTGTATTGATGCTGTAAATTTTGATTGACTTGCCATTGAATATATCAAAAGCTTGCGGATTGATGACAATTACTATTCACGTGCCTATTTTTCGATTATATTATTTTAAATTTTTTTCCTGTAATATATTACTCACATGCCTCTTGATTATTCATAAACAAAAGATGCACCTTAAATGCACAAAAACTAGAAAAGGTCAAATATATAACCAACAAACATGCAGATGTTTTAAACTAGTTTTCTTTTGTAATTTTTATATTTGCTTATAATTCTAATTTTTTACTACAATACACATATTTTTAGAATAAGACTAAGTTTAGAAGCACAATATATTGCATATATATATATTTTTTGAAAATATTATGGTCGGAACTTAAAAAAAGGAAAAATCCTTCTTAAAAGCTTCTTCACTTTTTGGGTCGATAAAGGTATAATTTGGCATGTAGATATTACTTTGACAATTTTAGCAATCATCGAAAGGAAGATTCAATTAAGCAAGCTTCCTCTAAATAAGGTTTTCCATAGAAAAAGAACTAATGGGTACCCGCAAAAGCCATGCTCTAGTTGGTTTCGGTGAACTAAGTTGATTTGTGGATGAGTCCACAACTTGTTTGTTAAATTGCTTGAGAAGATATGTTTCCAGGATTCACTTTGTCAGGTTGTCAAATTGCTTGCCATTTACTTCACACGACAAAAATGACAATCTAGGCTATACTCTTTTGCCTTGCATTGATATTGGGTGCTAGAAATTGTTTTAACATTAACGAAACATCAAATGCAGAAATTAGTAGAGGGTCACATGGTTTTGCCTAATCTATTGCATAAAAATATTGCCTCCACCATTTACAGATGCCAGAAATAAAAATGCAACTTTGAGACATTTTACCAATAGCTATTAGGATACTTTGTGAAGTTGATGTGAGCTGTGCGGGCGCTATAGATTTCGTTATGCAATTATGGGATTCTTTTCGCAACAATGACACCTCTAATTCTGAAGGGGACTCTCTCTGCTTTATGTTCAATGATCTGGTAGGACCTTCATCATTTTAATAGAATAAATGGTTGTAAATGCTTGATGGCAACTTGGAAAGCAAAACCATGTGATGGCTTATGAGAGCTATTATCTAAGGTTGATGCACATTAAAGAGGCATCTTTATCATATTGCCTCAAGATAACATAGTCTACAACTTGTTTGTTAAATTGCTTGAGAAGATATGTTTAAGGGATTCACTTTGTCAGGTTGTCAAATTGCTTGCCATTTACCTCACATGACAAAAACGACAATCTGGGGTATACACTTCTGTCTTGAATTCATATTTGGTGACACTGGGAAAAACAAATAAGTCGAAATTGTTTTAACATTAACGAAACATCAGATGCAGAAATTAGCAGTGTCACATGGTTTTGCCTAATCTATTGCATAAAAATATTGCCTCCACCATTTCCAAATGCCAGAAATAAAAATGCAACTTTGAGACATTTTACCAATCGATATTTGGATACTTTGAAAAATTGATGTGAGTTGTGCCGGCGCTATAGATTTCGTTATGCAATTATGGGATCCTTTTCGCAACAATGACACCTTTAATTCTAAAGGGGGCTCTCTCTGCTTTATGTTCAATGATCTGGTAGGACCTTCATCAGTTCAATAGAATAAATGGTTGTAAATGCTTGATGGCAAGTTGAAAGGCAAAACCATGTGATGGCCTATGACAGCTATTATCTAAGTTTGATGCACATTAAAGAGGCCTCTTTATCATATTGCCTCAAGATAACATAGTTGTCATTCTCCTATATAAAAGCATATAACTTGTTTCAGCAACATAAGTCACCAAAAACAATATTGCCAAGTGCTTAGTTCATCTGTCCCTTTGTCCAACTTCATACAAGAAATTAAGCATTCTGTGGTGAAATGACATCTGTCTACCTCGTGTTATTCAAGCAAAGCCACTCCTCAGTGGTCTTCCCAGGCAGCCATCAATGGTGCTGTTCCTCCAGCTTCAGTAGATGTTCCAAGGGACAACTTTGTGGTTTATGTTCGTGAAAGTGAAAAGAAGAGATACGTGATTCCTATTGCTTACCTGAACGACCCCTCATCCCAGGATTTGTTAATTGTTTCTATTTTTGTCTTCTGGGGTTAATATGTATCTTACCAAAAATTCCATTTGCCTCCCAATACAATTGGAAAAAATATTTTCCCAAATCATCCATTTGATTAAACACAGGCCCAACTTTGATTTATAATTATAGACCACGGTACCAAGGCAGTTTTTATTATTGTGTGATGTAGTGAGTTTGAACACGAAAAAAGAATGAGATAATGTCAAGATTTTACTGACCAATATTTTCTTTTGTGTTTTTTTCCTAAAATCATTGCATTTATCATATATTTTCCACACGAAAAACTAGTCCATTCATGATAAATAGAGAAGACTTGCACTTGGCCTATTGCTTAACAAATTTCTCATCAAAGTAATTATATTTACGGTGAAAATTTTAACGGTAATTAACATGACCATTTATCAAACTTATTATTATCCAATGGCTCTTTCCATATAAATGTTAAGTTAATCATTCAAAAAATATCACTGTAATTTTTCAATGTTTGTATCATTACTCTTTGGATGAATAAAAGTTTTAAAGAATGACTTAAGTGCAATAAATCCATTGAGTCAAAAATTAAACCTTGAATTTCTTCTAATATAAATATTAGTGAAATTTGATTTAGTCTTCCTAGTTTTTGGTTTGTCTTTATTAATATTATTTTCCTGAGTAAATTAATTAAAATGACACTTGGGTTTGTTCCCTAAATATATTTATAACATACTCTCACATAATACAATTGGAAATATATCTTTAATAATGTTATTTTTCTGAGTAAATCAATTAAAATAAGACTTGGGTTTATTCCCTAAATACGTATATAACGAACTCTCACATATTAAAATGGAAATTAAGCCACAAAGGTAGCAAGGCCGTCGGTTAGGACAATATGGCAAGAAAACTTCCAAGTCAAGATGAAGACAACTAGTTGTTTAACGCTTAATGAACGATAACTCTTTGAAATTGTACCAAAGTATATATATTTAGTATCATATAATACACAAAATATATAATAAACATAGTATTCAAATTACTAAAACTCTAGCTATTCCCTATTTATAATGTTTTTCACAAATTAAATATTAGTGAAGTTTGATTTCGTTTAAATCACGTTTAACGGAAGCTCGAGAATAGTTGTGTTCATTAAATATATTTTTTAGCCTTCATCTTGATTGTTACTTCTCCAAGTGAATTAAAAAACATTTGAATTCATTACCTGACATCTAGTTACGTGCCATTTAAGTAAATAGAATATAAACAAAAAATGTAACATACTTCAAAATAATGTCAGTGTGTTTATAATTTAAATAAAATGACATAGGTATCAAGTGCGTTACACCATTAACAAGTACATTATAACTGGAACGAAAAATCGTATTTCAATATAATTTGTTCGCAATTCGAAATGGCCAAATTTTTCTTTCATAAACATAAATCGAGGAGAGAATGTACGAAGGGCCACGGGTGATTGAATAATTATTAATCTTGCACATTACAATTCTAAAAACTACCTAAATTTGTCCCATTTAAAAGTATTGTTGACACAAATTTACCTTTCAAGATCAGGGAACCTTGAACAATTGGTATAATTAAAGTCAAGCTGCTTCAATTGTTCTATACCATTAATTTTTGCATAATTATATGTATAATTGATTGTATAAAATTGTAGTCACAAGAATGGCAATACTTCATCGATAATATTATATGTAAATTGCAATTATGGAGACTGAAATATAAAGATGACGAAGGAACAATAATGTGAAGCAAGCATCCCCGGCCCAAAGAATGTCAATATCCTAATTTTGTTCATTTTGATCCGCGAATTGGATAAAAAACGGATCGGATGGGATCAATACATTTTTCAGGCAAATCGATTCAATCCAATCCGTTTTGATACAAATAAAAAAAATATTATAACTTTTTTTCTTTCAAAAAGAACTAACATTAGTTATAAAATATAAGTTAGTATTCTTTGATAATTCAAATAATTCTATAATTAAATTAGTCAATTTTATGAAAAACTGAATTAAAATATTTATATGAAAATATACAAATTAATTTATAGAAAAATACATAGATTAAAATATTTAGATGAAATTTATTTATTATCTTTATATAAAAATAAATAATTTTTTAACACGAAACTATTAGTTTCAAACATAAGTTAAATTTCCTAATATTATATATGAAAAGGAAATCAATAGTAAAGGAAAAAAAAAACGTAGCAAATCGGATCAAAAATCGATTCCATCCGATATTTCGGATCAGATCACTATCCGCTCAAAATGTGAATCGGATTGGATTGAATCATTGATTTTGAACACGTTGTGGATGGTTATTTTGTTTTGCTCTCCGTTGGGGCATGTTTATGCGTAAAAAGAAACAATTAGTGATCATGTTATTGAAAATTGATTTCTCTCTCGAATCAAATTGCACAATCATTTGCGAACAGTGCATATTAAATTCATCTGCTTTGGGTTAATATGTAATCATTACTACCAAAATGCCAATCATTTCCCATTCATGAATTACATAAATTATTTCTTTCACATTCATTCCTTTTGGATCTTCATTAAACTCATGTCGAGCTACTATTAACAAATTATAACTATAAGAATAAATGCACATCACAATAGAAAACCGTTTCAAAAAGAAGGGGGAGGGGGGGGGGGGGGGGTGGGTGGGGTGGGAGAGGAGGGGAGGGAAAAGTTGGTGTAAGTTAACCTTTGGTTTTAAAAGAATGACTAAAAAATTTAAGAAAATTAATGATGCTATAATATTTTACACTTTCATTAGAAAAAAATTTACATTAAAAATATCTTTTCCCTTAAGAAAGTCCAATTTTTAAAAAAAATTCATTTATTTTCTTTACGGCTTAAAAGTAGAAAGTAAAAATAAAATTAAAAACTATATATTTAGTTCATCTGTTAGTGATCATGTTGGTGAAAATCGATTTCTCTGTCCAATCAAAATGTACAATCATTTGCGAGCAGCGCATATTCTACAATTCATATGCTTTTGGTTGTTATGCAATCATTTATATCAAAATGCCAATTATTTCTCCATTCATGAATTACATAAATTATTTCTTTCACAATTCATCCTGGTGGATCCTTATTAAACTCATGCCCAGCTACCATTAACAACTTATACCTATAAGAATAAATGCACATCATAATAGAAAAACCCTTTCAAAAAAAAGGGGAGTTGGTCTAATTTGACCTTTAGTTTTAAAAGAATGACTTAAAAATTTAAGAAAACAATGCTATATAATAATATTTTACTACTTTCATCTAAAGAAAATTTCGCTTTAAAAATATTTTTCTTCCTTAGAAAGTCCAAATTTTTTTTTTCATTTATTATCTGTACAACTTAAAATTAAAATGTAAGAATACAATTAGAACAATCAGATATTTAATATTATAATTATTGCTAATTAAATCAAATGTGATGAAGAGGATATTGCAATATCGATCAAAATATTGAAGGAATAATAATGCTATGTTGTAAACCAGGCAGGAAGCCCCAAACAAATTACTATATAATTTGGAGATCGATCATTAATGAATTTCCTTATCCAAATTGTGTGCAAAAGGGTGAACTTAGAAAAAAAAAATGCAAGCACGCATGAACTCCGAGCAGGAAGAGGACTTGACTGAAATCCCATCACCGCAAAATGAATTGCAAAACTTGGTCTTTGAAAATTACTCTTCAACTACCATATATGGTGTTGAATATTCAAAAGTTTTTGTTCTTTAAAAAAAAAAAACTTTCCATCAATAACCAAAATTCATTGTTCTTATATCAAAATCCACAATAAATTGCGACTAATTCATACTCTGCCATTAATCAGCCTTGTATCTATATTCGTCTCTTGGGGTTAATATGTATCATATCAAAAAATTCCATTTGTCTCCCAATACAATTGGAAAAAATATTTTCCCAAATCATCCGTTTGATTAAACTCAAGCCCAACTTTGATTTATAGACAACGTTACTAAGGCAGTTTGTATCATTGTGTGATTTATTGAGTTTTCACACAAAAAATGTCAAGATTTTTGATAGGATGTTTAAGTATATAGTTTTTTTGGTCAATTTTCTTGTATTTTTATGCTTAAACTACTTATTAAATTGCATTTCAAGAGCTTATGTCTCTGATGTCACATTGGATGGGGCAAATCTTTTTGGAACTGCTAATGGAGTCAGGATCAAGACATGGTCGGGTGGATCTGGAAGTGCAAGCAACATTAAGTTCCAAAATGTTGTAATGCAAAATGTGAAGAACCCGATAATCATTGATCAAAACTACTGTGATACAGCTACTACTCCCTGCACCCAAGAGAGAAATTATGAAAAATCTACAATAAATGGCGGCTGCACAAAGCTTGAACAACAAAGAAAAAAAAGAACTCCAATTGAATTGCTGCACCAAGATAACTTCAAGCTTCAAGAACCGATAATGCACATGAAAGGAAAGACAAAGACATGTAAGCAAACAAGAAGCCAGCAAACAAAAGATAAAGAGACATGAGCAACACACAAAGAAAAGAAAAGAAATGAAGCAACCGGACAACAAAGAAACAAAGAAGCAAAAGAAAGAAAGGAAACAACCAGTGCAAAGGAAAATAACAGCACATGATAAAGAGAACTTCCAATTGAAATCTTTTATTTTTCGAAGAAAGAATTGCATGAGGACAGCAAGAAAGTCTCTCCAAAATGCAGTCTCACATGGGAAAAGAAAGGCAAAAGAAGAAAAGAAAGAAAGCTAATTGGCCAAGGAAAACAGTAGAAGGAAAGAAGAAAAAGAGATCGGGCAAATAAGAATGACATGTGAAAAGCAAAGCTTGGGCTCTTTCTTTCTTTGTAAAAAGATGACAAGCACATGGAAGACAACAACACATGTTTGTGGCTGAACAAAGAAAGAAACAAGAAAAGAAAAATCTGACAAAGCCTTGCCTATAAATAGCGTGACTTGGAGCGGAGGAAGAGCAATCCCATTTTCATGAGCAAAGATATTTCTTTTCCTTTCTTCCTTAGTTTAGGAGTAGTTTCCTTTCTTTCCTTAGAAATTTTTCAGTAGTTCTCTTTGGTTTTCTTTAGAAATTTCAGTTGTACTTCATCTCGGATTTTTCTTCAACAAAATTTCGATTGAAGCTCACTGGTTCAAGACAGCAATGACCTTCCTCGGTTTTCTCACGCAAACTTGAGCTTCTTGGGTTTCTTCTTTCTTTCTCGCAATCTTTTCTTTGTTTTCTTGATTTTTTTATTTTGTTCTTGTTGCTTCATTGGTTTGTGATAAAAACTCAATGCCAAGACTTGACTTGGGTGTAAAGCTAGCATAAACTGTTGTTTCCTTTGGAAGCTACTGAGTGAAGCAAAACAAACCATGCGAAATTTTTTCTCACATATTTTCTCTTGTTTTGTCTTCTTCTTGTTTTCTTTAGTTTATTTTAGTTATCAATTTTAGCTTTCTTTTATTGTTTTAGTTTTTAGTTTTATTTAGAAATTTTAGTAATTTAAGTTTTGTATTTTGTTATGAAATTTTGTTGCCAAGTATTATCATCTACGGCTTTTGTTTGGATTTTTTTCTTTTATTTTTCTTTTCAATCATGTTTAAATTTTTGGTGATATTCTTTTATATTAATATGAACTAAATTCTTTTTCTAGGGTTTAGATGTAGCCTAACTATGAAGTCTTAATATTTTTTTATTAATATAATTTGATTTAATTTTCTATGGTTGAGTATTTATCTTTGTGCTTAATGCTTCTAATTACTTGATCACTAATTAGATGATTTGTTAATAATAACGAATTGGAAGAGGAGTTATGTGTCAAGTTCATTGAGATAAATACCATAAATTACATGTAGGATAGGAATATACCTACATGGTTTGTGTAGTCGCTATATGAGAATCCATAGAAATTAATGACTTCATAATTGTTGTAATTCACATAGGAATATAGTGAATTAGCAATTAGGAGGATTTTTATTAGATCTCGGGAGGGACTAATAAATAAATTAGGGAATCTCGACTATCAACCAGGAAATTAAATTAGATTATAGAAATAGATGAATATTAAGATGGAATAGTTATGGTGAAATCAAAAACCCTAGAGCTTTAGCCAATTTAATTCTTTACTTTGCTTTGCTTTGTTTTCAATTTATTTTTTATTCAGGTTTTAAATTTAGTTTTAATTTAGTTTATTCATAAAATATCTTTTTATCATTCAAATAAAGGTAGAATTAACTAAATTTCGGTAGTTGATAAACAATTAGTCCTTGTGGGAACGATAAATTTATATTCACTTTATATTACTTGTTAACGATCACGTGCACTTGCGTGTAAAATCGACCAACAATTTTATTGACCAATATTTTCTGTTTTGTTTTTTCCGGAAATCATTGCATTGATCATATATTTCCCTCCCGAAAAACTAGTCCATTCACAATAAATAGAGAAGAATCGCACTTGGCCTATTGCTTAATGAATTTCTCATCCAAGTAATTATATATATTTACCTTGAAATTTTTCATGGTAATTAAGGTCACCATTTATCAAACTGATTATTATTTAATGACTCTTCCCTTATAAATGCTAACTTAATCATTTAAAAAATATCACTATAATTTTTCACTGTCTGTATCATTACTCTTCGATAAATAAAAGTTTTAAAGAATGACTTGAGTGCAATAAATCCATTGAGGAACAAATTAAACCGTGAATCTCTTTTAATATAATTATTAGTGAAATTTGATTTGGTCTTCCTAATTTTTTGTTTTTCTTTATTAATATTATCTTCCTGGGTAAATTAATTAAAATGACACTTGGGTTTGTTTCCTAAATATATTTATAATGAACTCTCACATAATAAAATTGGAAATAGGTTTTTATTAATGTAATTTTTTGAGTAAATCAATTAAAATAACACTTGGGTTTAATCCCCAAATACATATATAATGAACTCTCACATACTAAAACGGAAATTAAGCCGCAAACGTAACAAGGTCGTCGGTTATACCAATATTGCAAGAAAACTTCCAAGTCAAGATGGAGGCGACCAAAAGTGATAAAACTAGTTGTCCAATGCCCAATGGACGATCCCTCTTTGAAAATGACACCAATGGAAAATCCATCAACCTTACCACCCTCTTCATCAAGACCCAACCACAGTTCTAAAACCACCGGTTTCTGATTCTTCCTTTAGAAGAATCAAAAGCGAACTTTAGAGGTGACGGTTTCGATCTGGTTCTAGAATTGTCAGTTTTTTATTCGGTTTTGATTTGATTTGGTTCCACTGTTCCACTTTCAATTATTAAAAAATAATTTAAATCTAAAAGTTGTATAGAAAATATAACTTAGACTGAAAAAATTATGTATATGACTTACACATAAAATTAAAATTGAAAGTGAGAAAAGAGTATATTTATTTATATTTTTTGAAAGTTGTAAATTTTGTTGTAAAAAGAGAATAAATTGGATTTAAAATTTATAAATAAAATATAACTTAGATTTAGAAAAAAAATATATAATTTGTATTTACAGTTAAAAATTAAAGTGGTAAAAAAGTATATTTTACTTATATTTTGAAGATTGTATTTTGTTTCTAAAAAAATATAATTTAAATTTAAAAGTCGTAAAATAAATATAATTTAGATTTAGATACAAACAAAACCGAAGCCTAGGCATGTCTTGGTGGGCCTAGTGGCTCCATAGTAGAAGAAAATGAGCTTGTCCATAGTAGAATAAATAACTTCTTATCTGGCCATTCGAAGTTATAGAAGGACCATTAACTTCGTTCACTGTAACCCAAAATAAATAAATAAATAAATAAATGTCAAAATAAAAAGGTTTAGGGTAAATTACATATACTATCCTTGTGGTTCGTAAAAATTACTAATCAAACCCCTAGATTTGAAGTATTACCAATAGCCCCTTAATTTTGATAAATTCATAACATTTAACCCCTTCAATCAACTAAATTCATAACATTTAGCCCCTTTAAGAGGGTATTGGCAATATTTCAAATCTGGGGGTTTGATTGGCAGTTTTTACAAACCACAAGGGTAGTAGATGTAATTTATCCAAAGGTTTAACTTGCTAGAAAGATAATAAATACTCACTCCGTCTCAAAAGAAGAGTTTATTTCAAAAAAAAAAAAAATTTCTTGTCCCAAAAAAAGAGTTCACTTTTCAACCAAATTGCCAAAATATCATTTTTTTTTGGCCAAACGTTATGTATTAACTTTCATAAAAACGTTAATGAGTACAGAAAGGGTCCATTGAAGGACTATCCCTAATCCAACTAACCTAAACGCAGTAGGAGTTGGTTAGGGTAGAAACCCAATCAAATGGAACCAGTATAACCCTGTAAAACGGGTCCAGTACCTCCTAGGTAACCTTATGTAGCTAAGAGCAACAAAAGCAACAAAAGCCCTAGCTTGTACATGGTGGCCACTCGCACAGACTCCCAAGATTCTGCAAGAAACCGACAAAGACAACTTTACTCTTGTAGTACAGAACTGGACGGACCTAACTCCTGTCTCTGCACGAACTTACACTATGTGTCAACGTACTCAACCCTCCTCCTAAACTAAGACATCAAAACCCTACCGTAGAGAACCCCGCCGATAGCACCACGAAATGCCACTGGCTTCAAAGTCTAGCAATAAAGAAACGTCCATGATACGTCTCAATGTATCCTCCCCTACAAGGGAACCAAAAGCTAACTAATGTCAGTACCTACATTATGAAAAAAAAAGGAAAAAAAAATAGTGTGAAAATCACACCGTTTCCACACCGTTGTCACCCCTACAAGTTTTTGATGAGAGAAAAAATGCGCAAGGTAGCCCCGCACTTTTTTCAACTGTTTTACAACCCTGCTAAAATATCGTTATTAATTATAATTATGTATATTCAAAATTAAAAATTAAGGATAAAAATATAAAGTTATATATCTAGTGGTGTATTAAATGAATCGTACGTAATAACTAATAAAAAGTTATATCTTAACCAAAATTTATCTAGTGAAGAAAATTATTGTATTACGCTTGGTAAAACTATTCCTTGAGCTACCAACAAAACCTATCAAAAATAAAACACAAAAAAGTTTTCCTTTGGTTTAGCTCCATCCAATTACCATAATCACTTGGAACGAGATTTGTACCTTAGGTATAATTTGAATAGGATCCATGTGTCTATAAAATTAGACCATGCTCTGCGATGGTGAGGGTTGAGATAAAGAAAGAGAGCTAACGTCACTAAGACAACCACAAATGCCATTGAAAAGCTCAGAAAGAATTTTATTGTATAATCTGCACCATCATTATCTTCGTCACCAACACCATGCACTGAATTAACTGTACCTGTAATGCTTTCACATTGTCTTTGGAGCAATGGCGCACAAACAACTGGGTTTCCTCTGTAATTACTCTCATCAAAATTTGTAAAATGTACTTTATCAAGTGTTCTATCTGACAAATTATTATATGATACATTGAACTTGGACAAGAAGTTCAAATTTGTGAGTTCAAAAGGTATTTTGGCCACTGAGATTATTGTACAAAAGATCCAAACTCTCTATAAGGTTCAACATGGAGAGTTTTGATGGAATAGATCCTTCCAAGTAATTGTGGGATAAGTTTGACGAGTTTGTCAAAACCTACAAAATTAATCACTAATTCTAAAGTGATGTGTAAAATAATTTGTAGCAAAGTGGACCAGGTCAAATCCCAAGGGAACTGAAATATAGTTCCAAGCATTGAACAATAAATTAAAAATAAATAAAACAAGGGGGAGTTTGAATAATTAAGTAATTTACTAAAATTCTAAAAATTAATAAAAATAATTACTAAACGGAAAAAAATAGAAAATAGCAAAATTTACCTAATTTACCAAACTTCCAATCCAAGAGTCAATCTCGTTCAATTGCATCACTGATCATAGATCACGAAAAATAATATTGCAACTCAAATATTTAATTTAAAACTTATTAGAATAACCATAATCAATTTCCGTTTTCTTAATATAATTGACCGAACCCAGCACCCAAATCAAAACTTACCATTAATTGACTGGGCACGATAGCATTCCATATCAATTTAATGATAGCGTTAACATCTATGAAAATAGTTAAACGAAGATTAAAGCACCGTGACAGCTGTAATAAATTAATCTTGTCCCGTTAATTCCCCTAGGCTAAGCATGCGTATTTCAAGTCATAAACATAATTAACCTAGTTTCTACTTTGTCCACTTATTTATGACAATTACAGATCACTGAATTCATGGATAGCAATAGAATAAATAATGAACAATTAATTTGTCAGATTAACCAATTACAGTCATAAGAATTAAATCAAGAATTAACAAGTACTTGAATAAAAAGCAAGAATATAAAATTAAGAACAAAACCTCATAGTGATTGCAATTGAAATCAATCTTTCCTTTGAATTAGAAAGTGAAAAGACTGAAATTTCTAAGAAAAAAACTAAAACTAAAGAAAATAAGAAAAACGTGAAGTTGAAGAGAAAGAAGAGAGACGGCTGCCTTCTCAAAATTCTGCACACTTTTTATCCTTCTAGGTTGTCCTATTTATAACAAAAGTTAGCCCTAAAATATAGTAATAATAACTCTTACTAAAAACTAATCATACTTTGAAAAAGAAACATAATAAGAATAGAAAATATACTCCTAACTAAAATAAAATGCTTGTTTCCTAAAAACTTGCTGCAATAACTCTTTTCCTTCTTTAATTTGACGGCTTCCAATTTCCTTTTCTTGTTGGAACTCTCGATCAATTCTTCTTGCTTCAAGATTAAAGCATTGTGATAGCTGTAATAAATTAATCTTGTCCCGTTAATTCCCCTAGGCTAAGCATGTGTATTTCAATTCATAAACATAATTAACCTAGTTTCTACTTTGTCCACTTATTTATGGCAATTACCGATCACTGAATTCATGGATAACAATAGAATAAATAATGAACAATTAATTTGTCAGATTAACCAATTATCAGTCATAAGAATTAAATCAAGAATTAACAAGTACTTGAATAAAAAGCAAGAATATAAAATTAAGAACAAAACCTCATAGTGATTGCAATTGAAATCAATCTTTCCTTTGAATTAGAAAGTGAAAAGACTGAAATTTCTAAGAAAAAAACTAAAACTAAAAAAAAGAAGAAAAACGTGAAGTTGAAGAGAAAGAAGAGAGGCGGCTGCCTTCTCAAAATTCTGCACACTTTTTATCCTTCTAGGTTGTCCTATTTATAACAAAAGTTAGCCCTAAAATATAGTAATAATAACTCTTACTAAAAACTAATTATACTCTGAAAAAGAAACATAATAATAATAGAAAATATACTCCTAACTAAAATAAAATGCTTGTTTCCTAAAAACTTGCTGCAATATCTCTTTTCTTTCTTTAATTTGACAGCTTCCAATTTCCTTTTCTTGTTGGAACTCTCCATCAATTCTTCTTGCTTCAATTTTCGCCCTTTTTTTCCTCTTTTTCTCCAATTCTCTATTTTCCCTACATAAACAAGAAGTATATCAATTTCAAACAATTTCACATTGTAATCAAGTTAATATGGAGAAAATATTAACAAAAAATATATAAATTTTAAGCTCTATCAAAGTTTAGTGCCCGAATATTACTTAGATCACCCAATTCTAGTGGTATTACTGTTGTTAATTGGTTGTGGGACAAATCAATTGCAGACATATAATTTAGAATGTTGCATGTATAAGATTAGGTTATATCTTTCGTCATGAACTCGACTATTTCATATGCTGTAGAATGGGACGAGTAAAGGGTATCCTGGGCAATGCCCCAAGCTGTTAGGTACCCAAAAATCAAATCCGCATAACTAAATGGTCCCAATTTCCAACCGTCATAATTAAAAGTTTCTCAAAAAGAGATGTAACTTATGCATGAAGGAATTGGACCATAAAAATTATTCCAAGAAAGATCTATAATGCTTAGTTCCTTCAATTGACATATGGAAGCAGGAATCTTGTCATGCAAATTATTTCCTCCCAACAGGAGAACCCTAAGTTGTGTAGGTGTTCTAACATCACGTGGAATGCCACCAGAAATACGATTATACCTTAAATCTAGAGCCTTCAAAGATGTAGAATTTTCCAATGGTGCTTTCGGTATTGATCTTGTGATTTGATTCCTTTGCTGGTGGATGAATTTCAATGATGGAAAACCAAAGCATGATGGTATGGATCCATTTAAGTGATTTTCAGAGAGGCCTAAAAATTGAATATCCGAAAGCTTGCAGATATCATCTGGTATGGTACCTTCTAGTTGGTTTCTCAACAAGTCAAGAAAATTCAATGATGAGAAGTTTCCAATCCACCTTGGAATTTCCCTTGAAACTCATTGTTGGATATATCTAAGAAGCCTAGAAAAGGACTCCGAGATAATCCGTGTGAATTGCTTTCGAAGAAATGATTGTTATCCATGTTAAGTTTACACAGAGTAGTTAAGTTTGTTGAACTTGAGGGGAAATAGCCTCGCAAACTATTATAGGATAATAACAAACCCCAAAGATTGACACACCTAGTTCCAATTCAATCTGGCACTTCTCTAGAAAAATTGTTGTGTGACAGAGCAAAAAATAATGTCGAAGTCAAGTCGCCAAGGCATTCGGGTATGCTATCTTCAAAAGAATTTCCTTACAAAGCCAAGCTTTACAAACTTGGGAAGAATAGACTGATATCTTGAGGAACTTGACCACCAACCTCATTGTTTGAGATGTCTAACATGAAGAGATGTTGTAGTTTGGGTGTGGCATCCGATAGAAATGTGCCTGTAAATGAGTTATCCCTCGAGTTAAGAAATTCTAAGCGCGTGTTATTTTCCAGCAACCAATTTGGAAACTTCCCAACTAAATTATTGGAGGAAAGATCAAGAAATCTTAGTTTTTTCTGATACAACAAAAACTCTAACCTAGAATGAAGGTAAGAAATCTAGACCTTCAGTTTTAACGTATAATTTACTGCCTAGAGGTTCAAGCTTGAATTACTGAAGCTTTGAGTGGTTGGCAACAAAAGTTGATGCACCAAGATGACCAATAAGAGGGTCTTTCAGGCATTTTTCTATTTTTCTAGACAGTTTTTAGTTTGCTTTATTTTACAAGTATTTTGGTAATTTATGTTTTAATTGTCATTTGGTTTAGCACCCTATATAAACTTGTTTTTAGGTTTTTAGGAGGCAAACTTTTGATATTGAAATAATATTACACCGACTTTTGAGATTGTTTCTCTTGTCGTTTCCAAATTTTCCTGTGTAGCCTTGTTTTTTTGTCGTTTCGGCATCATTTGGTATCAGAGCACTAGATTGCTTGAAATCAATGGCTACACGAAATCGAGGCATTTGTAGGGGTAGTGCTGCTGGCCGGGGGCGTGGAGACGTTCTTGATGAAGAAGAGCAGTTGCGTATGAAAGGCTTGCAAGACGTAGAAAATGAAGAGCTCAAGAGACATGTTCAGGATTTGCAATAACGTCTTACGGAGGTAGGGCTACACATGCAATCCGAACCCAAAGTAGGAGCGAGATCTGCTGACTCATTCGAAGTCAAAGTAGAGGCTGACAAACTTTTCTGGGTTCTGACCCAAGGGCGAAATGTAGGAGTACGACCTGAAAATCAGCGTTCTTCTCAAAATTTCGGGATGAAGATCGAGATTCCTGAATTTCATGGTAAGACTCACCCTAATAAGTTTATTGATTGGTTACATACAGTAGAACAGATCTTTGATCTTAAAGATCTAACTGAAAGGTAAAAGGTGAAATTAGTGGCTATTAGGCTCAAAAAACATGCTTCGATTTGGTGGGAACATGTGAAAAAGCATCGTGCTAGGGATGTTAATTCAAAGATAGAAAGTTGGGATAAAATGAAAAAGTTGTTGCGAAATAAATTTTTGCCTGCGCATTATAGGCAAGAGGTGTTCATAGAGTATCATAATATTAGGTAGCGGGCTTGATAGTCAAGGAGTATACAAAGGAATTTGATCGATTGCGGATGCGATGTGAAGTGGCTAAGGAGGACGAACAAATGATTGCTCGATATCTAGCAGGGTTGAATTATGATATCTCTGATGTCGTCCAGTTACAACAGTATTGGACATATGAGGATATGTGTAGAGTAGCCCTCAAGGTGGAAGGGCAGTGTAAGAGAAAGGGAAGCAGTTCCAAATGGTCGGGTAAAGAATCTCGAGAAAAAGTAGGAAGTCCTTCAACCCCAACAGTAGCAGTAGGCAAGGGCGCAAATTCGAAGTTGGCATCAAAAGGAGAACAGAGTAGCACCGAAAATAGCAAGAGAGGAGCTGCAAATAAATGATGTTTTAAGTGTTAATGACTGGGCACTTTGCGGCTGATTGTCCAAATCGGCAGATTGTGACCTTAGTGATAATCCCTTGTTTTTTGAGGACCCACAATTTGACGAATCTGATGAGGAAGCGAGAGGATGAGGATCCAACCCAAGATGCTATTGTCTATGCTGATTCTGCTGACTCCCTAGTTGTACTTAGAACTTTAAATATTATTGCGGAGGGGGATGAATCATGGCTTCGAAATAATATTTTTCATACTAAGTGTCCTAGTGGAGGAAAGGTGTGTAGTATGATAATTGATGGTGGGAGTTGTGAGAATGTTATATCTACTACTATGGTAAAAAATTTGGAACTGAAAACTGTCAAACATCCTCAACCATATAAGCTATCATGGCTTAAGAAGGGAAATGAGGTAAAAATGAACAAGAAGTGTTTAGTGCAGTTCTCAATTGGAAAGAAATATACTGATGAAGTGTGGGGTGATGTAGTTCCAATGAACGCTTGTCCTATTCTGTTAGGAAGGCCTTGGCAGCGCGATGAAAAACTCAGCATGATGGTTTCAGAAACACTTATACTTTCAAGAAAGAAGGTCGGACCATTACATTGGGCCCTTCAAATTTGAGAAAAGAAGAAAAGAGTAATTTGCTAATGAAATTAGAATTCCAGGAAGAGGCCATGAATGCGCCTGAGCTTTTTGCTATGGTAATGATGGAGCAGAATTCTGACAGTTCGGAGATTCCCTCTCAAGTTCTGCCATTACTTGATGAATTTGCTGATGTTGTGCCAGAGGAGCTACCACCAGGATTACCACCCATGAGGGACATCCAGCTTTGTATAGATCTCGTTCTCGGGGCTATTATCCCTAATAAGGCGGCTTACAGGATGAGTCCCAAGGAGCATGAAGAGATGTAGAGACAAGTGCAAGAGTTGCTGGAAAAGGGGGCGGTCTGAGAGAGCATGAGTCCTTGTGCCGTGCCAGTGCTGTTAGTCCCTAAAAAAGATGGATCGTGGAGGATATGCACAGATAGCAGAGCTGTTAACGAAATCATGATAAGATATCATTTTCCTATTCCAAGATTTGATAATTTAATTGATCAGTTGCATGGAGCAACTATCTTTTCGAAGATAGACTTGAGGAATGGGTATCATCAGATTACGGTGTGACCTGAAGATGAGTGGAAAACAGTGTTTAAGACTAGAGATGGTCTGTATGAGTGGCTGGTGATGCCTTTTGGGCTGTCCAATGCGCCGAGCACCTTTATGAGATTAATGATTCAGGTGCTTCGTCCTTTTATTGGCCAATTTGTTGTCGTTTATTTTGATGATATTTTGGTTTATAGTTTATCGATTAAGCAACACTTGCAGCATTTAAGAAAGGTGTTTGAGGCATTGAGGGAGCAGAAATTATATGCCAATACCAAGAAGTGTCACTTCTTGACTGATCATGTGACATTTTTGGGGTATATTATATCCGAGAAAGGCATTCAGATGGATCCAACAAAGGTTGAGGCTATTACTAGTGGGAGATTCCAAAAAGTATTCATGAGGTACGTAGCTTTCATGGGCTTGCGTCTTTTTATCGGAGGTTTGTTCGGGATTTCAGTACCATTATTGCACCTCTGACAGATTGTTTGAAGGAAGGTAAATTTGTGTGGACTAAGGAGGCCGAAGTTGCCTTTCAATTGTTGAAAAAGAAGGTGATTGAGGTTCCTGATTTTAATGAGGTTTTTGAGGTACATTGCGATGCTTCCGGCATTGGTATTGGTGGTGTCCTGAGTCAAAAGAGTAAACTGGTGGCATTCTTCAGTGAGAAGATGAATGAGGTGAAAAGGAAGTATTCAACTTATGATAAAGAATTTTATGCCATTGTGAGGAGCTTGGAGCATTGGAGGCACTATCTTATTTCAAAGGAGCTTATCTTGTATTCTAATCATGAAGCCTTGAAATATATCAATGGCCAGCACAAATTGAACACTACGCATGTGAAGTGGGTGGAGTTTCTTGAAGCTTTTAGTTTTTCCATTAAGCATAAAGTAAGAGTGCTAAATTGTGTGGCTGATGCATTGAGTAGAAAACACTCTTTGCTGCCTACAATGCAAGTTAAAGTTCTAGGCTTTGATACTTTTAAAGATTTATATGCTGATGACCCTTATTTTGGGAATATCTGGAGGAAGAGCAGAACGGAGCCTTTTCAGCAATTTCAGATTGTTGAAGGCTACCTTTTTAAAGGCAACAGGCTATGTATTCCTCAATGTTCTTTGAGGGAATCTATTATTATTGAGGGGCATGCAGGAGGATTAGCAGGTCACGTTGGCGTGGATAAAATGATGGCCTTGTTGTGTGAACGCTTTTTTTGGCCTTGGACGGAGCAAGACGTGACGCGTTTTATAGAAATGTCCAGGATATGTCATGTGGCGAAAACCAAAAGTACCAATGCTAGTCGGTATATGCCTCTACCTTTTCCAATTGCACTATGGGAAGATGTTAGTCTTGACTCTTTCTTGGGTTTGACAAGAACACAGAGAAGTAAAGATTCCAAAATGGTGGTTGTCGACAAGTTCTCGAAGATGGCCCACTTTATTCCATGTAGTAAGACCAATGATGCTTCACAGGTCGCTCGCTTGTTTCTATAGGAAATTGTTAAACTGCATGGAGTTCCCAAGTCCATAACCTCTGATCATGATGTGAAGTTTGTGAGTTATTTCTGGCGCACTCTTTGGAGGCACATGGGCACGAGTTTGAAGTTTAGCTCCTCACATCACCCTCAGACTGATGGTTAGACAAAAGTTGTCAATCGAAGTTTAAGGAATTTGTTGTGGAGTTTGGTTGGAGACAATCTGCGATAATGAGACTTGGTGTTGGCCCAGGCCAAATTTGCATTTAACAGGTTTGAGTATCGAACTACAGGCAAGACCCCTTTTGAGGTGGTTTATGGGCGTAATCCAATTACTCCTTTGGAACTCACGCCTTTACCAGTTCACAAGCAATTTAGCTCAGAAGCTGAAGAGCATGCAAAATAGATCAAAGAGTTGCATTCCTAGGTCCACGATCAAATAAGCAGATAGAACATGAAGTATAAGCAGCACGTGGATAAGCGCAGGAAAAGAGTGGTCTTCAAGAAGGGTGATCTCATTTGGATTCACCGTAAAAAAGAATGTTTTCCAGCAGGCAGGTTTGGCAAGTTACAACCTAGGGTTGATTGACCCTTCCGAGTTTTGGAGAGAAACAATGATAATGCTTACAAGATTGATCTACCGGGTGAGTATAATGTATTCGGGACTTCTAATGTAGCAAATTTGTTGCCCTATCACACTGATGAAGAGGACCATGAAGAGATTGATGATGAAGAAGGTGAAGCAGATTCGAGGGCGAATCCTTCTCTAGCAGGGGAGGAATGATGCACCAAGATGACCAATAAGAGGGTCTTTCAGGCATTTTCTGTTTTTCTAGACAGTTTTGAGTTTGTTTTATTTTTCGGGTATTTTGGTAATTTACGTTTTAATTGTCCTTAGGGTTAGCACCCTATATAAACATGTTTTTAGGTTTTTGGGAGGCAGACTTTTGATATTTAAATAATATTACACTGACTTTTGAGATTGTTTTTATTGTTGTTTCTAAATTTTCTTGTGTAGCCTTGTTTTTTTTGTCGTTTCAGCATCAAAAGTCAACAAAAATGAACCTTCAAAATGGTTGCTAGAAAGAGATAGGTATTCAAGATGTACAAGGCTAGTGATGACAAGTGAGGGTATGTTGCCGCCAAAATTATTGTATGAGATATCAAGAGCCCGGAGAGATGTCAAGTTGCTGAGACACAGTGGAATATTACCACTAAAATTATTTCCACTCATATCAAGTTGAAGGAGATTCTTCAAGCTGCAAATTCCAGCCCAAAAATAAAATAATCCAGCTAAGGAAAACTTTAATTTCTTGCGAATTGTACTTGCATGAAATTTGTGCAATCTAAGTGATATAGCTGCAATTATCATATCCACTAGATTAATTATTTTCTTAGATTCTGCATATATAACATTTTATTTAGTTGAGCAAACCTATGCTTTGCTATCATTTATAAACGAAAAACAGGACCCTATATATTTTATAGTAAAATGTCACTTTTAGCTGCACATTTTTATTATGTTTTTTTTGGATGAACAATGGAAAGGAAAGTGCAATTTAGTGCAAAGAAGCGAACGTATATGAGTGTTACATAAATTTGATCATTGTTAGATTACCTTCAAGGATGGATGATTCATTAATTTGGTTCTCTAAGAGATAAGGCTTTGAGAGAAGTCATGACTTCAATTGATGACAGCTCTTGCATATTTGTACGTCAAAGATTGAGTAGCTCTAAATGTGGTAGCTTCATATCTGCAGCAAAGAATCTCCAAAAATATTATCACAAGCTTAAAGTTGATACTATAATGTTGTTAAAAAGAAAAGAGAGAGAGGAAAAGGAAGTCAGAATTCTATGTTTCAAGGAACTCATTCAAATAATTGACAAAATTAACCAACCAATTACTAGTCACGGTGATACAAAATAATTGAATATCACTCTCAAAATGAAATGTCTTCACTTAATTAAAAAGTAAAAATACAAATAAAAAATATTATTGTATATCATACGTAATAAAAAATTATATTTATCTCCTAAAGTACTTTTTTTTTGGGATGCAAAAAATAATGCATAATTATTAAATGTTCATAGTAGAGTTTAAAGATACTCATACGGTGATACTAACATGCTACTTCACAAGTTTGCTTTGGACTCATTTTTCCAGTGTTACATATTCTAATTAATTTATAAGCAAACATGAATCCTAAAAAGTATCAAATCACGATTCAAATTTGTGGTATATAGTAATAATATTTACCGAAATTTACCTATGAAGGATAGAGAACCTTGAAAGTAATTATCACACAAGTCAAGATACTCCAGTTGTTTCATACCATTAATTTTTGCATAAACAAAATTATAAAACAAATTACTAAATTTTGAAAAGGAGGCCAAAATGCTGACGAAGTGAGAGATTAGTCATAGTAGCCATGTGAATTTGCAAGTACTTTGTTGATTATGTAAAGGATGCTGTTTCCAACATTGAAAAAAAAAAGGAGTTAATTTACCTTTGAAAGGAAATAACCCCTCCATGTAATTCCCAACAAGAGACAGATTTTTAAGTGAAGAAATTGCTGTCATGCATTGAATTCTACTACTGTCGAGTAGGGGTGTGCAATTTTCGAATTAATTCGAATATCCGACCTAATTCGAAAATTCGAATTCGAAAAAAATCGAATCGAATTCTGATTTTCGGTTTTCGAATCGAGTTGAACTCGAATTCGAATTCGGTTTTCGAGTTGGTTTTCGAGTTTGGGGTCCTAAAACCAAAAACCGAACCGAACCGACTCGAAAACCGAATTTCGATTCGAAAACCGAATATGGATTCGAAAACCGAAAACCGAATATGGATTCGAATTCGAGGAAACCGAATATGGATTCGAATTCGAGGAAACCGAAAATGGATTCGAATTCGAGGAAACCGAAAATGGATTCGAATTCGAGGAAACCGAATATAGATTCGAATTCGAGGAAACTGAATATGGATTCAAATTCGAGGAAACCGAATATGAATTCGAAATTCGAGAAAACCAAATTTATATATATGAAAAATATGCTTGATTGTATTTGATTTATTATATATGTGTGTGAAACTTTAAAAATTAAAAGAATTTGTAAAATTGTTAAGATGTGTATTACTGTATTTTAACTTTTTAATTTTCATTTTATTGTATAAAACACAACATATATTTATAAATTATATACAAATAATGTGTATATTGGAAAAGATTGTATACAAATAATTGTACAGTTGTACTTCTTGTAATTACTCATTAGTATAGTAAATTGGAAAAGATTAAATGTTGCAGAATATTAAATGTAAATTTATTAAAAATGTGTAAAATTATGAAAAAAAATTTATAAGTAAATGAAAAAGTGAGGAAAAATTATGTATATACTATATACTTATATAGTATACAAATATGATTGAGAAAATCTCATTTCTCATCTAACTTAACTTATCCATGTCTCATTTGAGCATATAACTTTGTAATTTAACAATAATAACCACAAAAGTGCAAATTGATTAGTGAGTAATAATTAGGCATTGGTTATTACTAACTTAATAATCACGAAGTTTTATTTATTTAGTAATTTTTACTTCTAACTTTTGCTAATTGACTCGTTGTATTTTAACCACTAATTACAAGTCCAGGAATTGTAGTATAATTATGAGTATCGTCCCACAGGGAGGTGAATAATTACCGGTTAATTTTCCAAATAATTGGATAAAATAACAAGAATATCTTAACTTAGGAATTAGCATTTAATTCACTTATCACTAATTACTAATAATTCAAAACTCTAAACTTTGAAATATTAAAAATTGCCAAATAATTGAATGTGTGGTTTTATTTACTTTTGAATTTATAATTGTTGTATAGAACACGTATTTATTTGTAAATCAAATACAAACAAAGTGTATGTAACATAGATGGTGTAAAATGTAAATATTTACTTCACTATATTACTACTTGATTTACATTACAATATATACATATGCTAATTGCTATATGGTAAAAAGATATATATAATTATTGTGATTTTAGTTGTATTGAATTGTTAACTAAGTAAATAATTCATAACTAACAAGTCTGATTTGATAATTGTAATATAATGGCATTAGTGTCCTAATTGAGTCATTATCTCATTGAGATATTAAAATCGTAATAATGATATTAGACTATTAGTAAATTTAGTACATTACATCATACAAGGAAAAAAAGAAGTTTATTAAAAAATGTAAAAATTATTTAAAAATAAGATAAATATGTGGAAAAAATAGAGAAATAACATGTGTAGTTGTGTACATATAACTTATGACTTATGAGAATACAAACTGTGCAATTATCTTACTATAGATTTCGTAGAAGAAAATTACTAGAAAAAAAGTTGATCATGATAAATTAACAATTATTCGGTCCTCATTTGGAAATTATAATTGATCACTACTATTTTATTAATTCATCATATTAATATGAAATATTATATTAATTCAATAAATTTTCTATTGAAATATTGAGGGTGCAATTGAAAGGAATAAATATATTTTGAGGATGTGATTGAATAAAATTAGATGTTTTTAGTTTAAAATAAAAATAAAAATAAACTATGAATATTATTATAATAATAACTATTTTAATTGGGTCATATTAAAAATAAAATTAGTTTAGGTATTGAAATTAGAAAGTTAGCATTTCCAATTAAAAAATAAAATTAGTTTAGATATTGTGCTTGGTAATATGTATGGTGAGGAAGAAGGGCCTAAGTTCTCTCAAAAGGTAAAGGGTGCTTTGTATGATATTTTTGATGAGTATAAGAGGATTCATTACCCACCGATTCCTGCATCTTCATACTGTTCTTCTTCTTCCGAGTCTTCTTTAACTATAAGTTCAAAGGAGAAAAACTCGGTTAGTGACAAATACCATTTAATAAAATTAAAAAAAAAATAAGAAATCAACTAAAAAGGAAAAAAGAAGATGTTGGTACAAAAGATGCTAAGTCAGAGTTGGATAGATATTTAACTGAAGATGATGATAATGATGCATATAATAGTCAAAATTTGATGTCTTGGAGTGGTGGAAAATGAATAGTCCAAGGTTTTCTGTTCTTTCTTTTGTTGCTCGTGATGTGTTGGTTGTTCCAATATCAGCGGTTGCTTAGAATCTACTTTTAGTCTTGGAGGAAGAGTTCTTGGCGCATTTAGGAGTTCTTTAACTCCTAAAATTGTACAAGCTTTAATATGTACTCAAGATTGGCTTCGTCCATATGCAACTTCAATTAATGTGGAAGAACACATTGAGGATCTTGACAAATTTGAGAAAGGTTATCTCCCTTATCTTGGTTGTCTATATTAATTTCTTTTTATATTTTTTTTGAATATTTAAGGAGTATTATTTACTCATTTATTGAATTAAGTTTAATCCTTAATTTGTTGAATTTTAAGTGAATTGAATGATTCGATCCACGAATCCTGTGTGGATATTTAAAATATATTGCTTGGATGAATTGATTAAAGGTATAGCATTTGCTTCAATTTGAACAAGCTTCTTTTATTTGTTTTATAAGTTATATATTGTTTTAATATTCTTGTATGCATTCCTTATGATGGATCATTTTAACCTTTTCAATTGTTACATTTTTAAGCAAAAGTGGAATAGCTGGGACTTGGGAGTTGAAGGGTGGAGTGCGACTGCGAATTTGTTTTTAAGCGGTTCTACATGTATATGGAAGCGGTTTTAGCTCAAGGCTTTAACTTCAATTGGATGATGAATTGATGACTGTAATTTGAAGACAATTTCTTTGTGATTTCATAAGTTCTTCATCTGTAAATTAAACTTCAATTGGATTTGTTTTGTGTTTCTTTGTTTAGTACCTAATTTGCTCAAACATTGCGGTAGATATGTGTTATCTTTGTTTTGTTGTTTCAATTGGAAGAATTCATTGGATTTGCTGTTTTTGTGTTATTGCGAATTTGATTGGATTTTATTATTTTTGTTCATCATCTATGTTTGTATGTCTTTGTGAGATGATGGTACTTGTTTTCTCGGCTTGGGGATGAGCTAGTGTGTGTGGTACATGGGATTGTTGAAGTATGATGCAGTTTTGTGTGGTCTGTGAATGGGGTTTGCATTTCTGTTTTGTTGCATTTCTGTTTTGAAAGTTCCAAGGCAACAAATAGAGGCTGAACGAAAATTAGCAGCAAGTCTTTATTCTTTCATATCATATATGTGTATATCAGTATATGTGTTCTTTAACAAAAGAAATTTGGTTTTTTGGTGGTCAAGAACTTTCATTTTGATTGTAGTTTTTTTTCCTCATTTTGATTGTAGTCCTTTTTCTTTCTTCATTATTATTATTTTTTGGATGAAGAAGTGAAAGGTGCTGGAAACTAGATTTTTGAATGAATCACTGAAAGGTACTGGAAATTGGAATTCGAATTCGAATTGGAACTCGAACTCGAACTCGAATTGGAATTCGAACTCGAATTGGAATTTAAACCGAATTCGAATTCGAATTCGAATTCGAAAACTGACCGAATTCGAAATTCGGTTTTCGGTTTGAATTCGAATTCGAACCGAAAACCGAATTTCAAATTCGGTCGGTTTGAATTCGAATTCAACCGAATTCGGTTCGAGTTTCGAGTTGGCCTTTGAAAATGGCCAATTCGAACAACCCGAACAACCCGAAAACCGACTCGATTTGCACCCCTACTGTCGAGGATGTTCCAATCCAAGTTTAAGGATTTTAAGTTTTTGAAACTACCCAATCGTTCAAAACCTATAAAACTCGAAAATAAAAATAAAAGGATGCAATGAGCCAGCACCTTTTCTTACTATTGATGTAAAAAAAAAAAAGAGATTAAGAAAACATTTTGTTTATATGCATAGCAAACAAAGTAATTAACATATTTAGATTAAATGTGTGGTTTATTATTACATATATTTCCCATTTCAAATTTTTCAATATCAGAAAATTGTACTTGCAAATAGTTCAATGATTTGGGGGAAGGGTTTGGTGTTTTTTGTCTTTTTAAAAAAACTCTCGTCGTAAGTTCAAGAAAGTCAAAAAAAAAAAATCTTAAGAATTAAAAAACAATTGGGATCAGTTGAATAATCATAATTTTTAAAAAAAATCTCTAATTCCAATAAATTTAACAAAATCTGAACTATTATGCAACAAAATTTGTAAAAAAATTATATCGTTGAAAAGCCTGATTCTTTATTGAATTTGTTTATGTATAAAACTTCACTTCAACGTTAGAGAAATTAGGATCTTCCGATACAATGAAATTTAAATTATAAGATTTTATATAATACTAATAAGTGAAATTCTTACAAGGAGCACAAATGAATAGTTTACACACTATATTTTTACATCTCAGTTAAGTTTCATTTTTTTTGGGTATTTTTAAAAAAATAGTTTGTTTTAAAATTATAAAATTCATTGACAGTCTACATTCAAAACTAGTGTGGAAATATTTTTCTGATTATATATAAACATACTTATCCAACATGCCCAAAAAAAAAAAAAAACCAAAAATTAAATTTACCTTCTAAAGAAGTCATCCTATTGCCAGCAAGAGACAGATTCTTTAGGGAATAAATTGTTGTTAAGCATTGAAATGTAATGTTGTCGAATTTGTTCCAATCCAAATTTAAGGATTTGAGATTTTTCAAACTAGCTAATCGTTCACAATGAGCTAAAAACACAAATATTAAACAAAAGATGCAGTTAGACAATAACTTTTCTTCCCAACAACCATTGATAAAGATTCATAATAAATGTAAATTTTTTCAACAAGTCCCTAGGTGCTAGCTTACATGAATTGTTTCAAAAAATATTTTGTGCAGTTAAATTTTTAAATGCTGAGATCAAACTACAAAAAACAAAAGAATATATTAAATTAGAGAGGGGTACAACACCAAGGCCAAAGCTTCCAAAATAATTCCAACTCAAGTCCAGAGCTTGCAGGTTCTCAAGAGGGAGTAACATGCTTAAGTTTAGAAACCATTGCGGTGGAAAATAACTCCAAACTATATTTCGTCCAAGATCACTAAGATTGGAGTTCAACAATTCTTCCAGTGGCATCACTGCAATTGACCCCTTCCCAGTTGCAGCAGTCAGTAGCGATTGGATCATCATTATCATATCCTTGTTCTTCATGATCATGATGATCATCAATCCACGAGGGAAGGATAAGATCAGGATGGTGCATTGCGTTCATGAAAGCTTTGAAGTCCAAGAGAGCCCGCATTTCTTATGGAAAGCAACTTGAATAAATCTGTATAACTGACATATTAATTAGAGCCCACGACACAAGTATAAAATGGCAGTACTTCATGATCAATATATATTTTTCTCTCTATGAATATATATGAAGAAAAACAAAGAGGATATTGCAATATCGATGAAAGTGTTGAAGGAATAATAATGTTATGGTGTAAATCAGGCAGCCCAAACATATATTATGGAGATCTATCATTAATGATTTTCCTTAGTCTAATTGTGTGAAAAAGGGTGAACTTAGGAAAAAAATGCAAGCCCGTATGACACTCCGAGCTGGAAGAGGACTTGACTGAACTCCCATCACCGCAAAATGAAAGGTACTTGCAAAACTTGGTCTTTGAAAATTACTCTTTAACTACCATATATGGTGTTGAATAATCAAAAGTTTTTGCTCTTGTTTTTTTTTTTTTTTAATACTTTCCATCGACAACCAAAGTTCATTGTTCTTATATCAAAATCCACAATAAATTGTGAGTAATTCATACTCTGCAATTAATTGGTCTTCTTTCTATTTTTGTCTTTTGGGGTTAATATGTATAATATCAAAAAATTCCAATTGTCTCCCAATACAATTGGAAAAAATATTTTCCCAACTCATCCGTTTGATTAAACTCAAGCCAACTTTGATTTATAATTATAGACCACGTTACTAAGGCAGTTTGTATTATTGTGTGATTTAGTGAGTTTTCACACGAAAAAGAATGAGATAACAAGATTTTGACAAATATTTTCTTTTGTGTTTTTTCCTAAAGTCATTGCATTTATCATATATTTCCCACCGAAAAACTACTCCATTCAAGATAAATAGAGAAGACTCAGCACTTGGCCTATTGCTTAACGAATTTCTCATCAAAGTAATCATATTTACCACGAAAATAATCGTGGTAATTAACATGACCATTAATCAAATTGATTATTATTCAATGGCTCTTTCCACATAAATGTTAAGTTAATCATTTAAAAAATATCACTGTAATTTTTCAATGTTTGCATTATTACTCTTTGGATGAATAAAAGTTTTAAAGAATGACTCAAGTGCAAAAAAATCCATTGAGGAACAAATTAAGCCGTGAATTTCTTCTAAAACAAATATTAGAGAAATTTGATTTGGTGTTCTTAGTTTTTGGTTTGTCTTTATTAATAGTATTTTCCTGAGTAAATTAATTAAAATGACACTTGGGTTTGTTCACTAAATATATTTATGACGAACTCTCACATAATACAATTGGAAATATGTCTTTAATAATGTTATTTTTCTGAGTAAATCAATTAAAATAACACTTGAATTTATTCCCTAAATATGTATAGAACAAACTCTCACATATTAAAATGGAAATTAAGCCAGAAACGTAACAAGGTTGTCGGTTAGGACAATGTGGCAAGAAGACTTCCAAATCAGGATGGAGACAACTAGTCGTCCAGTGCCTAATGGACGATCACTCTTTGAAGTTTTGCCAAAGTATATATATTTAACACACAAAATATATAATAAACATAGTAGTAAAATTACTAAAAATCTAAACATTACCTATTTCTAATGTTTTTCACAAATTAAATATTAGTGAAGTTTGATTTCATTTAAATCACATTTAACGGAAACTCGTGAACTAGTTGTGTTCATTAAATATATTTTTTAGCCTTCATCTTGATTATTACTTCTTCGAGTGAATTAAAAAACATTTGAATTCATTATCTGACATCTAGTTACGTGCCATTTAAGTAAATAGAATATAAAAAAAACAATGTAACATACTTCAAAATAACATCAATGTATTTATAATTTAAATAAAATGACATAGGTATCAAGTGTGTTACACCATTAATAGGTACATTATAATTGGAACAAAAAATCATATTCCAATATAATTTGTTTGCAATTCGAAATGGCAAAATTTTTCTTTCATAAACATAAATCAAGGAGAGGATGTACGGAGGGCCACCAGTGATTGAATAATTATTAATTAATGAGAAAATCTCCTAACACATTATAATTCTAAAAACTGCTTAAATTCGAGCCATTTAGAAGTATTGTTGACACAAATTTACCTTTGAAGATCAAGAAACCTTGAACAATTGTTATAATTAAAGTCAAGTGAAGGGTTTGTTGAAACCAGCAAAATTAATCAATGATCCTTAAGTCATTGCAAAATAAATTTGCAACAAAAGGGGACTAAGTCGAATCCCAAGGGAACCGAAGTATAGTTCTAAATCTTGAACAATAAATTGAAAATAAATAAAACAATGGGGAGTTTTGAATGATTAACTATTTTACTGAAATTCTAAAAATTAATAAAAATAAATATTCAAGCAGAAAAATAGAAAATAGAAAATAGAGAAAAATTACCAAAATTACTGAGTTTCCAATCCAAGAGTTGATCTCATTCAATTGCAGCACAGATCATAGGTCATAAAAAATAATCTTGCAAACTCAAACATTTAACTTCAAACTTATTAGGATAGCTGTAATAAATTTCTATTTTCCTAATATAATTGACCGAGCCCAATACCCAAATCAAAACTTACCATCAATTGACTGGGCACGATAGTGTTCTATATCAATTTAATGATAACATTAAGATCTATGAAAATAGTGAAATCATTATTAAAGAACCGAGATAGTTGTAGTAAATTAATCTTGTCCCATTAATTTCCCTCGGCTAAGCATGCATGTTTCAAGTCACAAACATAATTACCCTAACTGCTACTTGTACCACTCATTCATAACAATTACGGGTCACTGAATTCATAGATAGCAACAGAATAAAAAGATAAAGAATTAATTTGCCAGATTAACCAATCATCAATTATTCATAGGAATTAAATCTAGAATTAACGAGTGCTTGAATTAAAAGCAAAAATATAAATTTAAGAACAAAACCTCATAGTGATTGCAATTGAAAATCATTCCCTTGAATCAGAAAATAGAGTATTGCCACTCATGGTTGCACACATGAATCCTGAAATTTTCTAAGAGAATTACTAAACCAAAGAAAAGAAGGAAAACGTGAGTTCTTGGAGAAGATGGGAGGCTGCTGTCTTTTTGTATTTTTCTATATATTTTGGGCCTTCTAGGTCCCCTTTTATAATAAAATCTAGCTCCTAAAATATAGTAACAATAATTATTACTAAAATCCAATTCTACTCTAAAAGAGAAACATAACAAAAATAGGAAATATATTCCTAACTAAAATAAAATACTTGTTTCCTACAAACTTGCTGTAATATCCCATTTTCTTCTTTAATTTGACAGCTCATAATTCCCTTTTCTTGATGGAAATCCCGTCCATAAACTTCTTCTTCTTGATAAAAATTCGTCAAGCCCAATGCCTAGTAACTGGAAGTTTTCTACATTTCGCTCCAATTTCACCTTTTTATCATCTTTTTTCTCCAATTCTCTAAATTCCATACCTAAAACAAAAAAGCATATCAAAACCAAACAATTTCACCTTAATAATCAAGTTAATATTGGGAAAATATTAACAAGAAATATATACATTTTAAGTTCCATCAAATCCCTCACACCTAAACCATGCTAGTTCTCAAGCATACATTAGATCAATATCTTCCTCTCTATCCCTTTCCCTTTTTCAACCCATTCACAAATAACTCAAGCCATCACACATTAGAAATCAAGATTAGAATAACAATCCAAAGAAAAAGTATTTGTAGCCTGATTTTCTTAAACGAAACATATGCATCTCATCAATCCCAACAATTTCATTGAAATCAAATGCAACAAAACTGATAACCTCTCACAGGTTGAACTCTAATCACTCAAAGTATTTAGGAGTTTATTCGGCACCAAATCAAACATAGCATGTCATTACCATAGGCTTGCTTATATATCACATCTCCACCACTATATATATAAATCCATGCAGAAATCAAAAGGTCTTGAAAAAGTTGTAATGGGGCTTAGGTAAAGGTGGGTAAAAAGAAATGAAAATTTTAGTTTTTGAGAATCAAGATATGTAGGAACTTCCTCGCATGACTCAAAAGCAGCAATAATAACTGATAACTCTATTTTATATAGGGTTTTCTTATTCATTTTGGTTAGAAATTGGCTTGTGTTTTAATTTGTTTTTACATATTTTGGCCAAATTATCCTTTGATTTTATGATTTCTAAGTGGTCTAATATTTCTAGAACATTTTGAGCTTAATCTTGAATTTTTCTTCTAATTTGAGAACAAATGACTAACCAATTATTTTGTTACTTTATAGCAAAGAAAGCTTATCAAAGCTTGACCAATTTACTTCAACAAAAAGACAAAGAAGACTCTTGTGATTGCAACTAAAAAAACCAAGAGCCGAGCTGGGAAAAAAGAAAAGAAAGCTGAGTACAAATTAGGAAACATGAAAGCTTAACCGCACATAGAGAGAAAGAAGAAGTGAGCTGAGCTGCAAACAAATTTGGAAACAACCAAAAGAAGAAACCAAACAACAAAAGGAAAAGACTTCTTCAGCTGGAAAAAGACTACAAGCTGGGTTACAAACTAGAAACAACAACCGTGCAGAAACAAGGAAACAACCGAAAAGCACACAAAGAGAAAGGAGAAGAAAACAGAAACTTTGGGCAGCAACAAATCAGGAAACAAGCAACAAGAAGAAGAGCCGAGCTGACCAAAAAGATTACAAGCTAAGCTGCAAATTAGGAAATAGAAGACACTTGCAAGACAAAGGAATCGGGCACAAGAAGGACATTGAAGCTGAAGACAAGAAGGAAAAGAAAAGAGGGTGTTACAATTTGGAAATAGAAGCAGCCAACTTCTTCTATAAAAGCAGGCAGCATCCATAGAGTCCTTCACGTCTTTCTTCTTCTTCTATTTTTGTTTTCTTTAGATGTAGTTTAGATTTCCTTGTAGCAGAATTTTTTAGGAGCAGCACTTCAGTTTTTTTTTAGTGTTTTCTTCAGTTTTAGTTTAGATTTAGTAGAATTTTCTTCTTTTTTTCTTTCTGTTTTCTTTCATTCGTTAGGAAGCACGGTCCTTATTTTATGTTTTTAAGAAATTTCAGAAGCTTGTTTCGGTTTTTCTTCTACAAATTCCAGTCGATGTTTTCAATGTTCTTTAGCAGAATTGCAGCAAGCCGTCCTTGATTTTCTTCAAAGTATTTTAGCAGCCATTCTTGATCCCTGTAACCTCACGTATACTTCTTGAGTTTCTGTTTTAGTGCTTCATCTTGTTCTCAGACGTATTCAGAATTGCAGCTGCTTCCTGCTCACGGTTTTTCTTCATCAACACCAGAGTCCAATTGTCTTTTGTTTCCTGGACTGCACACTTCCGTTTCTTTCTTTGTTTATTCTGTTTTTGTTTGTCTTAGGAAGAATAGAGACTACAGCCGCCAAGCTTGACTCACAAAGAAGCAGCAAATAATTGTTTGTTTTGTTCTCTTTGAAAGCTACGGGTGTTGAACAAAAAGCTTGCAGAATTTTATTTGTTTGACTTCAAGTCTTTGTCTTTTCTTATCTTACTTTAGTTAGTTACTTTAGCAATTTTAGCTTTCTTTTCTTGTCTTTAATTTTAGTAGTTAATTTCTCTTATTTTGTTATGAACTTCTAGATGTGGTGTATCTTTAAGTATTAACTATTTTATAGTTTTGTGTTTATTTATTGAATAATAATTATTTTAATTTTAAGAATTTGTTTTAATTTCAATTATGTCTACTTTTATTTTTGTTGTTAGTTTAAGCTTCATTATGTTCTAATTTCTTTTGTTAGAGATTAGATGGATCTTAATCATGAATAATTAATTCTTAAGACTTGTTCATGCAATCTATATTTCAATTATGAGTTTAATATCATGTTCTTAATGCTTTTAGGTGATTGATCACCACTTAATTGATTTTTGATGCTTGTTTGATACCGTGTGGAGATAACATGCATGTGCTCATGTGATATTAAACCGTGAATTCAATTTAGACCGTAATAATCTAGGTTGTTCATGTGGTTTCGGTAGTAGAACTAAGTCGTGGCTACTTAGATTGAATTCGGGAATTTCCATAGTTCCTAATGCATTTAGAAATCTAAATTCACCTAGACCAAGTGTGAGTTGATTTTAATCTAAATAGGGTTATTAGACCGATGTCGGCTATTAATTTACATTAGGGAAATTTCACCATCATAATTTGGAATTTAAGTTAATTGCCTGACAAGTTAAGAGAGTTAATTAGGATTGATTAAGTGAAATCGAAATCTCTAACATCTTTATTAAATTGGTAAATTTTTAGTATTTGTTTATTGTTATAAATTTGCATTCTTTGTTAAGTTTAGTTAAATTGCATGAAAGCTTTTTAATAGGTTAGCTTGTTTTTGAATTAGTCAATTTGGTACGTAATTAGTTAAATTGAAATCAATCCTCGTGGGAACGATACTCTACTTATCACTTTATTACTTGTTGATATTGTACGTTTGCAATTCACCGAACAATAACACATTAGAACCACTTCCTTTATTCCAAACAACATGCATCCCCTTTTTGCAATTTCATCATATAGTTGGACTGTTTTGTATACAATGAAGAGTATTTACTTTGTCCAATCTTTGTAGGGAATACTTGTGATGAGTTTGTTGCAAAATCAATCACTGGTCCCTGAGTGATTTTAAAATAAATTTGTAGCAAAAGTGAAATCACTGGTCCTTGAGTGATTTTAAAATAAATTTGTAGCAAAAGTGGACTAGGTCGAATCCCAAGAGAACCGAAGTATAGCTCCAAGCCTTGAACAATAAAATAAAAATAAACAAAGGGTATTTTTGAATAATTAACTAAATTACTGAAATTCTGAAAATTAATAAAAGAATTGTGCATGCAAATCAGAAAAGAAAAAATAAAGGCAATGGAATATGAAACTTCCCTGAATTGCGGCACTGGCAATGGGCTATGGTGAGGTTGGGCATGGAGGAAGTTGATGGCGAAAGTTGGGATGACAATGTTGGTTAAGGTTTGGTGCAACTTGGTATCACCAAGCATTTCCTTGAGAAGATTATGAAGTTATTTGCCATTGTATTTTGGCCTCACCACAGCGTTCACTTTTTTTTTAGCGAAACCTAGTAGATAATGACTTTCTTAGGGGAAATTTTGGGGCAATTGTCGAGGTAGAATTCCTTGATATCTTTGGCGACAAAGAGAGGGTGGTTGTTCTGGCCTAGAGTTGCAAGCATGGCAGTGACTAGACCACTAGTACTTTTGCCCGAAATCACAATAAAGTAGTAGGCAAGTCGTACATCTTCTCCATCAAATTTCTAAAGTTTAGACTCTAAAAAGGCAAAGATGACACTAGGGATGATTCGGCGGTGGTGGCGAGCAACGACCAGACTAAGCTTGGGCCACTGCAAGAGAGATAAGTAAAAGAAGAACAGGCTTCTAAACCCTTATTGAGTAAATGGGAAAAATATTGTTTTTTTTAATTTTTTTTTGATTTTTTTATTGCAAATCAAATCATGAAGAAAAATAGAAGACTAAGTATAACAAGGCGTGGGCCCGCTTAAAATTTTAAAAAAATTATATATTTAATATTATTAAAATTTCTAATTAAAACAAATGTGAATAAAATTTTAAAAATTATATATTTAATGTTATTATAATTTCTAATTAAAACAAATGTGATGAAGAGGATATTGCAATATCGATCAAAATGTTGAAGGAATAATAATGCTCTATTGTAAACCAGGCAGCCCAAAACAAATTACCATATAATTTGGAGATCCGATCATTAATGAATTTCCTTATCCAAATTGTGTGGAACAGGGTGAACTTAGAAAAAAAAAATGCAAGCCCATATGACACTCCAAGCAGGAAGACTTGGTAGTCAATACGAAGACGATTTGACTAGACTCTTGATAGAATGTATAATTGCATATTTATTAGGATAATTCTCTTGTGTTTTAGTTGATTAAAATGCTTGTTTATATGGATATTAATTATTTTTATGATTAATGGCCAAAGTGGAGCATTTTTAACAAAAAGGTGAACAAATGAAAAGCAAAGAAGAAGACAAGAAACAGCCATCAAATGAAAATTGAAGAAAGACAAGCGGCCAAAGAAGAAGACAAGAAACAGCCATCAAACGAAAAGCAAAGAAAGACAAGCGGCCAAAAGAAAGAAAAAGAAAAAGAAAAGAGAGGGCCACAAGAGAGAACAAAAAGGAGGCTATTGCTTAATTGTGAAGAATTGTGAAGAATGTGAAGAATGGCATAATTGTGAGGAATGGCATAAAGAAAAAAGATAAAAGAAAGTGGCCACCTTCTGATGGCTACAATATTTGATAAAAGAAAGTGACCACCTTTCGGTGGCCACAACCAAATGTCTACAATTGTGGCCAAGTGGCCACAATGTCTTGAATCCTTGCCTATAAATAGGCAAGGCTTGGAGACGATCAAGGCATCGCATTTTTTAGGCTTTCCAATTTCAATTGAGAGAAAAACAAGGAGCAGCACAACAAAACACAACAGAAGACAAGACATTAGCGGAAAAACAAAGACCGCACAAGACAAAAGCCGCACGGGAAAAGCTGGTTCTTTTATTTTCCTTATGTTTTCTTCTACCATGTTTAGCTAAACTCTTTTATTTTCTAATTAAGATTAATTGAGGTATGATTCTAACAATTGTGAGGTTCCAATATTCTATTATTTTCTTTCATTCTTGAGTATTTATATATTTTCTATGTTTCATTATATTATTTGATTGAATTGTTAGACAGAAAGCCTATTGTTTGATAGTCGAATTCAATAGATAGTCATTTAGAATAATTAACCATTGGTTGATTGTTCTAATTCAAGTGACAAATAACAACATCGAAAGCTAATCAACGCCTTAAATTGTATGTTATGAAAACATATATTCTAACTTAAATAAACAAGGCGTTTCCAATTTTACTGGTTAGTAATTGAGTCTTTTTGAATCTTAATATGATTAATAGACATAACTCATATGACTGATCCGAAGGTTTTGTTTGTTAATTAGAAAAATAACTAATCGAATGGATCCGAAGGTTATCGAGAAAGTAAGAAAATATTGGTTATTAGAGGACGAATCTTCAACAACTATAACCAATTTATTCATGATAAAAGAACCTATCTTTTGAATCAATGATCAATTCAAGGAATCAATACCGGAATTAATTCTTGGTTGGAAGCTTCTCCATATTAATTTTTCCTCATATTTTTAGTTAGCTAGTTAATTTGTTTGGTTTGTCTCCCCTCTTTTATTTTAATTTGTTTAAGAAATAAATTTAACTAATCTTTGTGGATTCGACTCTCTCACTTCTATCTACAAAATTTAGCTCAGAGAAGGATTATTTTTGGTGGTTTCGACACCCACCAACTCTCATGACAGCAAAAACCTAGGAAAAAATGCAAGCCGGTTTGATGCACCGAGCAGGAAGTCTTGGTAGTCAAGATGAAGACGACTTGACTAAACTCTCTTGACAACAAAATGAAAGGGGCTTTGTAAATTAATCAACAACTGCTGTATATGGTGTTGACCGTCGAATATTCAAAAGTTTGAATTCTTTTTTTATTTTCCATCAACAACCAAATATTCATTACTCTAAAATCAAACAAAAGTTTTTATGCAACCCTGTTTGACACTCCGAGCAGCAAGACTTGGTAAACTTGACTAAACTCTCATGACAACAAAATGAAATGGACTTGCACACTTGGTCTTTGAAAGTTACTCTTCAACTGAGGCTTTTCCAATTTTGTGATTAGAAAAAATGGAGTGGAAAATTTTGGGGCTGGATTTGGGCGTGTTCCAAGTATGTTATGGGCGCATCTGCCAAATACGCCCAAATTTTTTGGGTGCAATTGGCAAGGGCCCAAACACTGTGCCCGGGCCAGGGCACATTTGCCTTGTTTCGACGCATTTAGAACATGGGTGAATTTCCTTTTTTTAAATAAATATATATTATAATAGTTATAAATATTTTATAATATTTTTATTATAATGTAATAGTATTATTACAATTATAATATAATAATTATAATTATATGACAATTACAATAATATTATAATATAATTATTAACAATAATTATAATATTATTAATATGGATAATATAATTTGTATTTTTATATTTATTATAATAAAAGCTAACATTTGAGCTTATTGTAGTAATAACTAATAATAAGAGTTAATAATTACAATAATAATAATAGTAAGAGATAAAAATAATGGAAATAAAGTGATAATTGTATTAAGAACTAATATTAGATTAAAAACACTATTAAGTACTAAAATTGGTAGCTAATACAATTAGGGTTTAAAATTTAATTCGACACTCTTTGTTTATTTATATATGGAAGATAAATTAATATATATATCTATATATCTATATGTATATATATATATATATATTATAATAATTTATACAAATATACTTACCCTTTAAATATAAATGAATACAAAATGCATTCATTATCACAAACTCTACATGTATTATCATTATATATGCAATTATTGTAATATTAAAATAATTTATACTTATATATATATATAAGTATAATATATAATTATAAATTATTTTAATATTACAATAATTGCATATATAATGATAATACATGTAGAGTTTGTGATAATGAATGCATTTTGTATTCATTTATATTTAAAGGGTAAGTATATTTGTATAAATTATTATAATGACACATACTTACATATAATAATAATAATAATAATAACAATAAATATAGTTATAATAAGGTTCCATTTGTTGTATTATAATGTATTGCACGAGGCCATTAAGGTTTGGGGTTCAACGTTTATGGTTTAGTATTTAGGGTTTAGAGCTTTGTGTATTACAATGTATTCCACTTTTTATTCTATGAGAATTTAAGTAAGTAATTAAAAAAGCAGCGAATCAAAATCAGAAATTTATATGGGAATTTTATCAATATCAGTGTAATATTAATATATAAAATAAGGATATTAAAATGGATTATGGAAAACCTAGACACCAAATTTCTTTATTCATAATATAATCATGTAGATAATTGAATAAAAAAGTATAGGGTTTAGGTAGCCTATTACAATGTATTACACTTTTTATTCAATGAGATTTCAAGTAATCATTTATAAAAGTAGAGAATCAATATCAGAAACTTAGATGGGAATCCTATCAATATCAGTGTTATATTAATATATAAAATAAGATAGTACAAGTAAGGATTGGAAAAAAACATTCGGCCAAGAGCCATTTGCTTTAAAAATTTTACTATTCCTAAGGGCGAAAAAGGTGCGATTTTTGCATTGTAACTATAGTACTTACTGTAGATACACAGCAACGGTCATAATTTTTTTTTTTATGGATAGCGTAGCTTATAGGTCCCCCGTTTGAGGGGTTTTGGGGTTCCTAGTTTGGGCGGGTGTGCTGAGTTGGATTTTGGACTTCAGATTACTGGATGTCAAAGCCGGTGGGGCTCCGGGTGTTCTCAGCCACACTTCCCTACTGATGATTTTTGTGTTTTAACTTGGGAGGAGGCTCAAGCACGAGGTCATGTAGCGTGAAGCCGAGATGGCAGGTTGTAGGTAGAGGCCAACAAGCTAGGGTTGTAGTTCTCTTAGCTAGTTAGTAGCTAGGAGGTACCAATCCACTGTATTGGGCTATGCCGGTCCCGTTTAAGCGGGGTTAGGCCTTAACCGAAACCTACTGGGTTTAGGTTAGTCGAATTAGGGCACGTCCTTTGATGGACCTATCATGTACTAGTTAACTTTTACTTAAAAGTTAATACAATGGACTCTTTTTGGGAAAAAAAAATGAGTAAGGATTGGGAAAACTAGACACCAATTTTCTTCATCTATCATATAGTTATGTAGATCATTGAATAAAAAAGTGTAAGGTTTAGGGTTTAGGGTTTAGCGTATTACAATGTATTGCACTTTTTATTCAATGAGATTTCAAGTAATCATTTATAAAAGCACAGAATCAATATCAAAAACTTAGATGGGAATCCTATCAATAGCAGTGTAATATAATATATAAGTCTCCCTAGTTGTTTTATGCCATATTATTTAAGCCTCCCCAATTGTGTTTGATAGAGTGTATAATTGCATATTTATTGGATCAATTCTCTTGTGTTTTAATTGATTAAAAGGCTTGTTTATAAGGATATTAATTCTTTTTGTGATTAATGGTTAGATGAAGCATTTTTCCTAAAGAATGTAGCCTCACAAGACAAGTGGCACAAGAAAGACACAATTGAGGCCACCAAATTCCACAACAAAATGTTGGCCATTAAGGAAAAGAAAAGCCTTGAATTAAGGAAAAGCAAAGCCTTGAATTAAGGAAAAGCAAAGCCTTGAATTAAGGAAAAGAAAAGCCTTCAATTAAGGAAAAGCAAAGCCTTGAATTAAGGAAAAGCAAAGCCTTGAATTAAGGAAAAGCACAACCAAATGTCTTGAATCCTTGCCTATAAATAGGCAAGGCTTGGAGACAATCAAGGCATCCCATTTTTAGGCTTTCCTAGTTCAATAGAGAGGAAAACAAGGTTTGGAATTCTCAAGCCACAATTCATCCTTTCATGGAGTGAGCTACGGCCGAAGAAGACGAAAGCCGCACGGGAAGGACAAAAAGGGCAGTCATTTGATTTTCTTTGTATTTTCTTTTAATTATGTTTAGCTAAATTTTATTTTCCAATCAAGTTTAATTAAGGTTTGATTCCAACAATTGTGAGGTTTCGGTAATTTTATTGTTTCTTTTATTCTTGAGTATTTATATATTTTCTATGCTTCATTATATTATTGAATTGAATTGTTAGACAAGAGGCCTATTGTTTGATAGTTGAATTCAATATATAGTCATTTAGAATAATTAATCTTTTGTTGATTGTTCTAATTCAAGTGACAAATAACAACATCGAAAGGTAATCAACGCCTTAGATTGTATGTTATGACAATATATAATCTAGCTTAAATAAACAAGGCGTTTAAGGTTTCTTGGTTAGTAATTGGGTCTTTTGAATCTTAATGCAATTAATAGACATAACTCATAGGATGATCCGAAGGTTGTGTTTGTTACTTATAGAAATACCTCATAGGACGGATGCCAAGGTTATCGAAAAAGTAAGAAAAGATTGGTTGTTAGAGGACGGATCTTCAACAACTATAACCAATTTATTCAAGATAAAAGAACCTATCTTTTGAATCAATGATCAATTTGAGGAATCAATACCGAAATTAATTCTTGATTGGAAGCTTCTTCTTATTAATTTTTCCTCATATTTTTAGTTGGTTATTTAATTTGTTTAGTTGTCTTAATTGATTCTTGCTTAGTTTCATAATACAAAATCCCCCCTTCTTTATTTTATTTTGTTCAAGGAATAAATCTAACCAATCTCTGTGGATTCGACCCTCTCACTGCTATCTACAAAGCTTAGCCCAGAGAAGGATTATTTTTGGTGGTTTCGACACCCATCAAATTTTGGCGCCGTTGCCGGGGATTGGTTTTTTAGAATTTATTCCTTTTATTTATTTATTTTCATTTTTATTTTTATTTTTATTTTTATTTTTCTTTTTGCCTCTATAATTGTTTGGTTCTTTTATGCCACGTTCTTTTCGCACAGGTCAACTCACATACGATCCAGAGATAGAGAAGACAGCACGTAGGCTTAGAAAAGAAACCAAACAACAATCTCAGGGAGTATTATCTTCTTCATCTTTTGAATATAACTTGTCTGAATTATTTAATAGTGAAGAAGAAAACATGGCTAGAAATAATGAACGAACTTTAAAGGAATTAGCTATGCCTGATTTAAACCAACAACCGTTGTGCATTGATTATCCTACTTTAGAAGTGCCTTTTGAATTAAAATCAGGATTGATTCACTTACTCCCCACTTTTCATGGCCTCGCAGGTGAAGATCCTCATAAGCACTTAAAGGGATTCCATATGGTGTGTTCCATGATGAAACCGCAAGGAGTGACTGAGGAACAAATTAAGTTGCGAGCTTTTCCTTTTTCTTTAGATGGAGTTGCTAAAGATTGGCTATATTACTTGCCCTCTGGTTCAATAAACACATGGACCGAGATGAAGAGGCAATTTTTGGAAAAATTCTTTCCTGCCTCACGAGCTGCCACAATTAGAAAAGATATATGTGGTATCTGGCAAAGAACATGGAGAAACTATGCACGAATATTGGGAAAGGTTTAAGAAATTATGTGCTAGTTGTCCTCAACATCAAATTCCTGATCAACTTCTTATCCAATATTTTTATGAGGGACTAACAGTGATGGATAGGAATATGATTGATGCTGCTAGTGGAGGTGCATTAGTGCACAAAACTCCAACGGAGGCAAGGACTTTAATCTCCAACATGGCTGCCAATACACAACAATTTGGCATCAGACGTGAGGATACATCTAGGAAGGTAAGTGAGGTAAGTACTTCCTCTATTGATCAACGTTTAGACAATTTGACTACTTTAGTAGAAAAGTTGGTTGTAGGCAATATTCAACAGGTAAAGGCTTGTGGTATTTGCTCCAATTCAAATCATCCCACTGACATGTGCCCGACGTTGCAAGAAGGTCAATTTGAACATGCTAATGCCGTTGGCGGATTCCCAGGGCCACCACAAAGGAAGTATGACCCTTACTCAAATACCTACAATCCGGGATGGAGGGATCATCCCAACTTCAGTTATGGGCCACGACCTAGTGGATTTCAAGCTTGGCAGCAAAACCCACCACATCCACCGCCTTCCAAACGGTAAGTCCCTTGAAGAGTTAGTTGAATCACTTGCTAATAGTTCCCAACGCTTTCAACAGAAACTCGAACCAAAGATTCAAAACTTGGAAAATCAAGTGAGCCAATTAGCATCTTCCGTGAGCAAATTGGAATCACAAGGTAAGTTACCTTCTCAAACGGTTGTTAACCCAAGGCAAAATGTTAGTGCAATGACTTTGAGAAGCGGAAAGGTGTTGGAAGAGGCCAAAACACGTGATCATGAAGAGGTGGAAAAAGAAGTAACAACCCCACAGCAGCCTAAGGTAATCGAGACAACCCCTCCTTTCCCTACAAGATTGGCCAATTCGAAGAAAGATGAGGAAGAAAAGGAGATTCTTGAGACTTTTCGCAAAGTAGAGGTAAATATTCCTTTAATTGATGCAATTAAACAAATACCTCGCTATGCTAAATTTCTCAAAGAATTATGCACCAACAAAAGAAAATTGAAAGGCAATGAAATTTTAAGTGTGGGGGAGAATGTCTCAGCTGTGCTACAAAAGAAGTTGCCTTCAAAATGCAAGGATCCAGGTATGTTTATCATCCCTTGTAAAATAGGCAATATGAAAGTTGAAAAAGCCATGTGTGATTTGGGTGCTTCCATAAATGTCATGCCGTTATCTATTTATAATTCTTTAAATTTAGGACCTTTGAAAGAAACGGGCGTGATAATTCAACTTGCTGATAGATCTAATGTTTATCCTGAGGGAGTATTAGAAGATGTTTTGGTGCAAGTAAATGGATTAGTGTTTCCTGCAGATTTTTATGTACTTGATATGGAGGAAGATCACTCTCCTAACTCAAAGTTAATTTTATTTGGGAGACCTTTCTTGAAAACATCTAGAGCAAAAATTGATGTGCATGAAGGAACATTAACTATGGAATTTGATGGTGAGATTATTAAGTTTAACATTTATGCTGCCATGAAATATCCTAATGATGTATGTGCTGTTTATGCTTTTGATGCTATTGATACTCTAGCTCAGAAAACATTTGATTTTTGTGATAAGGATAAAGTAAAAATTGCACTTGATAATAATTTGACTTCTGAAGAAGTGCAGATTTTTGAACAAGAATTTGTGATAGATAATGATCTTCAAGATATGGTTTATGACTTCAACAAACCCGTTGCACATAATTCTATTAACATTACTACTTTTAGTGTGCAGGATGTTTTTGAAGAAAAAACAAGTATAAGTCAAGTTGAATTGAATGCACAATTAGAAGTGAATGAGAAGGCAATGGTACCTTGTGAGAAAATGCAAGTGTGGTCCAAACAATTAGTGAAAATTTAATAACTTAAAGAGAAGTGGAGACGTCTAGCCAAAGACGTTAAATGAAGGCGCTTTTGGGAGGCAACCCAAAATTTTTATTTTATTTTCTTGTCATTTAAGTTTAATTTAATTAGTTATCTTATTATGTTTTCTACTTTGTGTAAAAAAAAAAAGATTGGAAATTCTATTTTGGTTTTTCCTTTTTATTTTCATTTTCATTTTACATTTTCTTCTACCAACCAATGCTCAGCCATGGCCATAACATCGTCTGATCCTTCATGCTCTCTTCACTCATAAAGGATGTCCTTCACCTTCACCACAGCTCCAGTTGTCTACCGCGGTTCAGGGAAGTATCTTGTTCCCTTGTCTTTATTTTATTTTCTCTCTTGTCCGCGTGTGCATATTTTTCCATACATTGAGGACAACCTATGATTTAGGTGTGGGGGGGTGTCTTGTGCTTCATTGATTATTTCTAAATTTTTCATGTAAAAAAAAAAAAAAGGGGTGAAGAAAGTCCTTCCAAGTAGGTTTGACATTCTATCTTCTTTGAAATTTCTCACTCTTTTGATGCTCATTTAGAATAATTTTGAGTTATATGCATTATAGTGGTTTGGATTGGAATGTGTGAATGAGATGAGTATGATTAGCCTTTGTTTGGAAATTTTTAAAGCATCTTGCTAATTTTAATAATTGAATTGAATGAGAATGTACAATATTTGATACATTGAAACCATTGTGAGTATTTGAGCCTAAGAGCATTTTCTTTTTCATGCTCACATATTTCTTTGTTAAGATTGACAAATATGGTATAATCATTCTAGAACTTGCTTTGTTATGCATGTTGAGATCACATTGTGAATTCATGTTGAAAAATGATAAGGGCATTTAGGATTACCAATTTTAAACTTTCTAAAAAAAAAAAAAGGTGTAACCTTATATTACATATACCTCTAGTTACCCAATTTTGAGCCTTAGCCTTTTTTTTATTATAACACCACATTGTTTAGCCTTGAATCCTTGTCTTTGTTTACATTGATCAAGAGTATGTGGGAATGAATTGCATGATAAAATTTCTCTTGATTCCGAAGGAAAGAACCACTGAAAAAAAAAAAAAAAGAAGAAAGTGAGAAGAAGTGAAAAGAAGTGAAAAGTATTCCCTACAAGTATTGGACAAAGTAAATTCATTGTGTACAAATTGGTCCAATTGTATGGTGAAGTTGTAAAAAATAAAAAAATAATAAAAAAAAAAAGAAAAAGAAAAAAGAAGGGGAATGCATGTTATGTGGAATAAAGAAAGTGGTTCTATTATGCTATTTGTTACTTTTGAGTCATGCAAGGAAATTCCTATATATCTTGATATCTGTAGCCTATATTTTCCTTTCTTTTACCTACCTTTACCTAAGCCCCGTTACAACCCTTTTAAAGACCCTTTGATTTTTATATGAGTTCATATTATAAGTGGTGGAGATGTGATATATAAGCAAGCCTATGGTAATGACATGCTATGTTTAATTTGAGCGCTGAATGAACCCTAAACACTTTGAGTGATTAGAGTGCAACCTGTGAGAGGTTATCAAATTTTGTTGCATTTGATTTCGATGAAATTGTTGGGATTGATGAGATGCATATGTTTTGTTTTGAAAAATCAGGCTATGAATACTTATTCTTTGATTTGTTATTCCAATTTAGATCTTTAATGTGTAATGACTTTGAGTTATTTGTGAATGGGTTGAAAAGGGGTATGGAATAGAGAGGAAGATGTTGATCTAATGCAAGCTTGAGGACAAGCTTTGATTTAAGTGTGGGGGAATTTGATAGAGTGTATAATTGCATATTTATTGGATCAATTCTCTTGTGTTTTAATTGATTAAAAGGCTTGTTTATAAGGATATTAATTCTTTTTGTGATTAATGGTTAGATGAAGCATTTTTCCTAAAGAATGTAGCCTCACAAGACAAGTGGCACAAGAAAGACACAATTGAGGCCACCAAATTCCACAACAAAATGTTGGCCATTAAGGAAAAGAAAAGCCTTGAATTAAGGAAAAGCAAAGCCTTGAATTAAGGAAAAGCAAAGCCTTGAATTAAGGAAAAGCAAAGCCTTGAATTAAGGAAAAGCACAACCAAATGTCTTGAATCCTTGCCTATAAATAGGCAAGGCTTGGAGACAATCAAGGCATCCCATTTTTAGGCTTTCCTAGTTCAATAGAGAGGAAAACAAGGTTTGGAATTCTCAAGCCACAATTCATCCTTTCATGGAGTGAGCTACGGCCGAAGAAGACGAAAGCCGCACGGGAAGGACAAAAAGGGCAGTCATTTGATTTTCTTTGTATTTTCTTTTAATTATGTTTAGCTAAATTTTATTTTCCAATCAAGTTTAATTAAGGTTTGATTCCAACAATTGTGAGGTTCCGGTAATTTTATTGTTTCTTTTATTCTTGAGTATTTATATATTTTCTATGCTTCATTATATTATTGAATTGAATTGTTAGACAAGAGGCCTATTGTTTGATAGTTGAATTCAATATATAGTCATTTAGAATAATTAATCTTTTGTTGATTGTTCTAATTCAAGTGACAAATAACAACATCGAAAGGTAATCAACGCCTTAGATTGTATGTTATGAAAATATATAATCTAGCTTAAATAAACAAGGCGTTTGGGTTTATCGTTAGTAATTGGGTCTTTTTGAATCTTAATGCAATTAATAGACATAACTCATAGGACAGATCCGAAGGTTGTGTTTGTTAATTAGAGAAATAACTCATAGGACGGATCCGAAGGTTATCGAAAAAGTAAGAAAAGATTGGTTGTTAGAGGACGGATCTTCAACAACTATAACCAATTTATTCAAGATAAAAGAACCTATCTTTTGAATCAATGATCAATTTGAGGAATCAATACCGAAATTAATTCTTGATTGGAAGCTTCTTCTTATTAATTTTTCCTCATATTTTTAGTTGGTTATTTAATTTGTTTAGTTGTCTTAATTGATTCTTGCTTAGTTTCATAATACAAAATCCCCCCTTCTTTATTTTATTTTGTTCAAGGAATAAATCTAACCAATCTCTGTGGATTCGACCCTCTCACTGCTATCTACAAAGCTTAGCCCAGAGAAGGATTATTTTTGGTGGTTTCGACACCCATCAGTGTTACTCACAAAATTAAACCTAAAACTCTATGTTTAGAATGACATTACGTGATAAAAATCTAGTAGCCAAGTGTGAAAACCAAAGAGGAAGTTTCTAGCTAGCTAAAGGCCGAAGACATGAGTTCAAATTCTGCTCAATTCAGTTCAAATCCGTATAGCACTTGGACTTATTGTTTAGGCAATTGGATGTTGATTTAGGAAGCTCAAGTTCCAACCACACGTGAATTCCATTCCAGTTTTGGCAGTCCAACAATTCCAAGCCACACTTGGACTTTAGTTTAGGGAATGCTTAGTATAGTTTAGGCAACTATTTGTTCTATTTCCTTTTCTTAGATTAGGAGTCTTTCTTTTTAGTAATTATTTCTTTAGTTAGTTTCCTAAAAAGCTAATCCAACTAGGGAATGGCTTTCTTAATTCTTACAACTTGTAACCTATAAATAGAGGCTATTCAGCCCCAAGAAATTCAGACTTTGATTACTTACAAACCAAAGAGCTTTATTGCTTTTCTTTGAGTTCTAATTTAGAACTTGCTTTGAGTCTTTTAGGATAGCCTCTTAGGTTCATGTTTAAGCTATTTTATTGAGTTTGTTTCCCTCAATAATCTGAGTGTGCCGGTTGGTTCCAAGGATAGTTAAAGTTCACATATTGGGTCTTTGATAATTCCATTGGGTATCAAGTGGACAAAAACAAGGTCCTTCTTCAAATCTTGGAGTTGGTGTCTTGCTAAAGGAAGACTAGTTCAACCTAGAGGGCAATACTAAGACCAACACTATGGTATAGGTTCGAATTCTTATTCTTTGGTTTGAGTCATATCAATTTGGTATTAGAGCTGCCTTTGGGTTGCTCCTTGAATTTGTTCATAACCTTTGTGTTTTCTGTTCGTGTCTCTGTGTTTCTTGTTTTTCCTCCTTTTTGTTTCATATATCTGAGTTTTGTTTCTTTCCATAATCTCTTCGTGATTATCTTCTTAATTCTGTGTTGAAAAGCAAACAAAAGAAGTTCCAAACGATTGCTTAAAATCTGCTCCAGTTTCTGCCGATTTTACTGCCCAGTTTTCTTCCTGTTTCCCATCACTGTTTTAGTTGTTCCCATCCTCTGTTTTCTTGTGTTACAACTTGGTTCTGTTCTCTTGTTTCCTTGTGTGAATATTGGAGACTTTGGTTGTTGAATTGCTGCTACAAAAACCGTGAAGCAACCTGCTGTACTCAGAAAAACCCGTCAGTTCTATCCAGAAATTTTTTGCAAAATTTTTCAACCAGTTTCTGTCCAGCTCTATGATATATCTGTTCTGTGATATATCTGCCCAGCTCTTAGTGAATTTTTCTATCAAATTGTACTGCAAAAGTGAAGCCAACTACTGCAAACAAATCTGAAACCCGTAGCTGAAAAATCAAGAAAATTCCAGAAAACCTGAAACCCATCCCGTCTGAATTCTGCCCACTCTTACTTTGATCTTGATCAGATTGTTTCGTGATTATTTTATGATTACAAAGGCTTCAAATTTTTTCCAAAAGTGGGTTGCAAAATTGAAAATCCCCTGCTGGAAATTTAGAAAGTTTTCTGTGAGAGAAGACTGACCAGAAAACCCAAAAACCTGAGTTCTGAATTTAGCCTGCTTTGTGTTCTATCCTTCGGGTTGCATATTGGTTCTTTAAGAAGGCTTGAATTGTTGAAGTTTGTTGCCAAGATTGTGCTCAAATTCGTGGTATTGGTTGCTGGAGTTTGTTTGGAAACTTGCTGTGTAAGAAATTTTTCCAGAAAACTTAGAACCCGACAATTTACTTCTGCCTGTTTCTGAATATTGGCTGATAGAAACAATTTCGGCTTACTGAATTTTTCTTTTAAAGTGGTGTTACAAGCTGTAATATTGGTAGCTAGAGCATTGTGTGAGTTGTTTCAGGAAAGGGATCCTCAAAGAAAGTTGAAACCTGATTGGAATTGGTTTGGTCCAGAATTGAAAGATTGAAGCATAGTCTAAGTTCGGTTGATATATTGAGCAAGTTAAATCATATTCACCAAGTTTACTTCATCTCAAGTACAAAAAGAACCATTTTCCATATTCTTTTCGATCCTTAAAATCCTTGTTTGTTAATTCAAACATCAGCCTTGGTTATTTCTTTCTGTTTATCATCTTTGGAAAAAAAAAACCGAATTTTGCTATCATTATTTTCCCTTCTTTGCAAAAGTCAATTTTAGCTGTTTCTTGTTCTCAGAGTTTGTTTCTTGTCTTTCTTGACCTCTAAAAATTTTGTTCTTGCTTTAATTTGAATTTAATTGTCTATTTTTTGAGACTTTTGAGGCTTATTTTTTTATTACAACTCTAAGAAAAGTAATTGAGTGTGAGTAAACCTACTCTACAACCCATTCACTATAAAAAGAGAGCTCAACCTTATATTGGTGAGAGTCTCATACATTGGGTAATTGGTTAGAGGGAAGTGAGGTAGGAAAGTTTTTACTAACATTGCTTGTGTAGAGATGGTTGAAAATCCAAGTGATCAAGACATGAAAGAATACCTTAAGGGTATAGCTTCAGCTATAGAATTAGTTCATAGAAGAATGGAACGAATGAAAATTACAATGGCTCAAGTTGCATCCAATTCGAAGGCAACCAAGCCCGAAGAGCCTCAAGAAGTTACTCAAACAAACCCTAAGGAGAGAAAGAAGAAGTACAAAAAGGAAGAAACAAGTAGCTCGTCCGAGGAGGAGGAATTCGAAGCTTCAAGTTCAGATGATGACCATTCTTCTACAAGAAGTAAAAGGAGATCCAAGAAGGATGATAATCTTGCTAGCATTAAGTTGCAAATTCCAGAATTTGAAGACAAGAATGATCTGGAAGCATACAAGGAATGGGAGGAAAAAGTTGATAAAATTTTTGATATTCATAAATTTTCCATGAAAAAGAAAGTTAAGTTGGCTGTAGTTGAGTTTTCTAGACATGCATCTACTTGGTGGTGAAAAACTTGTAGCCAAAGAGAGAAGAAGTTTAAGCAGCCGATTTCATCTTGGAATGCCTTGAAAAAGGTTATGAGAAAGAAATATGTTCCCCCTCATCACAAAAGAGAGTTATTGCAAAAGCTTCAAAGCTTAACTCAAGGGAACAAAAGTGTAGATGACTACTACAAAAAGATGGATCTAGCCATGCTATGTGCTAATATAGAAGAAGATGAAGAATCTACAATGGCAAGGTTCATGGATGGACTTAATAAGAATATTGCATCATCTAGTTGAGTTGCACCACTATAATAATTTTGAGCAGCTATTACAAATGGCTGAAAAGGTTGAGAAGCAACTCAAGAAGGTACCACAAAATGTGAGGAGCTCAAACACAAGCAATGATTGGCGAAACAACAACAATAATCGCCAAGGTGGAAGGTTTAACTCGTCAAGTTCTGGAAGCACTCAATGGAGCAGAGGTTCGACTTCCAATCCAACAAGTGGGGAGAAATTCATACCACAAAATGCTCCAAAGGTAAGTAATTCTAAACCCTGTCTAGTTCAAATAATACTAACACTAATTCCTCTATTCAATGTTTTAGGTGTTTAGGCCGAAAACATATAGCCTCTCAATGTCTAAACTCACGAACCATGACCATCTTAGATAATGGAACCTATCAAAGTGAGAGTGAAGAGGAGTTAAGTATTCAAGATGAAGACATGGCCACAAATCATGTTGATAAACATTGGGGGTATGAAATGGATCAACCAATTGGAGATTGTTTGGTGATCATAAGAGCTTTGAGTGCTCAACCTGAGGAAGACACCGAGGATCAAAGGGCCAATATTTTCCATTTCAAGTGTCTTATTAAAGAACAAATTTCCATGTTAATTATTGATGGAGGATCTTGTACTAACCTTGCTTCTACTTATGTTGTAGATAAATTGAAGCTCAAATGTTCCTTGCATCCAAAGCCATATAAATTGCAATGGATGAATCAAAGTGGATCACTTCGAGTCACAAAGCAAACTTTGGTAAGTTTTTCAATTGGAAATTTTACTGACAAAGTTCTTTGTGATGTTATTCCTATGCAGGCCACTCACCTACTATTAGGAAGGCCTTGGGAGTATGATAGTCATGCAAATCATTCCGGAAGAACTAATAAGTACCACCTCAACAAAGATGGAAAAGCCCTCATACTAGCACCATTGCCACCCTCGGAAGTTAGTAAGTTTCAGTAACAACAAAGGGTGAAGCAAATGGAGTGGATCGGAAAACAAAAGAAGATTGAAGAAGTTCACAATTCTGCTCAACCTATTAGCACACATATTTCTTCAACTTCTAAAGGAAACCTTCGGTTCTCATGAGTAAAACTGAAGATGTATCACCATCCATTGAAAATTTTAAAGGTAGTTTCTATACTTACATGAATGATGTTGACAGAACTTTAACTGCAAGTAAAGAATGTGTACTAAATATATTTGAAGTGGTGTTGTTTACTACTAAATATTCCCAAATAATTTGTGTTAACATCCCAATAAATTGTGTTAATTATTTTTTTAGGGGTGTTAATTATTGTGGTTATTCCCTGTTTGAGAATATTTCTGGTTTTAATCCAATAACCCCTCTTGACTTAGTGCCATTGCCAAGCAATGAGTAAATAAATTTTCGTGGTACAGCAAAGGTTAAGTTTGTTCAAGACTTGCATGCGAAGGTACGCCTTCAACTCTTGCAGACAAATGAACATCATGCTCAAATTGCCAATAGAGGAAGAAAGCAATTATGTGCTCAATGTAACATATAAATAGAGGCTATTCAGCCCCAAGAACTTCAGACTTTGATTACTTACAAACCAAAGAGCTTTATTGCTTTTCTTTGAGTTCTAATTTAGAACTTACTTTGAGTCATTGAGGATAGCCTCTTAGGTTCATGTTTAAGCTATTTTATTGAGTTTCTTTCCCTTAGTAATTTGAGTGTGCCGATTAGTTCCAAGGATAGTCAAATTTCACATCTTGGGTTTTTAATAATTCCATTGGGTGTCAAGTGGACAAAGACAAGGTCCTTCTTCCGATCTTAGAGTTGGTGTCTTGCTAAAGGAAGACTAGTTCAACCAAAAGGACGATACTAGGACCAACACTCTGGCATAGGTTCGAATTCTTATTCTTTGGTTTAAGATTCATATCATTACGTAAGTAAACCTTCGTTTACATTACGTAGTTTGTTGCTTAGGGTTTTTTTTTTTCTCGACAATGACATGAAAAGATGTACAAAGGATTGGAATGGAAATTAAACTACATAATATTGAAATTGTATTAAACAAGTTTTTATTTATTTATGTTCTCTAAGTTTTCCATGCGTTCTTATGTAGTGGGTCGAATAGTTCTCTTAGATCTACATAAATGTACAATATGTTCTTCTTGCGTCATAGTCGGATCTACGCCTTCATTTACAATATCTATATTTCATCTACGACGTCATCGTCGTTGTCATCATTGTCCTCATGACCATCATCCTCATTCAATGGATGTGCAGACATATGTAATGGGGTGCGCATCCCTAGAGAGTGGAAGACACTAGAAGATGGTTGATCGATCGTGTCAACAACCCCCGACGAAGGAAAAACATGCTATGTTTCCGCGCATAGATGTAATAGGCTCAAATGCCCCCGACTGTGTGGAATCACCTAAAGGGTTAGGTATGTCACCTTGATGGAGTCGAGACCCTCTACCATCTTGTCTTCAACCTTGAACATTCCTATGATTTCTGGCAACGACGCGAGGGTTCATAACCTGTTGCATAGCTCAATCCCAAATCTACAGTGGACTAATCTCCAATTTGTGTAACTCTCGTACCGTACGTATTAACTTAGAAATGTAATCTCGTATCACAGTAAGTCCAGGTGCATCCGAGGTTCACAATGTGTGTCCAACGACACACGGTAGACTCGAGACACTACATCCATCTAAACGAAAATAAGATAGTTGTTACACATTGTATGAAAATAACATTCATAACATTCAATTTAAGAGAGGACTCGTACCAAAAACTCTGATGTAGAACCAATGCCATGAAAACCCTCTGGTGGTGCATCATCGCGGGATGGGTCGAAAAAAAATTAATTGATATTATTCATGCGTAAACCCAATAATATCAATTTTTTGATAAGTATAAAATAGTTTATTGCCACCAATTATAAGTAAAAAAATATTACCATATACCAGTCATTTCACCTCGCTCTTATGTTTTTTAAATTTAACCAAGGCATATTTTTATCTCCTTTCACGTTTGTACAACCATAGTTTGAACTTTATAGTTGTTGGAAAATAGTGCATAGAAAAACAATGTCAAACTGGGCGAAAGGTGAAAGCTAATGATAAATGGTTCCCACATTCGATTTGAACATAAACGCAGTGCAATTACATAATGAAGATATGTAAATTTTCAACAATATATTCGCATACTACTTTTACCACCAAATAATACAAACACTATTATTTCTATTAGTATACTCATAATGTACTGTACATTATATCAATACAAATGTTACATCTCCACTTGCAATGATAATTTCTCCCCCCTTGCATAATTACATAATTAAAATATGTAACTATTCAAATATATATTCGCCAACTACTTTCACCACCAAACAATACAAACAAATTTTTTCCCTCTAATAAATATACCCATAATATATTGTACATTGTACATTTCAAAGCAAATTAGACGTATCGAAATTAAAGCATTACAAATATTTTACTTCCACGAGTGAGAAAAGTTCTGTTCAACAAACATAAATATAACATGTAAATTTGCAAACATATTTCCGCATACAACTTCTACTGCCAATAAATATGCACAAAACTCACAGGGTGCAAACACATTATTGATGAAAGGAAAAAATCCTCACAAATTTCCACATATATACTCCATATATACTCGCATACTAAAATTTTACTGGCAAATAATACAAATAATTTTATTTCCACTAACAATTTCAAAATATACTGTAAAATTTAGCTTCATTTTGATAACAATACATAAAAAATTCAAAAATTTACCAAAGTACCTAATGTCTAGAACTGGCATTGGAAATAGTCGACGGACAACTTGGGGAATGTGGCTTGGGGCAGTGGTAGACTTGCTCGACAGTCGATTATCAAGCTTACAACCAAACAACCAAAACAATTATACACAATCCAAGCCACCTATCTCTGTCCTTACGAATATGGGCCGTGCTTCCCAAAATCACGACGAGGCTGACTGTTTGGTCCAAATATCACGAAAAACAAATATCACAAAAAATTTCAATCCGGGGAGGAGAAAAAACTTTTAGCAAAAATTTCAGTCTAGCGATCACAAACAATTACAACAAAATATGCAAAAAAAAAAAAATTCAAATAGGCAAACAAAAGTCACACAAAATTTCAATCTCGTCCAAATTCCCTCAAGTTTGGCTTACAAATTTCAGAAATGGGGCTTCTAACAACCAAACCAAAATGCCAAAAAAATCAATCAGTCCAGGAGAACAATGATAATTTCAGCAAAATTTTCAATCAAGGGAACACAAAAAAATTTCAGAAAAAATGTAAAAAAAAAAAAAATTCAAGAAATGGGACGAACAAATGCACAAAAAATTCCATAAATGGGACGAATAAATGCGAAAAAAAATCCAAAAAGTCGCACAAAATTTAGTCAAAGTTTGGCTTACAAAATTCCTGAAAGTCATAAAAAATTCAGTCGCACAAAAAAATTCCAGAAATGGGATGAATAAATGCACAAAAGTCGCACAAAATTTCAGAATTCCAGAAATATTTGGCTTTCAAATTTCAGTCGGAGTCGAAAACGCTCCTTGCTTTGTCACTCAGCTAGCAGCAGCTGCGGCAGTGGGAATGGTCCTCAAATGGGGCTTCCAACCAAACCAAATTGCCATAAAAATCAGTCTAGGAAAGAAAAAAAAAATTCAGAAACAATTGCAGTCCAGGGAGGATAAAAAAATTTCAGAAAAAATGCACAAAAAATTCCAGGAATGTAAGACCAAAAATTCGATAAATGAGACTAAAAAATGCACAAGAAAAAACATAAATGGTTAAACAAAAGTTGCACAAAATTTCAGTCGAGCAAAAATGCTCATACAAATTCCACATTCGATTTGCTTACTAAGTTCAGTCGAAGTAGCAAATGGGCCCGATCGGAAAATGGCCCTTGCTTCGGCGGCAACGATATCGGCAGAACTGGAACTAAAGTGGGGATTTTGGGAGGACTGAAATGGAACTAAATTTGGGGGTTGACACCCAGTGGCAATGCGTGAGGGAGAGGCGGAAATTTCAGTCAAAATGCACAACGTCGAGACGGCCAAAAAATTGCAGATGCGACAAAAAGGGAAGATTTGGCAAATGCTTAGTAAAATTTGGAAGATTTGCAGAAGGCGGCCTCTATTTCTTCTTGTTGTTTTTATTTAGTGGCTTGGGCGCATTCGAGCCCTAATTTTTTATTCGTCCACTTTTGCAAATTTTTTTTCCAGGGCAAATGCGCCTAGCACAGGTTTGGAACTCCCCCAATTTTCACCCCACAAATTTCCACTATTTTTTTCCCATAACAAAATTAGAAAAAACTCCTATTCAACTAGCATATATGGTGTTGAATATTCAAAATCTTTTGTTCTTTTTTTTTTTAAAAATTTCCATCAACAACCAAAATTCATTGTTCTTATATCAAAATCCACAATAAATTGCGAGTAATTCATACTCTTCCATTAATCAGCCTTGTATCTATTTTCGTCTTTTGGGGTTAATATGTATTATATCAAAAAATTCCATTTGTCTCCCAATACGATTGGAAAAAATATTTTCCCAAATCATTCTGTTGATTAAACTCAAGCCCAACTTTGATTTATAGACAACGTTACTAAGGCAGTTTGTATCATTCTGATTTAGTGAGTTTTCACACAAAAAATGTCAAGATTTTAATGACCATTTTTTTTGTGTTTTTTCTTCAAATCATTGCATTTATCATATATTTCCCTCCCGAAAAACTAGACCATTCATGTTAAATAGAGAAGACTTGCACTTGGCCTATTGCTTAACAAATTTCTCATAAAAGTAATTATATTATAATTAAGGTGACCATTTATCAAACTGATTATTATTTAATGACCCTTCCCATATGAATGCTAAGTTAATCATTTAAAAAATATTTCTGTAATTTTTTATTATTTGTATAATTACTCTTTAGATGAATAAAAGTTTTAAAAAATGACTTAAGTGCAATAAATCCATTGAGGAACAAATTAAACCGTGAATTTCTTCTAATATAAATATTAAGTAAATTCAATTTGGTCTTCCTATTTTGGTTTGACTTTATTAATATTATTTTCTGAGAAAATTAATTAAAATAACATTTGGATTTGTTCTCTAAATATATTTATAACGAACTCTTACGAAATAAAATTGGAGATACACTTTTATTAATGTTATTTTTGAGTAAATCAATTAAAATAACGCTTGCGTTTATTCCCCAAATACGTATATAGTGAACTCTCACGTACTAAAACCGAAATTAAGCCACAAATGTAACAAAAATACGTATATAGTGAACTCTCACGTACTAAAAATTAAGCCACAAACGTAACAAGTTTATATAAGACTTGGGGATTTTCTCCTCTGAATTGGTTGTGGGACAAATCGAGTCTGTACAAGACAGTATAAGAATGGTTATTGCATGTGTTTTGCTCTCCACTGGGGCATGTTTATACTTTAATAGAAACAGTTGGTGATCATGTTGTCAAAAATTCATGGTATTCCCTTTATAATTGAATTTCAATTCTTAAAATAGATGATCAAAAACAAAAGCATGCATAAAAAATAGATATCCTCATGATCTAGTCACGAAAATTATTGTATTACACTTTGTAAAACTATTTCTTGAGCTAGCACAAAAAACTATCAAAAGATAAGACACAAAAAAGTTTTTCTATGGTTTAGCTCCATCCAATTACCATAATCACTTGGAACGAGATTTGTACCTCAGGTAGAATCTGAATAGGATCCATGTGTCTATAAAATTAGACCATGCTCTGCGATAGTGAGGGCTGAGATAAAGAGAGAGAGCTAACGTCACTAAGGCAGCCACAAATGACACTAAGAAGCTCATAAAGAATTCTATTGTATAATCTGCACCATTATTATCTTCGCCAGCAACACCATGCCCTGGATTAACAGTACCTGGAATGCTTTCACATTGTATTTGGAGCAATGGTCCACAAAGACCTGGGTTTCCTCTGTAATTACTCTCATCAAAATTTGCAAACTGTCCTTTGTTAGGTGTTATACCTGACAAATGATTATATGATACATTGAACTTGGACAAGAAGTTCAAATTTGTGAGTTCAAAAGGTATTTGACCACTGAGATTATTGTATGAAAGGTCCAAACTCTCTATAAGATTCAACATGGAGAGTTTTGATGGAATAGATCCTTCCAAGTAATTGTGGGATAAGTTCAGTGCCCGAATATCACATAGATCACCCAATTCTTGTGGTATTTGTCCTATCAATTGGTTGTGGGACAAATCAATTCCAGACATATAATTTAGAATGTTACCTGTATAAGAATTGGTTATATCTTTCGTCGTGAACTGGACTATTTCATACATTTCAGAACGGGAGTAGTAAAAGGTATCTTGACTAATGTCCAAAGCTGCTGGGTACGAAGAATTGAAAGCCCCAGAACTAAATGGTCCCAAATTCCAGCTGTCATTATTAAAATTTTCTCCAAAAGAGATGTAACTTATGCATGAAGGAATTGGACCAGAAAAATTATTCCGAGAAAGATCCATAATGCTCAATTCCTTCAATTGACATATGGACGTAGGAATCTTGTCATGCAAATTATTTCCTCCTAACAGGAGAACCCTAAGTTGTGCAGGTGTTCTAATATCACGTGGAAGGCCACCAGAAATACGATTACACCTCAAATCCAGAGCCTTCAAAGATGTAGAATTTTCCAATAGTGCATTCGGTATTGATCCTGTGATTTGATTCCTTTGCAGGTGGAGGAATATCAATGATGGAAAACTAGAGCATGATGGAATAGGTCCATTTAAGCGATTTTCAGAGAGGCCTAAAAATTGAAGATCCGAAAGCTTGCAAATATCATCTGGTATGGTACCTTCTAGTTGGTTCCCTGACAGGTCAAGAAAATTCAATGATGAGAAGTTTCCAATCCACCTCGGAATTTCCCCTTGAAACTCATTGTTGGATATATCTAAGAAGTATAGAAAACGACTACGAGATAACCCAAGCGAAATGTTTCCGGAGAAATGATTGTTATCCATGTCAAGGTATAACAGAGCAGTTAAGTTTGTTGAACTTGAGGGGAAATATCCTTGCAAACTATTATAAGATAATAACAAACCCCAAAGATAGGGACACCCAGTTCCAACTTGATCTGGCACTTCTCCAGAAAAATTGTTTTGTGAGAGATCAAAAAATAATGCTGAAGTCACGTTGAAAAGGGATTCAGGTATGCTACCTTCAAAAGAATTTCCTGACAAATTCAAGCGTTCCAAACTCGGGACGAATAGGCCTATATCTTGGGGAACTTGACCACCAACCTCATTGTTTGAGATGTCTAACAACCAAAGATGTTGTAGTTTGGGTGTAGTATCCGATAGAAATGGGCCTGTAAATGAGTTATCCCTCAAGTTAAGAAATTCTAAGCGCGTGTTATTTTCCAGCAGCCAATTTGGAAACTTCCCAACTAAATTATTGGAGGAAAGATCAAGAACTCTTAGTTCTTTCTGATACAACAAAAACTTAGGAACCTTCCCAGTCTCATTGTTCAAATTGCATCCGGTCAACTGGAGAACTTTAAGCTGGAATGAAGGTAAGAAATCTAGACCTTCAGTTTTAATGTATAATTTACCGCCTAAAGGTTCAAGTATGAATTGCTGAAGCTTTGAGTGGTTCGCAACAGAAGTCAAGGAAAATGAACCTTCAAAATGGTTGCTAGAAAGAGAGAGGTATTGGAGATGTACGAGGCTAGTGATGACAAGTGGGGGTATGTTGCCGCTAAAATTATTGTGCGAGATATCAAGAGTCTGGAGAGATGTCAAGTTGCTGAGACACAGTGGAATATTACCACTAAAATTATTCCAACTCAGATCAAGTTGAAGGAGATTCTTCAAGCCGCAAATTCCTGCCCAAAAATAAAATAATCTAGTTGAGGAAAACTTTAATTTCTTGCGAATTGTACTTGTATGAAATTTGTGCGATCTAAATGATATAGCCGCAATTATCATATCCACTAGATTAATTATTTTCTTAATTTCTGCATATATAACATTTTATTTAGTTGAGCAAATCTATGCTTTGCTATCATTTATAAACAAAAAAAGGAGCCTATTTTATAGTAAAATGTCACTTTCAGCTGCACATTTTTATTTTATTGTTTTGGATGAACAATGAAAAGTAAAGTGCAATTTAGTGCAAAGAAGTGAATGTATGTGAGTATTACGTAAACTTGATCAATGTTAGATTACCTTCAAGGATGGATGAATCAGTAATGTTATTTCCTCTCAGAGATAAGGTTTTGAGGGAAGTCATGACTTCAATTGATGACAGCTCTAGCGTGTATATATATTGAAGATTGAGTAGCTCTAAATGTGGTAGCTTCAGATCTGTAGCAAAGAATTTTCAAAACTATTATCGTGAGTTTAAAGTTGACAGTAGAATGCTATATATAGTTGTCCACAAGAGAAAGGAACTCTCATCCAAGTAACTGACTAAACCAACCAATCCGTAGTCACATTGATACAGAATAATTGAACAGTATTCTCAAAATGCAATGTCTTCATTTAATTTTAAAAAAAAGATAAAAGTAAAAAAAATTATTGTATCTCATAAGTAATGTAAAAAGTTATATCTATTTTGCAGTACTTTTTTGTGGGACCCAAAAAATAATGTATAATTATTAATGTCCATTCGTGATACAGTTCAAAGATACTGATACTAGCATGCTGCTTCACAGGTTTGCTTTGGACTCGTTTTTCCAGTGTTGCGTATTCTAATTAACTTTATAAACAAACGTGAATACTAAAAAATTATCAAATCAAAATTTTGTGCCTTTGTAATAATGTTTACCCAAATTTACCTTTGAAGGATAAAGAACCATGAAAGTGATTACCATTCAAGTCAAGATATTCCAATTGCTTCAGACGATTAATTTCTGCATTAACAAGATTAAGAAAGAAAACACTAAATATTGTGATGCTACAGATTTAGAATGATAAGGAGGCCAAAATGTTGAAGAAGTGAGATATTATTCTAGGAGCCATGCGAATTTGCAAGTACTTTGTTGATTATGTAAAGGATACTGTTTCTAACATTAAAAAAAGAGTTAAATTTACCTTTGAAAGGAAATAACCCTTGTAAGTTATTAACAGCAAGAGACAGATTTTTTAGTGAGGAAATTGTTGTTATACATTGAATTGAACTGTTGTCGAGGTGGTTCTCATCCAAGTTTAAAGATTGGAGATTTTTGAAATTGGCCAATCGTTTACAACCTGCAAAATTTGAAAATATAAATAAAAAGATGGAATTAGCCAGCAACTTTCTTTCCATTGAAGGGAAAAAAGAAAAGAGAGAGATAAAAAAAACATTTTTTTATATACGTAGCAAACAAAGTAATTAACATATTTAGATTAAATGTGTGATTTATTATTGCACATGTTCTCCATTAAAATTTTCCAATATTAGAAATTTATACTCGTAAATAGTTCAATGTTTTCGGGGGAAGGGTTTGGTTTGTTATTATTATTTTTTAAAATTCTCATCTTGAGTTGCAGAAAGTTAAAAATTGGGATCAGTTGGAATCAGTTGAATTAAAAAAAGTCCTAAGGATCCTTTTAAAATAAAATATTGGGATCAGTTGAAAAAATCATAAAAATAAAAGAATCCTTTTAATTCAAGTAAATTTAAGGCATAATCTGAACTAGTATGCAATAGAATTCATGAAGAAAATTATATAATTGGAAAAGTTTGTTTATTGCTGAAATTATTTAAACAAACTCTTTGTTGTAAAACTGGAGAAACTGTGATCTGGTAATGGAATGGGGCTTAGATTATAAATTTTTTTTGTAATACTAATAGGTATAGTTCTAGGAGGAGTTCAAATGCGCAAATGCACACGCTATATTTTTACATTTCATTGCAATTTCACATTTTTGGGTATTAAAAAAACACTTTGTTTTAAAATTATAAAATACATGGACAATTTACATTCAAAACTAGTGTGGAAATATTTTTCTAATTATATATAAACATACTGATCCAACATACAAAAAGGAACAAAATTAAATTTACCTTCTATAGAAGAAATTTGATTGCAAGCAAGAAACAGATTTTTTGGGAAGAAATTGTTGATAAGCATTGAAATGTAGTGTTGTTCCAAAGGTTTCAATCCAAATTTAAAGATTCCAAATTTTTTTAAACCAGATAATCATTCACAAGGTGCTGAAAACACTAATTTGAAAAAAAAAAAAAAGATGCAATCAGATAATAACTTTTCTTGTTAACAACCATTCATAGAGATCTGTAATAAATGTAAAATTTTTTGAGAATTACCAAGGTGCTAGCTTACATGAATTGTTTCAAAAATTAATAGTGCGGTTAGATTATTGAATGTTGAGATCAAACTACAGAGAACAAAAGAATATATCAAATTAAAGAGGGGTACCACACCTAATCCAGAGCTTCCAACCAAATTCCAACCCAAGTCCAGAGCTTGCAGATTCTCAAGAGGGAGTAAAATGCTTAAATTTAGAAACCAGTGCAGGTTATAATAATTATTATAAAAAATATTTTGTCGGAGATCACTGAGATGGAGTTCAACAATTCTTCCGGTGGCATCACTGCAGTTGACCCCTTCCCAGTTGCAGCAGTCAGTAATGATTGGATCATCATTATTATATCCTTCTTCCTCATGATGATCAATCCATGAGGGAAGGATAAGATCGGGATGCTGCTTCTCATTCATGGAAGCTTTGAAGTCCAAGAGAGCCTGCCTTTCTTTTGGAAAGCAACTTGAACAAACCTGTAAGATTGACACATTAATTAGAGCCCACAACACAAGGATGAAATGGCAGTACTTCATCATCAATATATACTTCTCTGTATATATATAAAGAAGAAAAAAAAATGTGAGGAAGGGGAGATTGCAATATCGGTCAAAATGGTGAAGGAATAATAGTGTTATGTTGTAAACCAGGCAGCCCAAAACAAATTATATATATATAGGAGATCGATCATTAATGAATTTCCTTATCCTAATTGTGTGGGAAGAGTGAACTTAGAAAAAAATGTGTTGGGTGGCCTTGGGACCCTCTCAAATTGATTGAAGACTTTGGCAAATAAAGTTGATAAGCGAAGAAGACTTTCTGCAAATGAATCCAATTTTCTATGTGAACAAAAAGGTCTTCACGCGGTTTGGGAGAGATTTTCGGCTGAAATGATGCTTGGCAGTTTCTTCTGCCTTCACCTATGAATAGAGGCAATCGAAGGAACGCAAAACCGCACCACACAACACAACACAATCCCTCAGTTAAATCTTCCCTCTCTTTTGTTTTTCTTCTTCTCAATATAATTTTTAAATTGGTGTTTGGGAAGATATTATTTGTAAACTTTATCCACATTTTAGTAAAGTTTAACTTCTGGTCACACTGACCGAATTACGTAAATTCATGTGTTTTTTATCTAATTTATTTTTTCCTTTGTACTGTCTTTATTATGGTCTCTACGTGTTATCAACTAATAGTGGGGCTTGTTTCCTAACAAAATGCAACCCCGTTTGACACTCCGAGGAGAAAGACTTGGTAGTCAGGATGAAGACGACTTGACTAAAGTCCCATCACCGCAAGATGAAATGGACTTGTACACTCTTTGAAATTTACACTTCAATTACTACATATGGGAAATATTCAAAAGTTTTTTATCTTTTTTTTTTGTCAACTTTCCATCAACAACCAATATTCATTGCTCTCATATCAAAATCCACAATAAATTGCAAGTAATTCACACTCTGCTATTTTAGGTCTTGTTTCTGTTTTTGATTTTTGGGTTAATAAGTATAATATCAAAAAATTCCAATTGTCTCCCAATACAATTGGAAAAAGTATTTTCCAAACCATCCGTTTGATTAAACTCAAGCCCAACTTTGATTTATAATTATAGACCACGCTACTAAAGCAGATTGTATTATTGTGTGATTTAGTGAGTTTTCACACGAAAAAGAATGAGATAATGTCAAGATTTTACTGACAAATATTTTCTTTTGTGTTTTTTCCTGAAATCATTACATTTATCATGTATTCGCCTCCCGAAAACTAGTCCATTCACGATAAATAGAGAAGACTAGCACTTGGCCTATTACTTAACCAATTTCTCATAAAAGTAATTATATTTAGTGTGAAAATTTTCACCATAATTAACGTGCATTTTTATCAAACTAATTATTATTTAATGGTTTCTCCTATATAAATGCTAAGTTAATATTTAAAAAAATATCACTGTAATTTTTATTGTTTGTATGATTATTGTTTCAAAAAATAAAAGTTTAAAGAATGACTTAAATGCAATAAATCCATTGAGGAACAAATTAAACCGTGAATTTCTTCTAATATAAATATTAGTGAAATTTGATTTGGTCTTCCTATTTGTTAGTTTGTCTTTATTAATATTATTTTTCTGAGTAAATTAATTAAAATGACACTTGGGTTTGTTCCCTAAATATATCTATAACGAACTCTCACACAATAAAATTAGAAATATGTCTTTATTAATGTTATTTTTCAAGCAAATCAATTAAAAAATACGTAAATAATAAACTCTCACATACTAAAACGGAAATTAAGCTATAAACGTAACAAGGCCATGGTTTAGACCAAATGGCAAGAAAAATTCCAAGTCAAGATGGAGACGACCAGGAGACTAGTCGTCGAATGCACAATGAACTATCACTCTTTGAAAATGACCCCAATGGAAAATCCATCAACCTTTCTACCCTCTCCATCCAGCTATCTCTTAATGAAGTATTGAATCATAGCGTCGTCTACAGGGCACTTTTATGATTGAGAAGTTAAGTTTCGGAGTAGTTAAGTTTGTTGAACTTTAGGGGAAATAGCCTTGCAAACTATTACAGGATAATACCAAAGCCCAAAGAAGGACACACCCAGTTCCAATTCCATCCGGAACTTCTCCATCGTCGTCTACAGGGCACTTTTAATGGTAATTGCTCCTTTCAAGTTGCCAAGGGATTCGGGTATGCTTCCTTCAAAATAATTTCTTGACAAATTCAAGAATGCCAAACTTGGGAAGAATAAACCGATATCTTGCGGAACTTGACCATCAATCTCATTGTTTGAGATGTCTAACATCTGGAGATGTTGTAGTTTGGGTGTGGCATCCGATAGAAATGGGCCTGTAAATGTGTTATTCCCCAATTTAAGAAATTCTAAGAGTGTGCTGCTGTCTAGCAGACAATTTGGAAACTTCCCAACTAAATTATTGGAGGAATGGTCAAGAACTCTTAGTTCTTTTTGATAGAGCAAAAGAATTAGGACCTGTCGAGTCTCATTGTTCAAATTGCATCCAGCCAAACGAAGAAATCTTAATTGGAAGGAAGGGGAGGGAGCTAGATCTTCAGTTTTATGTCTAGAGATGTAAGCTTGAATACTTAAAGCTTCAAATGGTTTGCAAAAAAAGAACTCAGTGAAAAGGAACCTTCAAAATGATAGCCGAAAAGAGAGAGGTATTCGAAATGTAGGAGGTTATTGATGAAAAAAGAGGGTATGTTGCCGCTAAAATTATTGTCTGAGATATCAAGGTGGCGGAAAGATGTCAAGTTACGGAGACAAAGTGGAATATTACCACTGAAAAGATTAGAACTCAGATCAAGTTGAAGGAGATTCTTCAAGCTGCAAATTCCTGCTAAAAAATAAAATAATCCAGCTGAGGAAAACTTTTCATGCGAATTATACTTGCATAAAATTTATGTGATGTAAGTGATATAGCTGCAATTCTCATCCACTAGATTAATGATTTTCTTAATAATGTCTCCATATATAATATTTTATTTGGTTGAGCAAACCTATGCTACGCTATCATTAATAAATGAGAAACAGGAACTCGTTTCTTCACTCACTTTTTTTTTTTTTTTTGGATGAACAATGAAATGTAAACTGCAATTTAGTGCAAAGAAGTGAGTGTGTGTGTGTGTTGATTAATGTTAGATTACCTTGAAGGATTGACGAATCATTAATGTCATTATAACTCAGTGTCAAGTCTTTGAGAGAAGTCATGACTTCAATTGATGACAGCTCTAGCGTGTACATATATTGAAGATTGAGTAGCTATAAATATGATAGCTTCAGATCTTTAGCAAAGAATATTCAAAACTATTATCACGAGTTTAGTGTTGATAGTATAACGTTATTCAAAAGAAAAGAGAGAAAGGAAAATAAGTCGGAGTTCTATGTGATGTCCGTTGCAAGGAACTCTTATCCAAATTACTGATTAAAGCAACCAATCAGTAGTCACGGTGATACAAAATAATTGAATATCACCAAAATGCAATGTCTTCACTTAATTTTAAAAAAAAAGAAGAAGTAAAAATAAAAATAATTTTTTTTATTATATCTCATAATTAATAAAAAATAATATTTATCTCCTAATCTACTTTTTTTATTGTGTGGAATCTAGGAAATAATGCATAATTATTAAATGTCCATAAGTGGTACAGTATAAAGATACTTATATATTGATACTAGTATGCTATTTCACAGGTTTACTTTGGACTCATTTTTCCAGTATTGCATATTTCAATTGACTTTATAAACAAACGTGAATACTAAAAAAAATATCAAATCAAGATACAAATTTGTGCCTTTGTAATAATGTTTACCCAAATTTACCTTTGAAGGACAAAGAACCTTGAAAGAAATTATGATTCAAGTCAAGATACTCCAAATCCTTGTCTAGTCCGCCATGCACGCTACAAGACACATACTAGGCGCGATTTGTAGTGCGGCAAAGGTGCGATTTGTGAATATATATATATATATATATATATATATATATATATATATATATATATATATTGGTGTTGGTTGTCTGACTATTCAACGTTTCCGGTAGTAGTTTTGTGCTATTCAACGGCTGCGGTAGTAAATTGATAGCCAATAGGTATTTTGTCCTCCTTCATAGAAGTGTTAGTGTTCTAACTTGGGAGGAGGATCAATCACGTTTTCACGTATCCACATTTCTAGTTGTAGTAGAAGTTAGGTACCAGAGATGGCAGTTCGTGTCTGAGTATAGTTTCTTCATATGTCTGCGGTTCACGCGATGCAACGAGAGGCCGCCAAGTTAAGGGTTGTTTTTCTTAGCTTTTTGGCTAGGAAAGGTTATTCCATTCACAGTAGGTGGACGGGTTTGTTTTAATGCCAGGTGTTAGTTAAGTCTTAGCCGCGTTTCGAGTTAAGAAAAGTCATTTTTAGGACATTTACCTGTACATTGTTAACTTTTTAAGTTAATAGAATTATCGTTCTTTTGATAAAAAAATTATTAAAAAAAAATGTCAAGATACTCCAATTGCTTCAGACGATTAATTTCTGCATTAACAAGATTAAGAAACAAAATACTTGATATTGAAATGCTTCTGACTACGGTAGTGGGTCTTTCTCCACCAACATCTCCACCAACATCACCACCGGCACCACCATCACCATCATCACCACCGACACCACCACCTCCTACACTTCTTCTCCTCCACTAGCTTCTCCTCCGTTACCTCTACCTATTCCTTCACTTCTTCTCCACCTTTAGCTCTCATTTTCCATCAAACAATATTTGTTACTGACACCACCACCATCACCAACACCACCGACATTATCACTACCACCACCGACACCACCAACTCCTACAATTCTTCTCCCCCACTAGCTTCTCCTTCATTACCTCTACCTACTCCTACACTTCTTCTCCACCTTTACTTCTACCGACTCCTCTGCCTTTTGCTCGGCGAAACCATCACCGTCACCACCACCACTATCGACACCATCATCTTCTACACTTCTTCTCCCCCACTAGCTTCTCCTTCATTATCTCTACCTACTCCTCCACTTCTTCTCCTTCTTTACCTCTGCCTACTACTCTGCCATTTGTTTCTCCATAACCATATACATCAGAAATTCCTTTATTTTCAAACTTTGCGGAGCAAGTTAGTTAGACTAACAAGAGTAGCCCAGATCTTAAGTTTGTTTCAACCTCTCTCGCTGAACCTGAGTTGAAGTTCGGAAAGGCCGAGATCAAGAGCCGAGATCTGAAGTTCTGACTTAAGTTATGCTCTCCTTGTTGCTGGATCACGCTCTCTGAAGATGGCATGAAAGTTGCATGGAAGTCGCTTTTCAGGCAACGAACGGAATGGTAAGATGTTTCAAATGAGGAGACATTTAGTCCAGCAAGATTGGCAGGCAAGAAGATCTTCTCTTTACTCCATTTTTGTCGGAAACCTGAGCTCAAGGGTGCCGAAAGAAGCTTTGATGGATATCTTCAGTTCGTTTGGAGTTGTAAAGGATGTCTATATTCAGCACCACATCAAAGGGCAAAGAACTTATGCTTTTGTTAGATTCCAGTCCGCAGTGAAAATGAGAAGGGCGATAATGTTCGGAAATACGAGAAGGATTGACGGCATCATCATTTATGTCAAAGAAGCTTATGGAGGCCAGCACGGTGGAGGCTCTTCGGGCAACAGAAGGCCACCGCGTTAGATAAAATTAGGGGGTTTGAGAGATGGCAGAACTTATAAAGAAGTGGTCCATCCAACAGGAGTTCAAACTTCCAAGGATACGAAACCTAGCGGCAACTTAGTGGCGGATGGGTTATCACAAATGGTGCCAGATTCTACTGAAGAGGAGCAAAGTAATGAACAAAAACTGAAAACTCAGGTGCTGCTTGATGAGCTCAGTTTAATAGTGTCAAACGGTTCGAGAATTAACCCAACTCAAGAAGAGAAGAATCTCACTTCCATGGAGCTGCTTGGAGAATTTGAAAATGGAAAAAAGCTTCGGTTACAGATGGATCAGTTCACCTGGATAATGTCTAATGGTCCGAGGTTTAATCCTATCCAAGTGGGTAATGATCTTACCTCTTTGGAACAAGCAGGGGCTGAAGTTTTGGAGCAGAAAAGGATTTTGACCAGTACAGTGAAACTAGTAGAAGAGGTGGTGCTGGGAGAGTTTTTAGGTGGCAGTTCTAATGAAGATTGCGTGTCAAAAGGATTGAGTCTTACCATTTTGGAGCATGCAGGAAGCGGAAATCAGCAAGGAAGTCCGACTATTTCACTGCAGCTACCAAATGCAGAGATGCAGAGGGAGGAAGAGGGAAGTGGGTGTGATAGCCTCAAGTCAAGCGGGTCGGGTAGTTTTAATTGTGAACCAGATGAAGAGTGGATTGCAAGCAGGCCAGGTGATGGTGGGCTACAGGTGGGTTTGCCAAATAAGCAACCAAGTTTGAGTGAGAATGTAAGACATTGTGGGCCAAAGATGAAAGGGCTTGGGGTTGAAAGTGGAGAACGGGCCTCGTCCTCAAGGGCCCCCAAGCTGGTTCTTCTTGAAGATTTGGGAGCTAGCCCAAGCTACTCCAAGGCCGTGAATCGCAGCTCCAAGAAGTTGGCTAGTGAAAAGAACAAAATACCGAGGGACCTGACCGAATTTTCGCTTTCAGATAAAGACATCTTCCACCACAACAACATCCTTAAGGAGGCAAAAACAATATGGGAAGTTAGTTCCAAGTTGGGAATAGTCTTCAAGCTGAACCAAGATGAAATGATAGACCACTTTGCCGAAATGGAGAAGGATCATCGCAGCAAGAGTGGGTTAGTTCCAAACCTTCTTTTCTTGCTTTCTTACCTATGAGTTCATATTGGTGAGGAATGAGGATTCTTTCCTGGAATGTAAGGGGGTTAGGAGCTACGGAGAAAAAACGAGCGGTCCGAAAGCTTGTGGTAAAGAAAAAATTTGGGTTGGGTTTCTTTCAAGAATCTAAAATTGAGTAATTTGACACATGTGGAGTTGACCAAATTTGGGGAAGGAAAGATTACAATTTTGAGTGGGTTCCTTCAGCTGGTCGTGCTGGGGGTTTGATTATTGTCTAGAATGCTAATTTCTTTTAATGTGCAGAGGCTATTTTAGACCAAAGATATATCCTGCTAAGAGGTAAATTGAAGGGTTTGGATTTGGAGTGTGTTTTTTGTACTGTTTATGCTCCAAATTGTGATTCTCAAAGAAGAGCCCTTTGGATTGAGCTGACTTACAGAGTGGCAAACTGGCAAATTCCATGGTGCTTCGGTGGAGACTTCAATGTAACGAGATTGCTTGAAGAGAGAAGTGGTCAATCAAGTAATCTGTTAGCCATGGATGATTTTAATGAATTTATTGATAATTTGCAACTGGTTGATTTGCCTTTGTTAGATGGGCAATACACATGGGGAAATATTCGCAATTCTCCAATTAGTAATAGGCTAGATAGATTCTTGCTCTCTAGTGAATTCCTGGATAATTTCCCATCACTGGTTCAGCGGGTGCTACCAAGGTCTCTGTCCGATCATCATCCCATTTATCTGGACACAGAGGAGACAAATTGGGGTCCAAAACCTTTCAAGCTTTTCAACCACTGGCTTGACAAAGAAAGCTTAAACATAATGGTTCATAATGAATGGAAAGATATAGCAGCACAATTTAGGAATAATGCTGGTTTGTGGCAAAAGCTGAAGAGACTTAAGCCCCTCATTAAGCAATGGAAAGTTCAGAATTGTGAGGCTGATCCAAACTATATTCAGGAATTGGAGGAAGAGATTGACAAGTTGGAGAAGTTAGACACAGTTATGGTGCTACCCGCCGACAAAAGACTTGAACTTGCAAATAAGCGGGCCCAGCTATGGAATATGTATAGGGCAGAGGAAAGAGCTTGGTTGCAGAAGTCCAGAAGTAAATGGCTACCGGCAAAGGGATAGGAATACTAAATATTTCCATCTCATGGCTTCCTCAAGGAGAAGGGTGAACTTTATTAGTAATTTGGTCTTCGAGGGAAGAAGAGTGTCGCAACCAAAAGAGCTGAAGAATGCAGTTGCAAAGTACTACTCGGATTTATATAAAAGGTGTCGGCAGTTGGTGTATTGGAATTAGATTGTCAATTCAAATGCATCTCAGATGAACAAAGGGAGATTCTTGAAGTTCCATTCTCAGAGTCCGAAGTTTGGGAAGCTATCAAGCAATGTGATGGGAATAAAGCCCCAGGGCCGGATGGTTTCAATATGAGTTTCTTTAAGCATCATTGGAGCTCAGTTAAATCAGATGTGATGACATTCCTAGAAGGCTTCTTTGAGACTCAGACTTTTGACAAGGCAGCAAACTCTTCATTTATTACTTTGGTTCCAAAGACGGAGAATCCTGTCCACTTAAAAAACTATAGGCCTATTAGTCTTGTTGGGAGCATTTACAAAATTCTGGCCAAAGTTTTGGCAATTAGACTGAAAGGGGTCATTAATGAGGTGATCGGGAGCAGTCATTTTGCGTTCCTAAGGAATAGACAACTGTCAGATTGTTTCTTAATTGCCAATGAGGCTATGGACTATCTCAGAAAAAATAACAGAAGTGGCATCTTATGAAGGTGAACTTTGAAAAAGCTTTTGATAATGTTGATTGGGATTTCTGGATTATGTCATGGCCAAGATGAATTTTGGAAGGAAGTGGAGGAGTTGGATCCGTTACTATTTGGCTACCGTTTCAATGTCCATTTTGATCAACGGCTCCCCTACTAAGCAATTCGGCATCAAAAAAGGGCTCCGTCAAGGATGCCCCCTCTCTCCAATGCTTTTTAATATCATGGCTGAAGCGTTTAGTGTACTTATGCAAAAAATGGAGTCCACTGGGTTGTTTGAGGAGATAAGCATTGGTCACGAAAGTTTCAGGTTAGCTCACTTACAATATGCGGATGATACTCTTATATCCATCAAGCCTGAATTTGATAGTATTCTGAATGTGAAAAGAATTCTCATATGTTTTAAGGCGGTGTCTGGTTTGAGGATCAACTTCAACAAAAGTAGTTTGATCGATATTGGGATGGATGTGGGTCTATTGAATGGCTGGACCTCTTATGCAAGGTTGAAACCTTCCCGGTTAAATACCTTGGCCTTCCTCTAGGGGTCAACTCTACAGTCCAAAACATCTGGAGGCCTATCCTTGACAAAATGCGATCAAAGCTTGCCAACTGGCAAACAATGTACCTTTGTATGGGTGGTAGAGTGACTTTAATTAATTCTGTCTTGTCAAGCTTGCCGGTCTTTTTCATGTCAGTTTTTAAGCTACCTTGTGGAATAAAAAATGATATGGATAAGTTGATAAGGAGATTTCTCTTGGGAAGTTCGGACCAACAACGTAAATTGCATTATGTGGACTGGTATACAGTTAATGCTCCAAAGTGGCTTGGGGGACTGGGTATGATTGACTTCCAACTAAAAAACTCAGCCTTATTAACAAAAAGGCTATGGAGGTTTGGCAATAAGGTGAATTCGTTATGGAGGAATTTCATTGTGGAAAAATATGGGCTCGAAAAGAAGCGACTTCTCCCCACTCCATGTAACAATCGTTTCGTCTCTAATTCATGGAAAGCTATTACTGATCCCCTTAATCCCTCTAACAAATTTTATGAGGTTGTTTCAGCAGGAATGAGAGCATTGCTCGAGAAGGGGGAAAATATTACATTCTGGCAGGATGAATGGATAGAAGGAGTGATCTTTAAAATGTTCTTCCCTCAGATCTTTGCTTTGTCCATGAATAAAGACGAATGTGTGGCTAATTTTGGCAATTGGAGAAATGGTCAATAGGAATGGAGGATCGCTCTCCGTAGGGCTGTTCTTGACTGGGAAAAACAACAGTGGGAGAACTTGCTATATCTGCTGCAAGACCAATTTCCAAGTCAAATGTCCCAAGATCGGATCATATGGAGAGGAGTCCCAAATGGTACGTATTCCACTTCTTCTTTTTATAAATCTTTGTTGCAACCCCAAAGGCAAGGGGAAGTAATTTGGAACCTAGTATGGAATGCGTATGGTCCGCCTAAAGTGGAAGTTTTTGTCTGGCAACTGATTCATCAAAAGCTTCCTGTCAGAAGCTGTCTGCTTAGGAAGGGTATTATTAGAGCAGAGCTTACTATGTGCCCTTTCTGCAACTCTGAGCCGGAATCAGTCCAGCACTTGTTTTTTGACTGTCGGTGTAGTTGGTTGGTGTGGAATAGGTGTTTGGATATCTGGGGCATTATTTGGGTCTGCCCGGGAGTTCCTTCCATCTTTCTGAATAGCTGGCAACAATTCTCCCCGAATTTCAAAAGAAGGCAGCCTTGGATTTTACTATTCTATGTTATTACTTGGTTGATCTGGTTGTGCAGGAATCAAGTTACCTTTAACAATAAGAACTTCGATTTCTCATATTTGTTGGATTTGATCTCCATCAGGTTTGCTACGTGGTTTAAGGCGAGATGGCCTTCTTTTTTAGCATCTACTACAGACATATTCAAACAGCCGAATAACGCAGAAGTGTGGCAGGAACTGAGGTGCAGGAAGGAAAGTGCTACTTGCACTCGGCCCAAACCAGGTATAATGAAGTTTAATGTAGATGGTTCAGCTATCGGGAAACCAGGTAAGGTAGGTATTGGGGGAATTCTTAGGGATGATTTGGGTAAAACAAAAGCTGTATTCTCAAAGCACGTTGGGATTCTTGATTCAAATCAAGCGGAGTTTTATGCCATTCGTGAGGCTTTTCTGGTGTTTGCTGAGTCTATTTGGAGGAGCTCTCATGTTCTTGTAGTTGAAAGTGACTCAGTTAATATAATCAGCTGGTTAAAGAATCCAGACATAGCCCCCTGGCACCTTAAGAATATCTCAAACCATTTAGACTTGTTGATACTGAAACTTAAGCATTGGGAGGCTTACCATATCCCAAGAGACATTAATAGTGTGGCTGATAAGTTGGCAAAGGCAGGAATGTCCAGATCGCAAAGCTTGTTGGCAATCATTGAGTGAAAAGTGTATGTATTGCATGTCCCTTCTTCCTATCTCTATAGTATTCTGTCAAGTAGGATTGTTATTGTGCCTTTATTTTTTACAGTGAGTTTGTAATCTTTTTTTGATCATCTAATAATAAATTTGACTGCTTGGCTTGTTAAAAAAAAAAGAAACAAAATACTAAATATTGTGATGATGCGACAGATTTAGAATGAAAAGAAGGCCAAAATGTTGAAGAAGTGAGAGATTATTCATAGGAGCCATATGAATTCACAAAGACTTTGTTGATTATGTAAAGGATGCCGTTTTTAATATTAAAATAAAAGAGTAAATTTACTTGTGAAAGGAAATAGCCCCTACAAGTTATTCCAAGTAAGAGACAGACTTTTTAATGAAGAAATTGTTGTTATACATTCAATTGTCCAATCGTCGAGATAGCTGAAATCCAAGTTTAAGTATTTTAGATTTTTGAAATTAGATAATCATTCACAGCCTACAAAACTCAAAAATATAAATAAAATGATGCAATAACCTCGTACCTTTTCTTGCTATTGAAGTAGAAAAAAAAAAAAGAGAAAAAGAGAGAGATAAAAGAAACAAATCATTATATATATATATATATATATAGGATACAAAGTAATTAACATATTTAGATTAAATGTGTGGTTTATTACATTTGTTCTCCATTTCAGATTTCCCAATATCAGAAATTTGTACTCGTAATAGTTCAATGATTTGGGGGAAGGGTTTGTTGTATTTCTTCGAAAAAAATAAAACTCTCGTCTTGAGTTCAAGAAAGTAAAAAAAAAAAAAAAAGTCTTAAGAATAAAAAAAAAAAAATCTTCAATTCAAGAAAATTTAAGGCAAAATCTGAACTAGTATGCAATAAAATGGTAAAAAAAAATTATATAATTGTAAAACTTAAGTTATTATTGAAGTTGCTTATGTACAACTATTTTGTTTCAACATTGGAAATTAGGATCTTGTGATGGAATGAAATTTAAATTATAAGATTTTATATAATACTAGTAAGTGAAATTCTCATAAGGAGCTCAAGTGAACAGTTTACACACTATATTTTTACATTTCAATGAATTTTCACTTTTTTGGATATAACAGTTTGTTTTAAAAGTATAAAAATGCATTGACAATATATACTCAAAACTAGTGTGGAAATATTTTTCTGCTTAAATATAAACAAAACAAATCAAAACAAAAATGAAGGTAGATTTACCTTCTAAAGGAGACCTTAAATTAAGAGCAAGGGACAAATCTTTTAGGGAAACAATTGTTGTTAAGCATTGAAGTGTAGTGTTGTCCAAGTTGTTCCCATCCAAATTTAAGAATTTGAGATTTTTGAAATTACTTAATTGTTCACAAGGTGCTGAACACACAAATTTTAAACAAAAGATATTGTTAGCCAATAACTTTCTTTTGCCAACAAACATTGATAGAGATTTCTAATAAATGTAAAATCTTTCGACAAATACCAAGGTGCTAGATTACGTGAATTGTTTCAAAAATTAATAGCCTACATTGAGAACTATTCTATAAATATTTTCTCATTATATTATAAAAATACGGTTTTAACTTAAAAAAAAAAACAAAACAAAAACGAAAGTAAATTTACCTTGTAAAGAAGAAATGCCATTGTCATAAAGAGACAGGGAAGAAATTGTTGATGAGCAATAAAATGTGTTGCCCAACTTGTTCCCATCCAAATTTAAGGATTCCAAAATTTTAAAATTAGCTAATCGTTCACAAGGTGCTGAAAATACGAATTTTAACCAAAAGATATAGTTAGACAATAACTTTTCTTACCAACAACTATTCATAAATATTTCTAATGAATGTGAAAGTTTTTGCCAAATCTCAAGGTGCTTGTTGACGTGAATTATTTCAAAATTAAGCGTAGCTAAATTTTTGAGAGTGTTAACATTAAACTATAGAGAAGAAAAAACATATGTTGAATCAAATAAGGGTACCACACCAAGTCTGGAGCTTCCAAAATAATTTTGACTCAAGTCTAGAGCTTGCAAGTTCTCAATAGGGAGTAAAATGCTTAAATTTAGAAATTAGTGCGGATCATATTTCGTATAACCATAAATATTTTTTGCAAGATCACTAAGATGGAGTTCAACCATAGTTTATATGATTGGGATTTTACACAATTTCGATTTATGGTAGTAAGATTGGATCGATGGGATCGGCTCATAGGCTCGAAAGATTTTAGAAAAATTAAGAAAATATATTTTATAAATTATTTTTAAATGAATTATTAATCAATATATGAATAGATATGTAAAACATTTATGTAGAGTTTGTAATTAAATGATCTTACTTCACTTTTTATTTCTTATACTATTTTATATGATTTTCTCAATATTTTAGCTGCTATCGCGATCGAATGGTAATTATGTCCAATTTATTTATTTATTGTTAAAAACTAATAAAAGTATGATTAAACTAATTAAGTTATTTATATAATGATAAATCTTAATTTTACTTAGATATGAAAGTTTTTTTTGAGTAAATTTAATTATATTTTATTTACATAATAAATATAAGATTGTAATTAAAATTAGGATCGTTTTAGTAATTTTGGATCATAAAATTGTAAGATTGATAAGATCAGATTAGGATTATAAAAGCCACGAGTTCAACAATTCTTCTAGTGGCATCACTGCAACTGACCCCTTCCCAATTGCAGTAGTCAATAGTGTGATTGGATCATCATCATTATATCTTTTTTCTTCATGATGATCAATCCAAGAGGGAAGGATAAGATGAGCAAATTCCGTCTCATTTATGAAAGTTTTGAAATCGAAGAGAGCCTGTTTTTCTTTTGGAAAACAACTTGAACAAATCTGTATAATTGACACATTAATTAGAGCCCACAACACAAGGATGAAATGGCAATACTTCATCATTAATATATACTATAAGGAAAACTGTGATAAAGGGAGATTACAATATCGATCAAAATGTTGAAGGAAAAATAATGTTATTGTAGGATATAAAAACCCTATGTACAAAAATCATGCAATGGAAAAATAACAAAAAATAATTTATTTAGACATTAATAATAAATTAGGAAAGAAAATCCTGCACCACAAATTGTAGGAAAATTCATTTTTTGGAGTTTCTCTTTTTTTTAAAAAAAATTTCATAAAAACTAATAATCATGAGTTCTTTATAGATATCCCATGCATAGTTAAAAAGCAATTGGGATTTGATAAGCAAATCCTTTTCAAAATCTACTTTCCTATAATAATTCAAATCTAATTCAACTAAGAATTACTAAATTCTAATCAAAATATAATTTGTTAAATAACATTGGTTTAATACACCAACAGTTATGCCGTAAACCAGGCACCCCAAAACAGATTATATGTATAGGAGATGATTAAGGAATTTTTGTGTGGAAAAGTGTGAACTTATAAAAAAAAATGCAAGCCCGTATGACACGCCGAGCAGTAAGACTTGACTGAATTCCCATCACCGCAAAATGAAAGGGACTTGCACACTTCTTTGAAAATTACTCTTCAACTACCATATATGGTGGTGAAACTTTAATATTCAAAAGTTTTTGTTTTTATTTTTTTTATTATTTATTATTTTTTAACTTTCCATCAACAACCAAAATTCATTACTCTTAACTCAAAATCCACCATAAATTGCAAGTAATTCGTACTCTACTATTAATTGGCCTTGTCTCTATTTTTTCATCTGGGGTTAATATGTATCATATATTAAAAAAAAAAAATCCAATTGTCTCCCAATACAATTGGAAAAAAAAAAAAAAGAAAAAGAGGCAGCCCATAACGGATTATGTATAGGAGATGATTGAAGAATTCCTGTGTGGAAAAGGGTGACCTTAGAAAAAATTGCAAGCCCGTTTGACACTCCGAGCAGGAAGACTTGGTAATCAAGATGAAGACCACTTGACTAAACTCCCATCACCGCAAAATGAAATGGACTTGCACCCTTGTTCTTTGAAAATTACTCTTCAACTACCATATATGGTGTTGAATACTCAAAAGTTTTTGTTATTGGTATTTTTTTTTTAACTTTCCACCAACAACCAAAATTCATTGCTCCTTGTATCAAAATCCACAATAACCTGCGAGTAATTCATACTTTGCTATTAATTGTATCATATGTATCATATGAAAAAAATTCCAATTGTTTCCCAATAAAATTGGAAAAAATATTTTCCCAAATCATCTCTTTGATTAATCTCAAGCTCTACATTGATTTATAGACAACCTTACTAAGGCAGTTTGTATAATTGTGTGATTTAATGAGTTTTCACATGAAATGTATGAGATTTTCATATACAATTTCTATAATTTTAGATTTTTCCTGTTTCTTTTCAAGTTAATTTTTCAAGTGAGTTATCCCAACATTAATGACATGCAGATGACTTAAATGCAATAAATCCATTGAGGAACAAATCAAACCATGAAGTTCTTCTAATATAAATATTAGTGAAATTTGATTTGGTCTTCCTATTTTTTTGGTTTGTCTTTATTAATATTATTTTTCTGAAGAAATTAATTAAAATGACACTTGGGTTTGTTCCCTAATATATTTATAACGAACTCTCACATAATAAAATTGGAAATATGTCTTTAATAATGTTATTTTCTGAGTAAATCAATTAAAATAACGCTTGAATTTATTCTCTAAATATGTATATAACGAACTCTCATATATTAAATATGGAAATTAAGCCACAAATGTAACAAGGCCGTCGGTTAGACCAATATGGTAAGAAGATTTCCAAGTCAATGAGACAATCATAAGACTAGTTGTCTAATGCCTATTGAATGATCATTCTTTGGAAAAAAAATAAAAAAATGTCATACCAAAGTATATTTTAGTATCATATAATACAGAAACTATACAATAAACATAGTATTAAATTCATTAAAAATCTAAATATCATCAATTTGTAATGCTCTTCACAGATTAAATATTTGTAAAGTTTGATTTAGTTTAAATCACATTTAATGGAAGCCCGTGAATAGTTGTGTTCCTTAAATTTTTTTTAAGTGTCATTTTGATTATTACTTCTTGAGTAAATTTAAAAACAGTTGAGTTCAGTTTTTGACATTAACAAAATCTCACTTACCACTTACTAGTTACGTGTCATTTATGTAAATAAAAACTAAGCAACAAATATAACATACTTCAAAATAAGTTATTTTATTTATAATTTAAATAAAATGATGTAGCTATTAAGTGTGACACCCCAATAACAAATACATTATAATTGGGATCAAAAATCATATTTCAGTATAATTTGTTCAGAATCCGAAATGGCACAATGAATATCTCAGTTTTGAGGGAAGATAGAAACTTAACATGGCCGAATATCTCCAAGTCATTGGGCATCCTCAATGGCCCTTTTTTTCATATCTCCGGCCTGGCCGCATAAAAGCCAAGTCAGCAAAATTGCTGACTTGGCAATGAACAGTGCAAGCCAGGCTCCTTTGCCTGGCTTCTGCACCGGCCAGGCAAAGGAGCCTGGCCCAAATTTTTTTTTTGCCGTTTTCCAGGCAAAAACGGCGTCGTTAGTCGGCGTCGGTCACGATCACGACACGTTGACAGCGCAGCGCCCGACACAATGTCGGTAGCGCTGCGCTTATTTTTTTGCCAAAAATGGCCCTCCGAAACGTCGCCGTTTGGCGTCTTCAAGACGCCAAACGGCGTCGTTTAAATTTAAAAAAAGTGTGGTTGACAGCGCTGTCAACTGACGTAACGCGCCCCCAATGGGGGCACGCCACGTGTACTTTCCGTTGCAAACCGTCCAGCGGTTTGCAACGGCCATTTGGGGGCTAAATTTTTTTTTTTAAAAAAAAATCACCAACGGTCATAAAATTTCTTCCTCTATAAAATGAGATGCATTTTGCATATTTTTGGGTCAAAATCCGAATTTCATATTTCCCAAACTCTCTCAAAATCTCTATTTTCTTCCAACAAAATGAATCCTCCTAACCCTTTTGGAAATAACCCACTCTATGGAAATAACCCTTCATTCTATAATCCATCATATAATGTTGGTCAATTTGCTTCTAATTCTCAAAATCCTACCCAATTTCCCCAAAACCCACCCCAATTTCCAACTAGTTTTCCAATAAATCCTACAATGTTTCAAGTTCAAGGGTTCCAACACCACATGATGTCCAATTTGAACCATCAACCAAACCGTGAAATTCCTACAAATGTTGATAATGAAGATGGCTCCGGAGACGACGGAGAAATGCAAAATAAGGCGAAAAAATGGTCACTTGAAGAAGACACGGCTTTGATTTCGGCATATATTCACATCACAACAAATCCGATTATAGGTACGTCTCAAAAGAATTCTATGATGTGGAAGAATATCCTTTCACAATATAGGGCGGCTAGGGAAGACAATGCCAACATCAATCTCAGAAATGTGTCCCAGATTAGAGCTCGGTGGAGGAGAATTTCTTCAACTGTGTCAAAGTGGGTTGAAATTTTCGCAGAGTCGGAAAGGTTGAAAAAAAGTGGAATGAACGACGAACATGTGCTCCGAAACGCACTCACCATATGGGAGCATTCGAATAAGGGTTCAAAGTTCCAATTTATGGAGCATTGGAAGTTGTTGAGATCTTTTTCGAAGTGGGAATCTTGCATTGGAAGAAATGTTCCTACTTCCAATGTACCATTTGATGATTCAAACACCCCCGAAACACCACACACCGCTAGTAGCGGGAAGAGATCACGCACAGATGATGATTTTATCAACCTATCCTCTCCAATTGGCGAACAAGTTCCGATCAATTTAGAAGACACTGCTACTAGTCCTCTGAAACGGCCAATAGGGGTGAAAAAGGCAAAAAGTAAGGGAAAACATAAGGTCGGTATACAACTTTTTCCGGAGAGTCCGAGCATTTACAGGCTAGGCTTAACCTTCCAATAGAGGATAGTGGTCGAGAGGGAGAAGATTGCTTTGGATATGAAAAAATTAGATGCCGATAGAATTGCTCATCAAGAGCAAATGGAGGCCGAGAGAATGAAAATAGAGGCCGAGAGAATTGCTCATCAAGAACAAATGGAAAGGATGAAACATGAGCAAAAGTTTCAAGCCTGGCTTACTTTTGCGAACCATGGAGAAGACAACTTATCAAACGCAGAAAAGAAAATGTTTCATCAGCTTAGCGAAAGTTTAGGGATGTAGTAGTATTTTATTTATTATGTTTTAGTATTTAATTTAGAGTATTTATTTTCATGTTCTAAGTTGATTATTAAATTTTATTTTAAATGTATTTTTAATTTTAATGTAATGTTATTTTATTTTCCATTAATTGTTTCCATTAGAGTATTTATTTTCATGTTTTAAGTGTATTATTAATTTTTAATCTTAAAGTAATGAAAGTTTTTCCATTAATTGTTTTAAGTATATAATGTATGATAAAAAAATTAATCATGCTATTAAGAATTTTATTTTTAATTTATCACATTTATTTTCATGTTTCAAGTATATTATTAAATTTTTATTTTAATGTAATGTAAATATATTTTTTACTTATTGTTTTAAGAATTTCATATTTACTTTAGAGTATTTTTTTTCATTTTACGTATTTCATTTTAAATTTAGAGTATTTATTTTAATTTTTAAGAGTATTATTAAATTTTAATTTTAATGTAATGTAAATTTATTTTCTATTGATTGTTTTACGTATTTTATATTTAATTTAATTTCATGAAATGTAAATTTAAGTTTTTCATGTAATGTAAATTTGTTTGCCAAAAAATATTTTTAATAATGGTCCAACAAATTATTAAAGTTGTATTATTAAATGTATTTTTAATTTTAATATAATGTAAAAAAAGTTGATAATGATCACAGAATAAGACTTCTTACCACAACCGATGATGATGTGATTGAATGGTGGCCCCAAAAAGGGGCCACCGTTCATGCCCTTATGATCTAGAGAAGACTAGACTCTCGTGACAGCGAAATTAAATGCGCTTGCACCACTGGTCTTTGGAAAATTACTCAAATGGACAATCATTTTTATTCAAAAGTTTTCTGCTGTTTACTTTTTCCCTTTTCATCAACGGCCAAAGTTTATTGACCACTCAAAATCAAGAATATATTGCAAGTTATTCCCATTCTGCTATTGACAGGCCTTTGGCTAATATGTAAATATATACTCGCTGCCTCTATGCTTCAAAAGAAAAAAAGTTTAATTTAAAAAAAAATCATTTTTTGTTTGGATTTCTTGTATTATCCTTATTAATAATAAAAATGTATAAACCAAATTAAAAAGTAAAAAAGCAATTATACATTTAATACGTATTAAATGTATTGTATGTTGTAATTTAAAAAATTTATATTAAATTAAAAGTGAATTTTTTTTTTAAAGAGAAATAGAGTACTTAAAGAAGTCCCAAAAAATTCGATAGTAACAATGATAAAGCTCCAAGAAACAGTAGGTATAATTTAGCTTTTAATTGTTTATGAAATGCATATAATTTGTGGGCAAATCCAAAATTTCTTTATTTGCAAAAAACGGAGCGCAGCACATAAAACACTACGGTTTGACTGTTTCCACTTCTCAACAATTTTGGGTTGTTTTCATATAACAATAAATTACCTTTCTTGATTAGTATGCAATTATTTATACCAACAAAATGCCAATTATTTCCCGGTACTATTGGATCATTTTTTCCCCCCAATTTATTATGATAGACGTTGGAGACGGAAAATTTGCAAATATAGCACATTTGGGAGTGCATGGTTGAAGAATAGCATTGGGTACAATTTTTTTTGCAACAATAGCAAGTCATCGTAGTTTGATTAAATGAAAAGACATAAATGACCTTTCTTCCTTGCTTCATCGTTTCACCTCACCGTTCTTCTTCATTCCTTACCTATTCTTCTTCATTTTTTATTGATTCAAACATCCCATTTCACGCATTTTAATCTTCATATTTGCTATATCGGGCATAAATTTGACAGAAATAACGATTTTTTGCTAATTATAACTCATTTGATTATGAATTTTAGAAAAAATATGATAAATTAAGGTTTTATATCGAGTATACGTCGAATACATGTCGAGCATACCTCGAATTTATATCAAGTACACCTCGAGCACATAAATAATTCATGTGCTCGACATATAATCGACATGTGCTCATCAATTTTAGATTAGGTTGTTGTAAAGCTTCTAAAGCTACTGAGCCAATTAACGAGAAATCGAAAAAGAGGAAATTTCAGACAAACAAGAAAAATCATGATAAAATCTAATGTTTTAGTACAATAATTGCTCAGATTTTCCCATTTAATATAGAATGATGATATTCATACAAATTCCTTAGCCCTCCATCCATCCATTCACATGGCACCCCAGATCTCGTTCGTCATCATGCATTACTCGATTGAGCAACTAGAGCACAACCCTCAAGCCGACGCCGCTGTGCTCACCGTCGCAGCTGGGAAGCAGAAGCCCAGCTCGTGGGACCTATTTGTTCAAAGCATAAAGGTGCTGAACAGATACAACCTCTTCTAAGGGACTTTGCTAACTCCATGGAACCCATTTTGGATTCATTATTTAGTTTCTGAAATTAACAAAAATTTTAGCTTTCGAAGAGAAAAAAAGAATTGGGAAGAATTCTGAGCCAGTGACTGAGGATTAAGGTCAAAAAAGAATTGCAAGGTCTCGTACATCCACACCATCCCTTTGGTCGGCCCCATCGTAAGAAAGTTGCAAAAACAAAAGCAAAAGCAAAAGTTTTTCAATCAAACGAGGCCGTGAAAGGGCTGCAGCCATGTCAGTAGCCTTGGAATGGAGTTCCTCCCCTAAAGCTCGTGAAAAGGGCTTATTAATTCCTACTTAGAATCAATAAGTTGTGAAATGAGATTTTCCCACACTAAAGAAATAAATTTTGCTGGATGTCTCTTGGGTTTGTGCGTTTTTGTGAAGTAGTTCGGAATTTTGGGTTTTTATCGAGCAAATAAATTATTCATATGCTTAACATGTGTTCGATAAAATTTTAACTTATCGTATTTTTTTTAAAATTCATAATCAAATGAGTTATAATCAACAAATAATCATTATTTTTGTTAAATTTATGCCCGATATAGCAAATACGAAGATTAAAATGTGTGAAATGAGATAGAATCAATAAAGAATGAAGAAGAACGGTGAACTGAAACAATGAAATAAAGAATAAAGATCATTTAGATTTTTCCACTTGATCAAATTACGTTGGCTTGCTATTGTTGTAAAAAAATTATACCATATGCTATTTTTTAACTATGCACTTTCAAATGTGCTATATTTACAAATTTCTCGATTTTATTGGGTTTCTCCACAAAAGTAGGTGAAGACCCAAATTTCAAGGTTTGATTAAACCCAAGCCCATCTTTGGTCAACAAATTATCACTAATAAGGCAAAAACATGAAATTTTTCTCAGTTACTTGGTTGGGCTTGTAGACCACGAAACGAACGCATATGGAGTCTTGATGAAACTGAAGATAAATCTTGTCTTGGTGCGCCTAGTGGCTCCATAGTAGAAAAAACAAAGCTTGTCCATGGTAAAATAAATAACTGTTAGAAACAAGAAAGAAACGACATCGTCGAAGAAATAAATTTAGCGACATCGTTTATGTAATTATCAATCAAGGTTCAGATGTAAAATTGCAATTAGCTAAAACGCGGTCATTTCAATTAGTAGTATTAATATTGAATTAATTCTGCAAATTGAGTGACAGTTAGGGCTAAATTCCGAGTTAGTTACAACTAACTAACTTCAGGACAGTTAACTGCTTTGCTTAGTGTATAAATCAGCAGCTGAGATGTAATCAATTCAGGCTTGGAATGGATTAACTCCCTTTTTTTTGAAATTCTTTTTCTTCCTAAACTCTTTCCCCACTCTTTAGTCTTTTCTTGAATCTTCTCTGAGAGTCACCAACTTGGTATCGTTAGGTGGCGGAGCGGGGGTAGAATATGATGTGGGACCTGTTTTAGATGCAGAGCAAAAGAAAGAAAAGTTTTTTCCTGTTGAGTTTGGTTACAATTATGCAGAGTATCATGACATTAAATTTATTCCTGATAATATTTTTTCAGTTGCCTTATTATTTTTTAATTCTAAAAAAAGTATACCTTTTCACTTGATATAATAATATTAACACCTTATGCAAAATTTTATTTATTTGCGATAATACTCTTTATTTGTTTTATTATTCATACGTTTTTAAGAAATTTATTTTTATTTTAGTCACATAACACAATATATTTACTGTGCATTTAAATATATGATTCTCTAATTTCATTTTTTATATTTTAATTTTAGATTATATATTATCATTCTTAGAAAAAATAGTATAAAATAAAATTTTAAAAATAAATTTTCTTAAGATAGAAAAATTTTAACAATTCATTCTTTTCTTTTTTTAAGATAAAAAGAGTATTATTGACATTTTTTATTTGTAACTAAAAATATAAATTAGGAACTTACATTACCCTTTTTTTTTTCAGTGACAAAAAATGTAATTTGAATTTTGTTTTAGTTGTGACTACAGAGGAATAGATTGTACTCCCCTTAAACGTGGTCTTGTTTTTATTCTTTTCATTATCTCAAAGTTTCATAATCTTTGTATACCCTTTCATCATGTCATATGTCATTTAGAATTCTATGAAAAAATTTGCCTGGGTATTGTGCAAAATATCTCAAAAAGGATTGGGAAATTAGCAAATATAACACCTTTGACTATTGACTTTGCAAAAATAGTATGTCCTTTTTTTTCTTTGGTGTTATAACACTTCAAGACTACATAAAGACTAAAATGCCCCTCTCTTCTATTCTAAAACCCAAGGAATAGCACTTCAATTCCCTATTACACTTCAAGCTTTTAGAGACCGAATTTTTATTTTTTCTCTCAAAACCCATTGTTCTCACACCATACCCCATTGATCTCACTCTCTATTCTTCGCATACTCTATTGGACCATCATCTTCAAGCAATAAGACCGCCACTGTGGTGACGAAAAAGTGGACATTTGCTTATTTGAACTGGATTTGTGAATTTGAAGGAGAGAATAGTCGAGCCCTAGGTCAAGTATTAGGTCAAGCACAAGATTAAGTCAAGTTTTAGATTAAATTTTAAGTCCAACACTAAGTTTAGTCGAGTTTTAGGTCGAGTAGGTCGAGATCGACCTACTACTCGACCTAGTAATAGGTTGAGTTATTTTTCAAAAAAAAAATAATAAAAATTCACTCGACCTAATACTTGACCTAGTACTAGGTCGAATATTAGGTCAAGCTCAATTTAAATTCGACTTACTCAACCTAAAACTCGACCAAACTTAGTGCCTGACCAAAAACTCAACTTAACCTTGTGCTCGACTTAAAACTCGACTTAGGGCTCGACCAGTTTCTCTTCCAAATTCATAAATCCAGTTCAACTACTGCAAATTTCAACTAACATCTCGCTGATGCAATTTTTTCTCCATGGTCGAGACCTTCTTGCTTGAATATGATGGTCTAATAAGGTGTACGAACAATAGGGTGTGCAAACAATGGGGTGTGAAAACAAATTTTGTTGAATCAGTGAAACAGAAGACTAATGGGTTTTGAGAAAAAAAAAAGATGAGGGTGAAGTGCTACGTTTTTGTGTTTTAGAAGAGAATATGAAGGGTATTTTGGTCTTTATACAACCTTAAATTGCTATAACAGCAAAGAAAAGGGAGGTGCTATTTTCACAAAATCAACAGTCAAATGTGCTACTTTTGCAAATTTCCCAAAAGGATTTGGGGCAAAAAAAAAAAAAAAAGAGGTGTCAACATCGCTTGTGCAATTGGGCCCAAAAGGTTCTTCTGTTCGCCACGTCATGCCGCAGATATCAACCAGCGCAGAAAGATCAAAGGTCAGTGTACTAATAGAATTCATAAATTGAGGAGGACTAGTAGGTTATAACTACACAATGTGCGGTTTTAGAGTGCCCACAATAAAAATTCCGAATATATATTATGAAGAATTATGGTAATTTAGGTCGACCTGACAACAAAAGGAAAAATTCATCGAACCTTAAAACCTTTTGAATCAATATGCATATCTAATAAGCAAATAGAGATAGTCCCAAAAAATTTGACATTTTAACAATAACGCACAAATCAACCATAATACATAAAGATTAGCTTCAACTAGTACATCGAAGCCAAAAGGCAGTACATCAAAGCTATTTGATCGAGCTTCACAAGGCTATGTAGCGGCAATAAAAAAAAATAGACGACAAAGATTCAAATGACCATAACTTGAAATATATATATACATAATAAATTCAAAATAAAATAAGAAATAAAAGGAAGTAAAAAAAAAATTAGCTTCCAGTAAGACAGCACCGCAAAGAGAACACAATCGATTATGCCCAAATAAACCAGTCATATTCTTCTTCCTTTGCACTCGATGTCTATTTTTTTATTTGCAAAAGAAGAAAGGAAAAGGGAAAAAGGGAAAATCTTAATTAAAAAAAAAGAAAAATAAATGGGAAAAAAATCAACGAAATAAAAAGAGAATGCACGATTAAAGGAACAAAAAAATGACCTGGCCGAAAGAACCAACAACTTCTTGTTTCCAATTTGTTGTCTATTGTTTTTCATTAATTCATATGGAAAATAAGAAAGGAAAATGAAAAGAAACTAAAGAAAATAGCTGGAAAAAAAAAAGTTTATATAGGGTTTGGAAGCTTGAGCTTAGTTACTCTAACTTGATAGCAAAGTGCATCTTTTTCACCATACCTCAACATTCATTGACAAAAGTTAACACGAAAAGCAAGAAAATTGACAAAATCCTATCCATACAAACAAATATATTCGTCAAACGACCAATTGAAACAAAATAAAGTAGAAGTCTTTTAAGGGCAAACATTGTCATAGTACTTGACATGAACAACATCATAACTATTTGGCTACTGCTCAATTTGAGTGAAGACTATGATCCTAAAACCGCAATTAATGCAGCAAGTACCACAAAATCAAAGTACTACTATTAAAACCCAAAAGAAGAAAAATAAAACTTGGCTAAATTCAAGGAAAATAAGTGAACATGAAAAAAAATCAATAAATCATCGAGTAGAAAGGGACAGATGCGAAGTCTAGGGCAGAGATCTAGAACAATTGTGCCCATGGGTTTGCCCTCACACCTGTGTCTAGGTCTCTGCAACATGCTTTCATATTTGCCTAGGTGATCCTTTAAGAGTAAAACAGTAAGTAAACTTAGTTTGCAATTTCCTAAAATTACAAAGTGAAACAAAAAGGCGATGGAATTAATTACCAACCCAAGACCTTGATGACCACATAACAAAAGTCGAGACCTATATACAAGAGGAATTACAGAGCTATATGAAAGTAAGGAAAGCTTGGTAAGATATTTTCTAGCAGTGCATCACGTTGTGAATTTGCTTTACATAAAGTAAGAATTGGATGAATATCAACATTTCCAAAGTATATATCAACATCATTAAAAAGATTGCCCTTTGCATGCTTCTTAAGGGATGCAATAGAAAACTACTAAACTGAAGCAAGAGAAGACAAAAGCTTAAAATGGAAAATGCAAAAAATTGGTAATTTTCTATGGTGCTGACTTAAGGTAAGATTTGAATGTCAACACTTTCAATATTCTTGAGTCCTCAAAGTTGCAAACCAACACAAAATTATGATCCAGGCATATAAGATATATTTTGATAAAGTAGTAAGCAAACCTTTCAAACCACAACATATTCTCTCACTGACAAGTTAAGCTCCAAATTAGATTCAGCATGATATGAGTATATGACCTATAAAAAAATAGGCAAAAAGAGAATAGAAAATCAACAACCATTATAGGGCATATATATTTGCAATCTCATTAGAAGATTGTATCATTTACTTACCCAAGAAAGTAACCCATGCCATCAGTTGAAGAGGGACAGCTAAAGAAGTAGCAATGCACTGTTGAAAAAACAGAACAAAAAAAATTAAGAGGGATGGCCAAGGTAAAACAAACCTAAACAAAGACAATAGGACAAGGCAAAACACAATGCATGGCCAAGGTAGAAAACAAGAGAAATGCTGAAAAGAAAAAACAATACAAATGTACCTTTGATGCCTTTTTCAAAGGGAATTGATAGATTTGAATGATTAGAAAGGAGCCAGCCTAATAGCTAAAGAATAGAGATGACCACATTATTATCCACCATATCAATATGACTACCACTGCCACAGTCTAAAATCACAACTTGACAACAAAAAAATATAGCATTACTACATTGTTACTACTGGCAAGATTTTCAAATAACAAAATAACAAAGGAAAGAGATCAAAGCACCTTCAAGTGGTCATATATTTCCACTTCCATTACAAAATAGTAAATTCTAATGCAAAATACTCACAAATCTTGCCATGGCGAAGATTGAAGAAAGAGATGATGTTCCCCTTAATAGATACAACTTTGCTTTCCTCTACTGATGCCTAGCAAATAAAAAAATAACCAAAAAAAAACCAATAAATGTTCATATTTAATGTACAAAAGTAGTGCACAAAAAAGACTGTGAGGTAGACCAGTCCATGAGGCAGGAGTCGAACTTGTCGCCGCCACCATCACTGCCGGTTCTACCATCTGTATACTTTTGCTACATTCCACAGAACCACAAAGTCATGGTTTAGAAGTTGGGTGGTTCTGATGTGAATTGATATGGAAACTGATCGTTCTATGAAGATCTAGGAGTTGCGAATTATTGACCTCGACCCCCAATCGAACCTATGATTGGTAACCTCGGTATGAACACGACCTGTTGACGAACCTTTGTCAACCAACAATTTGATGTGACTTTTTTTCGTCCTTACTACCTTCAAATTAAAGGATCGTAGCTCGTAGCATAGAGCTAGTCCAGAATCGTCCCACAAGGAGGATGTCAAGTACCAAATGGAAAAGTCACTTTCGAACTATTTGGATCTCTCTCGAAACTTTTTAGTGATGAAAAAAAATAGAATATTTAGCTAAAATAAGGAAAATTCAAGTGAATAAATACCTCTAGGAACTTGGACTTCACCAAATGAAGACTCAATGAATTCAATCTACACTAGTTTGGTTTCTCTTTGCTTTCACTTTTCTCACAACCATTCACTCAATTAAGAGTACCCTCTCTCGAGGCCTATCCCTCTTATTCATGCAATTTTGTGATCACTCTAATGTCTACAAAATTTAACACAAATACATTAAGGACTCAAGAATTTAAGGTTGCTAGTTTGTGTTCTACTCTCGTAGTTCCACATTCACAGCCAAAGCTCTTACCAACTAATGTTGAATTTCAACTCTCGTTCCATCATCCAATACCTTAAATCATGCAAGAATTGATCAAGTTCTTAGAAGTAATGTAAAACAAGAACAATGGATTTTGAAAAGTGAAAAAGAACCAAATAGATTTGCTTAAATTAAAGAAAACTTCAAAGGTTACATCCTAGTTCCTAGAGTTGAAAAACTCTAGCTAGACATAATGCTTAAACAAAGAATTTCATGAAAATTAAACATTCTACAAAGTGAACTAAGAAAAAGATGACCAAAATGAAACAAATGCTAAAATCTACTTTAATGCTGTAAAACTAGTCTCCCTTTGCTTCCAAAGCTCTCAAGAATTTATAGACTTTTTGCTCCTTGCTTTGCTCCATGAGTTGCTCCAAGATTTGCTCCCTTAATCTTCTAGTTGGAACAGAAAACCTAGCTATAAGATTTAGTTCAAATCGTATCTCCTTCTTTAATGGTTTCAACAATTTCAGTTTTGACCAAATCTTCTAAGATTTCAGTTTAGCCAGTATGCTATGTCTTGAAAGTTCAAACCATGGTATAGTCTTGTAAGAATTTGAACGACAGCAAAACTCAAATGGTAGCAGCCTACAACAACCAAATCTTATCTTATCAGCAAATCTTGCAAAATCTTCCAAATCGATTATCTTTTCTAACAAATTATTTTACCGCTAACAATCCTATAAAACACAAAAACTACCACAACTTAATAGTAAAAATTACTAATTAAACTTAAAATCTCTAAGTTTTAAGGATAAAAATTAATAAAAAATATCAAACTATCAAATACCCCCAAACTCAAAGATTTGCTTGTCCTCAAGCAGAAAGAAATCAAGTAAAACATTTATTTAGGATTAAGTCATATAGCTAGCCTCAGATATTTCTTAGAAACAACTTCATGACAAATTCCAAATACATGCTCATGTAATTATCCTATCCAAGAAGCAATTTTCTATAGTTTAAAGCCACTCAAGTGTGTGTGTGTGTGTGTATAGCTATTCTCATTCAACTATTCATGGCTTAGAAAAGTTTCACACAACCCAAATATCTTCAATTCTCTTTTAATCTTTTGCAACATAGTTTTTTTTTTCTTGACTTGCTTTTCATGACACTCTTCACTAATTTATAGACAACCAACCCAATCCAAATCATGTAGGACTTTTAAGCTTGTAACGTCAGGCTTAGGGACTTGGCTATGAAATGAAAAGGATAAAGGATAAAAATCAAAGGGAAGAGTTATGCATATCATAGAAATACTTTTAACACTTCACCCCCAAACTCTTTTTTCAATATATCCCTTTTTCTTGCATAATACAACTCTAAACAAGCTCACAACCCTTCCTAGAACTTATTCTTTTCAGAATAGAACATATTTACATTTCTTTTTCTTTTTTTTCTTTTCTTTTTTTTTTCTTCTTCTTTTCTGTTTTTTTGCCTACACAGAAAAATGCAAATATGAACACTTCCCAAGCCAAAATACACGAATCCCTTTTTTTTCATCAACTCTTACCCCTCACCATTCATCCTTTTTCTCCCTTAAACACTCTTTTACCCTTGTATCCCTATTTAATGAAAAAATATGCATTAAACTTTGAAGAGTGAAAAAGAAATTATGAAATTGTAGGCTAAGGGTAGTCAATGTGGTTTAATAGAAAGAAAACAAATGGTGGTTCTCTCCATTCTTTCTTTTAGGCTCAAAAAGGGACCTAGGGATATAACATTCAAATGGTTGGCTTGAAAGGCTCAAACGGTTCAAAGAAGGCCTTACACCGTCATCTTTGGATCAAGTAAAGTCATCTACTCATTTTTCTTCAAGTACCAATCAAACAAGTCCAAATTCACATTTTTTTTTTTTGAAAAAGTAAAGACTTTAGTTTTAGAAACCCACCTTGCACATAAATAACCAAATGATTATGGCTTTTAGTGCTCAAAAAGGTTTAGCAGCTTTAAACCATAAAAAAAAAAAAAAACTTTCCAAAGGATTGAATTATACACTACTCAAAGCATTCTTCATTTGTCACTAGTGTAACCTTAAAACCTATCTCATCACAAGCCATAAAGACCAATCCTTCAAAAGAAAATTTTTCAGATTTTCTAATTTTTATTTAACACACTAGCAAATGAAACAAGCCATCAAAATATCATCCAATCATCATCTAATTTTTCAAAAGAAAATTTTTTAGATTTTCTAATTTTTATTTAACACACTAGCAAATGAAAACAAGCCAGCAAAATATTATCCAATCATCATCTTCCCCCCAAACTCATTTTATCCATTGTCCCCAATGGCTTAAAATTAAAAGCAACTTAAATGCAATCAAGCACAAAATAGAAACAAGCACAATAACAGAACAATCACCACAAAATAGCAACAAGCACAGAATTTTATCACAAAGCTTCTAGCCAATTTCCAACAAAATTCAAAAATAGAGTGAGAGAAAGAACTCCCTATAGTTGTTGGCAAAACTTCGCTAGATGTTGTTTGGTCGCCCTTCGAAATTGCCCAAATATTCTTGCTGTGTTGTGGGTGAATGAAAATTCTACACCATCCTCTAAACAGTTCCAAATAGATGAGAAGATATCTGTTGTTATGGTGAAAAGAAGAAGATGAAGAATTTGTGTTATATTTTGAAAGTATTAGTTTTGAGAAAGATGAAAGAGAGGCAGCTGTAAAAAAAATGAAGGAGAGGCAGCACTTCCTAGGGTTAAAGTAGATTGGAAAAAAACCAAAGTCAATTTTTTCTTTTTTTGAAAAATGAAAAAATATGCCATGTCATGAGTATTCATGCTGTGGCCATAAGAATTCTGGACAAAAAATCTCTTTTTGAACTACGCATGAAAAAAAATAGCTATGCCATTGCATGAGTGTTCATGTTGTGGCCATAAGGTTTCTGGAATCCTTTTGCTAAGCCATGCTGTAGCATGACTTTTCATGATTTAGCCTCCAGTTCTCTGTTTCCTTGCAACATGATTTCCTGCAACATGGAAGAATCATTATTTCCATCATCTTTTTTTTTCTTTTTCTTTAAAAATAGAACATAAGCTACATAATCATGAGTTGCCTCTCATGCAACGCTTCTTTTAAGTCATTAGCTTGACTCCCATTTTTTTCATGCTTGTGAAGAAAAATTTAATGAATAAGATACTCCCTTAGATAATGAATCTGCTTCGAAATATGGCTTCAATCTTTGTCCATTGACCTTGAATGCTCCTTTTTCTTCACTATAGACCTCCACAGCTCATAAGGGTATACTTTGGTTACAACAAAAGGTCCAAACCATGTAGATTTTAGTTTCCCTGGAAACAACTTCAACCTGGAGTTAAAAAGCAAAACTTTCTGCCCTACCTCAAAAGATTTTCCGCTAATATGCTTATCATGCCATAATTTACATTTCTCCTTATAAAGCTTAGTATTTTCATAAGCTTCCATCCTGAATTCTTCCAGCTCACTTAGTTGAAGTAGTCTTCTTTTTCCAGCTGCTTGGGTATCCATGTTAATTTCTCTAATAGCCCAATAGGCCTTGTGTTCCATCTCTACAGGTAAGTGACATGCTTTACCAAAAACTAACCTATAAAGGGACATTCCTAAAGTTGTTTTGAATGCAGTTCTATATGCCCAAAGTGCATCATCTAACTTGCTTGCCCAATCCTTTCTTGCCTTATTTACTGTTTTTTCCAAAATTTTCTTCAACTCTCTATTAGCCAATTCTACTTGCCCATTAAATTGTGGATGGTAAGCTAATGCAATCCTATGTGTGACTCCATATTTCTTAAGCAATGTTTCAAGTGAGTGATTACAAAAATGTGACCCTTCATCACTAATCAATGCTCTACGTACCCCAACCCTTGAAAAAATATTTTTATTTAGAAATTTAAGCACTACCTTAGAGTCATTGGTCTGAGTTGCACTTGCCTCAACCCACTTAGACACATAATCTACTGCTACCAAAATATAATGATTCCCATAAGAAGATGGAAATGGTCCCATAAAGTCTATTCCCCATACATCAAAGAGTTCCACTTCAAGAATGCTTGTCATTGGCATTTCATCCCGTTTAGTGATATTACCAACTCTTTGGCATCTATCACAAGAATTTACAAACCTTCTTGCATTTTTATACATTGATGGCCAATAGAAACCTGACTGCCATACCTTTGCCGTTGTTTTTGAAGAGCAAAAATGTCCCCCACACTTCAAAGAATGGCAATGATGAAGTATATCTTCAATTTCCTCTTCAGGAATACACCTTCAAATTATACCATCTGCACAAAACTTATACAACAAAGGCTCTTCCCAAAAATAATGTTTAGCTTCCCACAAAAATCTTTTTTTCTACTGAAAGTTAAAATCATGAGGATTAAGGCCACTTACTAAGAAATTTACCAAATCAGCATACCATGGAGCTTTAGCTATTGCTAAAAATTGCTCATCCAGAAAATTTTCTTGAATAGGTAATTCTTTGTCTTCATTAGTGCCTTCTATTCTTGACAAATGATCTGCTACAACATTTTCAAGACCTTTTTTTGTCTTTTATCTCTATGTCAAACGCTTGCAAAAGCAAAATCCAACAAATTCGCCTTGGCTTGGCATATTTTTTGGTGATTAGATACCTGGTTGCTGCATGGTCTGTATACACAATCATCTTAAATCCTACAAGATAAGATCGAAATTTATCCACTGCAAAAACTATAGCAAGTAACTTCTTTTCTGTGGTTGCATAGTTTAATTGTGCATTATTCAAGAATTTACTAGCATAACTAATAGCATGCAACTTCTTCTCCTTTCTTTGTCCTAAAACAACACCTAAAGCATAATCACTAGCATCACACATTAACTCGAATGGAACATTCCAATTAGGTGCTGCTATTATTGGTGCCTAAATTAAGGCTTTTTTCAATTTATTGAATGCATCTAAACAATTTTCATCAAAGGAAAATTCAACATCTTTATTCTACAAATTGCACAGGGGTTTAGAGATCTTTGAAAAATCTCTAATGAAACGATGGTAAAAACCGGCATGTCCTAAAAAACTTCTTATACCTTTTATCGAAGTTGGCGGAGGTAACTTTTCAATTACTTCCACCTTTGCTCTATCTACCTCAATACCTTTGGCTGAAATTTTATGACCGAGAACAATTCCTTCTTGGATCATGAAATAGCATTTTTCCCAATTTAAAACCAAGTTGGTTTCTTCACATCTCTGCAATACTTGAGAAAGATTATTCAAGCAATTTTCAAAAAAATAACCAAAAACAGAAAAATCATCCATAAACTCTTCCATGGTCTTTTCAATAAAATTAGAAAAAATAGCCATCATACATCTTTGGATGGTAGCTGGTGTATTACAAAGTCCAAAGGGCATTCTTCTAAAAGCATATGTACCATATGGACAAGTAAAGGTGGTTTTTTCTTGATCTTCAGGTGCAATCACAATTTGATTATACCCGGAGTATCCATCTAAGAAACAGTAAAATTCATATCCAGCAATTCTTTCAAGGATTTGCTCAAGAAAAGGCAAAGGAAAATGATCTTTTTTAGTTGCCTGATTTAGTTTCCTATAATCTATGCACACCCTCCAACCTATTACTGTTCTTGTGGAAATTAATTCTTCATTTTCATTTACAATGACTGTCATTCCACCTTTTCTTGGTACAACATGTACAGGACTAACCCAACAACTATCAGAGATAGGATAGATAATTCTCGCATCTAACCATTTTAGAACTTCAATCCTAACAATTTCTTTCATATTATGATTTAATCTTCTTTGATTCTCAACAACTAGTTTGTAATCATCTTCCATCAAGATTTTATGCATACAAAATGAAGGGCTAATTCCTTTAAAATCAGAAATTGACCACCCTAAAGCATACCTTAATCTCAAAATCTGTAACAACTTATCCAACTGCTCATCAGTCAAAAATGCATTCACAATCATAGGCAAAGTGTCATTTTTTCCCCAAAAATGCATATTTTAAATGAGAAGGCAATGGTTTTAACTCCAAACTTGGAGCTTGAACGTGTGATGAGGGTGGTAGAGTCATACCTTTGCTTAACTCCTTAAAAGATGTTTTACCTTCAAAACTAGAGTTAAGTTGTGTTTTCAAGCTTGCTATTTCAGCTACCTCATCTTTATCTTCCTCAACCCTTGCATTCTCTAAAAATGCTTCAAGTGATTCCGTGAAGGTTCCAAAATCTGCATTTTTATTGACTATTTCTTTAATAAGATCAACACAAAACACATGGTTAGTAAAAGAAGGATAAGAACATGATTTATGAACATTAAATTCTACATCCTCTTCACCAACTTTTTTTTTAAGTTTTCCATCTTTTACATCAATGATTGCTCCTGCTGTAGCTAAGAAAAGATGGCCTAAAATGATTGAGTTTTCAACATCCTCCTTCAGTTTGAGCACAACAAAGTCAATTGGAATGAAAAATTGCCTTACTTTTACAAGTACATTTTCCAGAATTCCCATTGGATGCTTCATGGACCTGTCAGCCAATTGCAAAGTAACATTAGTTGGCTGTAATTCACTTAAGCCCAACTTCTTAGATACTGAAAAAGGCATTAAAGACACACTAGCTCCCAAATCATACAAAGCTTTTGAAAAGTTCAAATCACCAATAGTGCAAGGAATAGAAAAACTCCTTAGATCTCTCAATTTCTATGGCAACTTGTGTTGAATTACTGCACTACATTCCTCTGATAAGGGTATGGTTTCATTGCCTTCCAGCCTTCTTTTCTTTGACATAATTTCCTTTAAGAATTTTGCATAAGCTAGAATTTGAGCAAGTGCATCTGCAAAAAGGATATTAATGTCTAATTTCTTAAAATTTTGTAAAAATCTCTGAAATTGTTGATCATTTTGATGAGACTTGAGTCTTTGAGGGAATGGAACTGGTGGCACATAAGGCTTGATCTCCACTTTACAAGGTTCATTTGGCCACTGTACTTCTTCTTTCTTTTCAACTTCTTCATTTTCTGTACTTACCATTTCATCATGTTTTGTCACCTTTTCTTCTACTCCTACAGTCCTTTCACTTCTTAGTGTTATTGCCTTGCAACGCTCTTTCGGGTTTGTCTTTGTCTTGCTAGGCAGCTGACCTTGCATTCATGTATTCAAAGCATTGGCCAATTGGCCAATTGGAACTTCAAAATTTTTGCTAAGCTATTCTATTCTTCCTTCTAATTGCCCAACTCTCTCAGAAGTAGCATTTGTTGAATTGCTCACCTCAATGGTAAGTCTTTCAATGGCAATCTCCCATGCTTGCTTGGTTGGCGGTTGATAAAGCCTTGGCTGGAATCCCAGCAAATTTATTTGTCTATTATTTCCTCCTTGGTTACTTCAAGAAAAATTTGGATGGTTTCTCCATCTAGGTTATAAGTATTGGCATAAGGGTTATTTATTATTCTATTACCTGCAAAACTAACACTTTCAACCTGCATACACTCAAAACCAACATGAGATCCTCCACAAAATTCACAAGCGTTAGAGATTGAATTTGTATTTGTTGTTTTAAACATATGCATGTTCATTCCTTCAACCTCATACATGCCTGCGACTTTCTTAGGCCTTCCTCTATCATTAAACCAATGGTAATTATTAGAAGCCATTTCTTCTAACAATGTAAGAGCTTCACCATGATCTTTGTTCATTATAGCTCCTCCTGCAGCTGCATCTACAGTTATTCTCACAGATTCTATTAGTCCATTATAAAAAGTTTGCAAAATTAACCAATTAGGTAACCCATGATGAGGACATTTCCTTTGTAGCTCTTTAAATCTTTCCCAAGCTTCATACAATGACTCTCTTTCATATTGGTAAAAACTTAAGATATCATTTTTGTATTTAGCTGTCTTACCAGGAGGAAAGTACTTACTCAAAATGTTTTGAGATAATCCTGCTCAAGTTGTAAAGGTTCCCAAATATTTGGAGTTCAACCAAGCTTTAGCTTTGTCTCTTAAAGAAAATGGAAACAAACGCAACCTAATAGCATCATCAGAAACACCATTAATCTTTATAGTATCACAAATTTCAAGAAAATTAGAAATATGAATGTTAGGATCTTCATTGTGATCTCCCCCAAACTGTATTTGCTGCACCATTTGAATTAAAGCTGGCTTTAATTCAAAATTACTAGCATTTAAAGTAGGTCTTGTGATACTAGTTTGTGTGCCATTAATGGTAGGAGTGGCAAAATCCCTTAGCACTCTCCTTGGTTTTGTTCAGCCATTGTCTGCACTTGTTTTTTCTGTTGTGAAGCTTTTGTCAAAGCTCGGCAAGTCTTTTCTATTTCTTGATCAAATGGCACAAGTTCAAGGTTCCTTCTAGGCATAAACCAAAACTAAGAAACAAATGAGAAAAAAAATAACAAAAACTGAAAAAAGAAAGTAAAGAAACTTAAATATACAATCCGAAGTAGTGAAAAAACTTCCTTCAGCTTGATATTGAGCAAATGCCTCCCCGGCAATGGCGCCAAAATTTGATGTGACCTTTTTTTCGTCCTTACTGATAACTCTATTTTATATAGAGTTTTCTTATTAATTTTGGTTAGAAATTGGCTTGTGTTTTAATTTGTTTTTACATATTTTGGCCAAATTATCCTTTGATTTTATGATTTCTAAGTTTTCCAATATTTCTAGAACTTTTTGAGTTTAATCTTGAATTTTACTTATAAATTGAGAACAAAGGACTAACCAATTATTTTTTATCAAAGCTTAACCAAATTACTTCAACAACAAGACAAAGAAGATTTTTGTTTGTGTTGGCTGCAACAAAGAAGCAAAAGAAAGCAGCCGAGCTGCACACAAAGAAAACAAAAGGAATGAAGCAACTTCGGACAACAAAGAAACAAATAAACAAAGAAGAAGCCAGCACACAAAAGGAAACAAAGCTCAACTACAATTGGGAAACAAAAAGAATCGGCCAAAGGAAGCAAAAGAAAAGCCCCAACACCGATGGAATCCTTGTGACAAACAAAGCATCCAAAGAAAGCTGGACTAGCCGAAAGAAAGAAAGAAAAGACACAACCCAGCTGCAAAGGAAAAAGCCTCACATGAAAGCATAAGGAAACCAGCTGTCATTCTCTTCTTTTTCTGAAGAAAGTCTCTCCAAAATGCAATCTCACATGGGCAAAAGAAAGGCAAAAGAAGAAAAGAAAGAAAGAAAGCTGGACTAGCCGAAGGAAAGAAGAAAAAAAGAAATCGGACAGCAATAATGATATTTGGAAAGCAAAGCTTGGGCTGTTTTCTTTTCTTTCGGCTAGTCCAGCTTTCTTTGGATGCTTTGTTTGTCACAAGGATTCCATCGGTGTTGGGGCTTTTCTTTTGCTTCCTTTGGCCGATTCTTTTTGTTTCCCAATTGTAGTTGAGCTTTGTTTCCTTTTGTGTGCTGGCTTCTTCTTTGTTTATTTGTTTCTTTGTTGTCCGAAGTTGCTTCATTCCTTTTGTTTTCTTTGTGTGCAGCTACTGCTTTCTTTGCTTCTTTGTTGCAGCAACACAAACAAAAATCTTCTTTGTCTTGTTGTTGAAGTAATTTGGTTAAGCTTTGATAAAAAATAATTGGTTAGTCCTTTGTTCTCAATTTATAAGTAAAATTCAAGATTAAACTCAAAAAGTTCTAGAAATATTGGAAAACTTAGAAATCATAAAATCAAAGGATAATTTGGCCAAAATATGTAAAAACAAATTAAAACACAAGCCAATTTCTAACCAAAATTAATAAGAAAACTCTATATAAAATAGAGTTATCAAATTACCCCCAACTTAGATCAAAGCTTGTCCTCAAGCTTGCACTAGAAGAACATATTTCTTTGCATTCCATACCCTTTCTAACCCATCCATAAATAATTCAAAATTATTAGACATTAAAAATTCAAAATGGAATAATAAGCCAAAGAACAAGTATTCATAGCCCTTTTTTAATCTAAACAAAATACACATCTCATTAATTCCAACAATTTCGTCGAAATCAAATGCACAAAATTTGATAACCTCTCATAGGTTGCACTCTAATCACTCAAAGTGTTTAGGGGTTTCATTCAGCACTCAAATCAAACATAGCATGTCATTGCCATAGGCTTGCTTATATATCACATCTCCACCACTAATAAATATGAATCCATGCAATAATCAAAGGGTCTTTATAAAGGTTGTAACGGGGCTTAGGTAAGGGTAGGTAGAAAGATAGGAAAATTTAGGTTTTCACAAATCAAGATATGTATAAACCTCCTTCCATGACTCAAAAGCAACAAGTAGCACATTAGAACTTTTTCTTTTCTTTTCTTTTTTCTTTTTTTTTTTCAAATAACATATATCCCTTTTAACAATTTCAACATATAATTGGACCATCTTGTACACAATGAAAACATTAACTTTGTCCAATCTTCGTAAGGAATATTGTTCATTCTTCTTTTTCTCTCTCTCTTTTTTTTTTTTTTTTTTTGTAATCAATAGAAATTTTTATCATGCAATTCATTTCTACATACTCTTGACAAAGGGTTCAACGGTGGTAAACAAAAACAACGGTTTAAAGTTAAAGAATGTGGTATTATAACAAAGAAAGGTTAAGGCTCAAAGTTGGTTGACTAGAGGTATATGTAATGGTTAAGCTTTTTTAGAAAGTTAAAGATGGTTAATCCTAAGTGCCCTTATCATTTCAAAGCATGAATCCACAATGTGATCTCAACATGCATAACAAAGCAAGTTCTAGAATGAACATACCATATTTGACAACACTCAATCAAAGAAATATGTGAGCAAAGAAAAAGACAATGCTCTTAAGCTCAAATACTCACAATGGGTTCAATGTATATCAAATTTTTCACATTCTCATTCAATTCAATCATTAAAATCAACAAGATGCTTTAAAAATTTTCAAAACAAAGACTAATCATACTTGCCTCATTCATACATTCCAACCCAAATAACTAATGCATATAACTCAAAATTATTCTAAATGAGTATCAAAAGAATTAGAAATTAAAGAAGATATCAATAAAATTGAAAACTTGGAAGGACTTTTTCTTTTTAACCCAATAAAATTGAAATCTTGCAAAAATTTTGACAAAAATCCAGCACAAAATTTCATGTATCTCTCAAAAACTTGTTCGGAGAATTGCAAGTGTACAATATCAACAAGTAATATAGTAGTGAGTAGAGTATCGTTCCCACGAGGATTGTTTTAATTTAACCAATTACTTACCAAATTGATTAATTCAACAACAAGCTAGCCAATAAAACAAAACTTTCATGCAATTTTAACTAAATTTAACAAAGAATGAAAATTTTATAACAATAACCAAATACTAAAAAAATTACCAAATTAACAAAGATGTTAGAGATTTCAATTTCACTTAATCAATCCTAATTAACTCTCTTGACTTGTCATGCAATTAACTTAAATTCCAAATTATGATGGTGAAATTTCCCTAATGTAAATTAATAGCCGACATCGGTCTAATAACCCTATTTAGATTAAAATCAACTCACAATTGGTCTAGGTGAATTTAGATTTCTAAATGCATTAGGAACTATGGAAATTTCCGGATTCAATCTAAGTAGCCATTACTTAGTTTTACTACCGAAACCACATGAACAACCTAGATTATTACGGTCTAAATTGAATTCATGATTTAATATCACATGAGCACATGCATGTTATCTCCTCTCGGTATCAAACAAGCATCAACAATCAATTAAATGGTGATCAATCACCTAAAAGCATTAAGAACATGATATTAAACTCATAATTGAAATATAAATTGCATGAACAAGTCTTAAAAATTAATTATTCATGATTAAGATCCATCTAATCTCTAACAAAAGAAATTAGAACATAATGAAATTTAAACTAACAATAAAAATAAAAATAGACATAATTAAAATTAATACAAATTCTGAAAATTAAAGTAAACAATATTTCATGAACATAAAAGCTATAAAATACTTAATACTTGAAAATAAAACATAATTAGAAATTCTTAACAAAACACAAGAAATAATATTACTAAAATTGTTAAAATTAACTAAACAAAAACAAGGAAAGAAAAATAAAATAACTAAACTAACTTAAACTAAACAAAACAATAAAAGACAAAACCAGTAAATGAAGACTTGAAGACCAAGAATTCTGCATGGTTTGTTTCTTTCACCCGTAGCTTCCAAGGAACAAAAACAACAAATTGCTTCTTCTTTATCTTTCAAGCTTGGTGGCTGCAAAATCTAAACTCATTAATTAACCAAACAAGAAGAACAAAATGATGAAGACTTGAAAAAAAAAAACATAAGGAACAACAAGAAGATAGCTCAAAATTCGGCAGCAAGGAAAACACATCAAACCCGTAGCTTCAAGGATTAAAAACAACAAATTTCTGCTTTCTTTTCCACCCAAATATGGGGCTGTTTCTCTGCTAAACTACTGCAACCAACAAGAACAAAACAACAAAGAAAGATCAAGAAAACAACAAAAGGATGGCTGAAAAATGTGCCGCATAAAAACCGAGAGAAGCTCGCAAAAATTTTGTAAAACCCGTAAGTCGCTATTGATTTTTATCAAGAAAACCGTGAGTATGAAGCTGCAATTCTGCTAAAGATTATTGAAAACACCAACTGGAATTTGTAGAATAAAACCACATGAACATCAACCGAAAATCAAGAAAACCGTGAGAAGCTACAAGAAAACCGTGAGCAGGAAATGGAAAACCCGTGAGCAAGAAATGCAATTCTGCTAAACTACTGAAAAGAAAAGAAAACAAAAGAAAGAAGAAAGCTAGCTGCTCTAAACTACTGCAGGAAAACAGAAAGAAAAACAGCTTGGCTAAACTAAATCTAATCTAAAAATTCTGCTCGGCTGAATGGATGAAAAATGGGATCGGGGATCCTTTCTCCGTTCCAAGCTTTGTCCATTTATAGGCAAGGCTGTTCTTTTCTATTTCTTGATCAAATGGCACAAGTTCAAGGTTCCTTCTAGGCATAAACCAAAACTAAGAAACAAATGAGAAAAAAAATAACAAAAACTGAAAAAAGAAAGTAAAGAAACTTAAATATACAATCCGAAGTAGTGAAAAAACTTCCTTCAGCTTGATATTGAGCAAATGCCTCCCCGGCAATGGCGCCAAAATTTGATGTGACCTTTTTTTCGTCCTTACTACCTTCAAATTAAAGGATTGTAGCTCGTAATATAGAGCTAGTCTAGAATCGTCGCACAAAGAGGATGTCAAGTACCAAATGGAAAAGACACTTTCGAACTATTTGGATATCTCTCGAAACTTTTTAGTGATGACAACAAAATAGAATATTTAGCTAAAACAAGGAAAATTCAAGTGAATAAAAGCCTCAAGGAACTTGGATTTCACCAAATGAAGACTCAATGAATTCAATCTACACTAGTTAGGTTTCTTTTGGCTTTCACTTTTCTCACAACCATTCACTCAATTAAGAGTACCCTCTCTCGAGGCCTATCCCTCTTATTCATGCAATTTTGTGATCACTCTCATGTCTACAAAATTTAACACAAACACATTAAGGACTAAAGAATTTAAAGTTGCTATTTTGTGTTCTACTCTCGTAGATTCACATTCATAGCCAAAGTTCTTACCAACTAATGTTGAATTTCAACTCTTGTTCCATCATCCAACACCTTAAATCATGCAAGAATTGATCAAGTTCTTACAAGTAATGTAAACTAAGAACAATGGATTTTGAAAAGTGAAAAAGAACCAAATAGATTTGATTAAATTAAAAAAAAAAAAGGTCAAAGGTTACATCCTAGTTCCTAGAGTTGAAGAACTCTAGCTAGACATAATGCTTAAACAAAGAATTTCATGAAAATTAAACATTCTACAAAGTGAACTAAGAAAAAGATGACCAAAATGAAACAAATGCTAAAATCTACTTTAATGCTGTAAAACTAGTCTCCCTTTGCTTCCAAAGCTCTCAAGAATTTATAGACTTTCTGCTCCTTGCTTTGCTCCATGAATTGCTCCAAGATTTGCTCCAAGATTTGCTCCCTTAATCTTCTAGTTGGAACAGAAAATCCAGCTATAAGATTTAGTTCAAATCTTCTCTCCTTCTTTGATGGTTTCAACAATTTCAGTTTTGACCAAGTCTTCTAAGTATTCAGTTTAGCCAGCATGCTATGTCTTGAAAGTTCAAACCGTGACATAGTCTTGTAAGAATTTGAACGACAACAAAACTCAAATGGTAGCAGCCTACAACAACCAAATCTTATTTTATTAGCAAATCTTGCAAAATCTTTCAAATCGGTTAACTTTTCTAACAAATTATTTTACCATTAACAATCCTATAAAACACAAAAACTACCACAACTTAACAGTAAAATTTACTAATTAAACTTAAAATCTCTAAGTTTTAAGGATAAAAATTAATAAAAAATATCAAACTATCAGTAACCTCGGTATGAACTCGACCTGTTGACGAACCTGTGTCAACCAACCAACATTATGGACGCTACGAATAAGCAAATTCGCTGACTTGTCTAATAAGTCAAATCTATCACTTCAAAGAAACTCTCGAAGAAGATTAAGGAATTTCCTCTCAATATATTAAATTTAAAAAATAATTGTCTCTCTTCAGAAACTCATAAGCACACTTATATAGGATGTTAACCCTAAAAAGGAAAAAAAGACAAAAATACCCTTAATTATTTAAAATTCTCCTAAAATAGAAAAACCCTAAACGTATATCTAAATGACTCCGAATTGCTAAAAACAACATCGATAGAGCTCGATGTCCACATCATGTAGATTGAATAGCTCCCAGATTCTCATCATTCCCTCTCTCCTAAAAAGGATTCGTCATCGAATCTTCAACAAGACCAATCAACATACTTTGACCCCTTTAGGAAGTAGAAGACATAGTTTGGCCAAGGAAAATGATGGCTTTTCCTTTTACCTTTTCTTGAGCCACTCTTGTAATTACGTTTTATCACTAATCTTTGAAAGCTCCAAGTTTGTAGCGGAGTGTGAAAAATTTTTCTTTCACCTAACACAAAGTCAAGGCATAGAAGATTAAAAACATTATCAACCGGCTTGGGCTCTAAGCTTTGATGACCCTCATTTAATGGAATTGTTCCAATTGAGGCATCGGTCATTTCTTCTTCCTTGACCTTTTTCTCGTCATTGCTAAGCTAGAGTTGATCTTCAAAAACTTGTACATGGTAGATGTTCTCCATTTGCTCACCATTTACCATGGCTTGAGCATTAAGCGATCTCGTGGTCACTAATTCTTCTTCTCCATTAGACGATTTTTCATCACTTACCACTGATTGCATAGACTTCGAGGTAGTAACTATTTCTACCATGATGAAATCTTCTTCATTGTCAATTCCAGCCAGAGGAAGCATAGAATCGTTGGATTCACTATTAGAAATCATGTCCCTATCTTCTTTACCTTGAAATTTAAGGCAAATTATATCTCTGCAGTATTTGGTGACATTCTTTGAACTTTGTTGCGAACTTCACAATTTTTTGTATAGTTTTCTATCGTAAGGTGGAATGAATCTCTTTCTCATAGTTGTCTTCATCTCTGCCCAAGAACGGATAGGGCGCTCTCTATTTCTTTTGAGGTAATCCCACCAAAATATTGCATAGTAAATATTCTTTCAACCTTCTTTTTGATACTTCCCTCATGTTTAACTCAATTTTCGGCTTTTTTTTTTCAATTGCTGATTTTTTTGTCCTTTTTTTGTTTTTTTATGAACTCAAATACAATACGAAACCCTAGGACCAAAAACCCTAATTCATGTTGGAATAAAAAATAATTAAATCCCATAAGACCCAAAATAAATGAAAAAATAAAATTTTCCCAAGCCATACGGAATTTTGGATGCCCAAAAACCTTGTCAATAATTTGGACGAAAGCTTGATCGAAAACAATCAAGAAGAGGGAAAAAAATGAATTGGCCGTGGATGACTTTGGCCGATAAAATTAGAATGGACAAAATTGATGTGCACAAGAACAAGAAAGTTTGCAACACAAGAACAAACAGACAAAAAAGAAGGGTTTCAGCCAAGATGCAAAAAGGAAACAACAAAATTGATAAAAATAAAGAAAATAAGCAAAGAAAAGGAAAAAAACAAAACAAACACAAGGCACAAAATAGAAAAAAAACCCTAAAAGTCTATCTAAATGATTCCGAATCACTAAAAACAATGTCGATATATCCACATCATGTAGATTGAATAGCTTCCAAATGATGTGAATTGATGCGGAAATTGATCGTTCTGCGAAGATCCAAGAGTTGCAAATTTTTGAATGAAAAGCAGTAAAATTAGGATAACTAGACCTTGTAGAACTAGCTTTGATACCAAATGATGTGAATTGATGCGGAAACTAATCCTTCTATGAAGATCTAGAAGTTGCGAATTGTTGACAACAAACGTTATAGATGCCATGAACAATATTAAATTTCAAAAATAATTGTCTCTCTTCAGAAACTCATAAGCACCCTTATATAAGATGTTAACCTTAAAAGGGCAAAAAAGATAAAAATATAAAATTCACCTAAAATAGAAAAAACCCTAAAAGTCTATCTAACTGACTCTAAAAACAACGTGAATCTCTAAAAACAACGTCGATAGGGCTTGATATCCATATCATGTAGATTGAATAGCTCCCAGATTCTCATCAAGTTCAAACTGGCCCACGATATCATTAAATCTTGAAAGAAGTGAATAAAAGTAACCATAATATCAAACCTTTGAAGCAATAATCTAGTACCTTTGACGCCTATGTGTTTAAACTCAAATAGACTTTCATACACAAAAATGAAGAAACACTATATAAATAAAGATGTTAATTTTCTCCTAAAAAGATAAGAACCTGATTGATTGCCACATGTCTAACTCTTGTTTCTTTTTTTTTCTTATTTTTAATAAAATGAAAATCTTGATGCAACAAAACACAAAAAGATGGCATAAACCACTTAGACTCTTGTAAAAATGTTTGGGAACTACAAAAGCAGCCTTCAAGAACAATAAAGTTAAAAGAATACTAAGGATGGCTACTAAGATTCTTGATGTGGGTAGGCCCCCATGAACATTTTCAAATTGATCAATCAAGGATTCTTTTTTTTTTTTTTTGTACATGTAGTAACAAAGGGAAATAAAAACAACCAAAGCTAGCTACATCATGCAAGCAAGAGTCTAAACTAAATAAAGCGATAAGTTTTTAGTTTCTAATCAAATTTGTTTGAAAGCAAAACTTAAAAAGATTACATTATCAACTATTCGGATACCAAAGCAACTCTTTGGATCATCGAGCTCCATTCCAACTAAAAGTATTGAAGGGTAGAAAAAAAGTATAAGCAATCTAACCGGAATGAAGAAACCGAATACAAACATGGACATGTTACCAGCCCAACTCTTCTAGTGATTGTAAGGTAGTTTTAAAGATCCAAATCTCCATCCCATAAATATAGTGCACGTTTATATAAATCTGATCACATGAATGGCATATTAGAATGCAGAATTTTTTTTTCTTGGTGTTATATACAACAAAACATGCAAGTGTACCACCATGAAGGGCAATTTAAGCCGAATAAAGAGGGTACTAAGGTATGGGACAAAGAATTCCATCCTTCTCCGACCTTATCAATAATTTCATCATCATGTGAACTAGATAAATAAAAGTAGGCTAAGAGGCACAATTTAACACATTTAATATACATGAGAAAAGAAGGTAATTTAAATAAACAAAACAAAAAAGTTTGAAAGTTATTCAAAAATGAAAGAGTTTAACACCTCTAGTGTGTTCAAAATTTTCCCAAAGGACCACATTAATGCACCATAAACTCTCATCAACTATAAAAAAATGAAAATTAAAATTCTGCAGGTTAACATTCAATAAATAGGAAAAGAGTTACACATTCCATAAATAGGAAAAGAGTTACAGGCATAACAAGTGTGGCAATATGCTAAAGGTATTACTTGTTGTGTATCAATGATGGGTGTCGAAACCACCAAAAATAATCCTTCTGTGGGCTAAGCTTTGTAGATAGCAGTGAGAGGGTCGAATCCACAGAGATTGGTTAGATTTATTCCTTGAACAAAATAAAATAAAGAGGGGGGGTTTTGTATTATGAAACTAAGCAAGAACCAATTAAGACAACTAAACAAATTAAATAACCAACTAAAAATATGAGGAAAAATTAATAAGAAGAAGCTTCCAATCAAGAATTAATTTCGGTATTGATTCCTCAAATTGATCATTGATTCAAAAGATAGGTTCTTTTATCTTGAATAAATTGGTTATAGTTGTTGAAGATCCGTCCTCTAACAACCAATCTTTTCTTACTTTTTTGATAACCTTCGGATCTGTCCTATGAGTTATTTCTCTAATTAACAAACACAACCTTCGGATCTGTCCTATGAGTTATGTCTATTAATTGCATTAAGATTCAAAAAGACCCAATTACTAACCAGTAAACCCGGAAACGCCGTGTTTATTTAAGCTAGATTATATATTTTCATAACATACAATCTAAGGCGTTGATTACCTTTCGATGTTGTTATTTGTCACTTGAATTAGAACAATCAACAAAAGATTAATTATTCTAAATGACTATATATTGAATTCAACTATCAAACAATAGGCCTCTTGTCTAACAATTCAATTCAATAATATAATGAAGCATAGAAAATATATAAATACTCAAGAATAAAAGAAACAATAAAATTACCGGAACCTCACAATTGTTGGAATCAAACCTTAATTAAACTTGATTGGAAAATAAAATTTAGCTAAACATAATTAAAAGAAAATACAAAGAAAATCAAATGACTGCCCTTTTTGTCGATCCCGTGCGGCTTTCGTCTTTCTCGGCCGTAGCTCACTCCATGAAAGGATGAATTGTGGCTTGAGAATTCCAAACCTTGTTTTCCTCTCTATTGAACTAGGAAAGCCTAAAAATGGGATGCCTTGATTGTCTCCAAGCCTTGCCTATTTATAGGCAAGGATTCAAGACATTTGGTTGTGCTTTTCCTTAATTCAAGGCTTTGTTTTCCTTAATTCATGGCTTTTCTTTTCCTTAATTCATGGCTTTGCTTTCCTTAATTCATGGCTTTTCTTTTCCTTAATTCAAGGCTTTGTTTTTCCTTAATTCAAGGCTTTGCTTTTCCTTAATGGCCAACATTTTGTTGTGGAATTTGGTGGCCTCAATTGTGTCTTTCTTGTGCCACTTGTCTTGTGAGGCTACATTTTTTAGGAAAAATGCTTCATCTAACCATTAATCACAAAAAGAATTAATATCCTTATAAACAAGCCTTTTAATCAATTAAAACACAAGAGAATTGATCCAATAAATATGCAATTATACACTCTATCAATCAACTTGGTCTGTTTTGTTTAATGCAACACGTATCTTGTCATCATTTCCCTGCAAGGAAGAAATGACTCATTTGAATTCATCATTGATGTCCAGTTTGTGCGGGTCAAAAAGGAAAAGAGGAGTATAAGATCGGACTTTGTAGCAAACCATGATATAATGCCTGTAAAATCATGACTATGCTGTGTCTGTTGCTTCTCCCTAGATAGAACTCTAGGAGTGTCCACAAAAGTGATATGTTCAAGAAGCTAAAGATGAATGTAGTCAAATTGTCAATTGGCTGCATATGATATTCAACTACAAGCATTAATAAGGCTACACACAGGATCATAACTCACAGGATGTGGCATTGGGAACACTCAAACTTTGACAAAAAGGCTCCTCCGAATTTCATCAAACCAATAAATGGCATCTTTGCATTAACAGCTATTTTATTCCCAAGAATGCTCCTCTCATTCGTCCCATACTAAGTTAAGACAATAGTGTGGCCAGTTATCAGAGCATAACCAATATTAAAAACTTGAAATCAACAAGATTTTCTCTTTATAAATTAGTGATACAAGTGGCAAAAAAGTTTGTTGAAAAAAAAGAAAAAAAAAAAAGAAAGGCCTACACTAACCAATTCCTTTGACAATGACTTACGATTTTCCAGAAACTTCAAAGTTATCCTTTCTTCCATTGTTTTATTTCATTGCACTCCTTTTCAAGGTTAATCTAATTTTTCCCAAGAAATATTAGCCCTTACAATTTACAAGATTTTTAACAAAAAATGATATGTAATAGTTTGTTTTTACCATAACAACAATAAATGTATCAGCATTTGGTTCAGGTCCAATATGAGCTCCTGCCAAGGGAAAAATAAATCTTTATTCAAATAATAATAATAATAATAATAATAAATACATATACTATTATACAAAATGCAGATAGGAAATCACAATGAATCCCATCTACTCCCAACGCAAGCCACAAATATCCAATGATAACAACGTAACAATGCAAGCAATTTAGCTAAAATATACATAATGTTACCAAATGTCGAAATATAAGAATAAGAGAATTGGAATACTTGGCAAGAATAAGAGCGAGATAAGAGGTGGCAGGAGGAATGATCTGTGCAACAATGTGGCCGCCAATGAGTACAACAGAAAGACCGTTGCACAACCTAGTGAATCCTCATCAATATGCCCTAATTTCACCAATCAAACAACAAAAGAAAAAAAAACCAAAACTCTAAATCGGATTCATAGATCTAAAAACTCGCACCCAGCCTCCTACCGTTTAACCGTCAAAAGATCAAGATTGAACATTCACACAGTCACAGGTCTGATGGCACCAAACTACAAAAAAAAAAAAAAGAAGAAAAGAAAAGAATAGAACTAATCAGATACAACAAACCCATAAGACGCAAAGCAAGACCAATATAAAAATAGAAGAAAATGGCCGAGTATTTGATACAGATCACAAAATGGGAGAAGAACACAGTTCCAAAAGCAAGATCTGTGGAGAAAAACCTCAGAAAATCTCGATCAATGGCAAGAATGGAATGAAAGAGACAGCAAAGCTTAGGGTGTGAGCAGAGAGATGGCGGAGGGAACAAAGGAAGGCTTAGGGTTTCGAAACTTAGGGTATCACTGACATGGAGAACACGCATGCACACGTAATTTACTTCAGCAAACGTGGTAGGGCACAGGCGCGTATGGCATGGGCATTTTTTTGTTCACGTGTCTTCACCCGGTAGTTCCTATTGAGGCATTTATAATATATGTTAACAAACACTAAAAAGGAGTCATTAATGTTTCTTAATCTCAACTTATTAGTTCTTTAATCATCATTAGCAACCTTAAAAGAGTTGCCGCACACAGCGCATGCTAAACACAGGCAAAGTCAACAACCTTTTCCCCATTTTAGGGAATTTGGAAATTTCCACTTGAAGTTGAAGAAGCTTGGAAAGTTCCATTAAGGGCATATTTTACGAATTTACAACAATACCCTCTCAAAGATTCTTCTTATATGTTAATTAGAGTAAATGAAATTAAAGTAGTGAATTTGCTGTAAAGGTTGTGTATTAAGGTATTCGAAATTCACGAATCACACTAAATAACAATTTCTACCTCCCCATTATGTGATAATAGTATGATTTGTCTAGAAAGAAAATGATATAAAAAGTGAATATTTTGGTAAATTCTTTTGGTGACAAATACGGTATACACGTGGTTTTGATTAATAAACATTCATTTTATTTAGCTATTTTTATTATTGGTACGCCATATGTTGTCAAGAAAATTTATTAAAATTTTGAATATAAATGTCATTACTTATGTGATCTTATATTTAAAAGGTCAAAAAAGAAGGATCATTTCCTTCGTTCACTGTAACCCAAAAAAATGAAAAAAAAAAACGAAGTCAAAATAAAAAGGTTCAACTTGGCAACCTTCTTTGTGTTTTTTTTTTTTTTTTTTTTGGCTGAAAGTACTGCATTTATCATACTCCTTTGTCACCCAAACAAAACAAAAAAAAAAAATCACTTTGGATTGAATGTATACTTTTTAAATTATTACGTACAACATATTTAATGCATCATTAAATGCATAATTTTATATTTATATTTATATTTATATTTTTAATTATAATTATATATAATTATTATTAGTAAGAATATTATAAAATTTTCATTCCAAAAAAATGAATTTTTTTTGGGAAGAGAAAATATTTTAAAAGTATATATTTGTTTTGAAAAGTTAGAAGTGTAACGAAATGTATAGAATAATCACATTATTAAAAGTACTAAAATTTTAAACACCACCAATTTAGAAAAACAGATTCCGCTTCGGAAGAATGGTTATAAAAGACTTACTGGAAAGATAATAAATAAGTCGTGATGGCAAAACATTCTTTTTTTTATTCATAAACATATAAATGGAGGAAATGTTTGGATAAATGTGATTCATCCAATTTTCATTAAAGCGGAGAAGGAAACAAAGCAAGCAAGGTCCATGAAATAAGAACAAAGTCTAAAACCAAACAACATCCAACTGATCAAAGGGCAGTGGGTAATACAAAGAAAATACACTGCATGAAAACGGCAAACAAACAAACAAACAAAGAAAAGCCAAACCAATGCACATTGAACTGAAATGAATCCCGGCACCACTGTCTTTTCCCCCTTGTCAAACTTCATTTTCCCCATGCAATCAAAGCCTTGTATTTCTCGGGCTGTTCTTGAAAGTATGTGTTTTCAAGTGAAAGACGTATTAGATTCAATGCACAAAGGTGCTGGTGAGAAGGGGGAGAGCAAAAAATGATGGTGGTGAATTTTTATTAAGAGTTGACAAAGGTGTTACAATAAACAATCTTTTTGAGAAATGCAAATTCAGATGTGTTCCTTACATGTATATTCGATAGTCTTTTCTTAATTTGCTCAATGCATACGTAAAAACTATCCTCATGATCTAATCATGAAAATTCTTATATTACATTTATTTAAAATATTCCATAAGAAAGCTATTCATATTGTAGCAATAACCACAATCGTGCAAAAGAGCACACATGTAAAGTATGCTTGTTTGGCATACAACCTGATTATTATTCATTAACAGAGGCATAAAGAGTACCATCAAAAGGAAAAACACACTTTTCATCAATGGAGACACAGAGTACCAAACACAAAGTTTTTCTGATATTAACTCAACCAATTGTTATAATCACTTGGAACGAGACTTGTATAGCCGATAGAATCTTGATAGGATCCATGTGTCTATAAAATGAGACTATGCTCTGCAATACTGAGGGTTGAGATAGAGAGTGAGGGCTAAGGTCAATAAGACAACCACAAATGACACTGAAAAGCTCAAAAAGAATTTTACCATATAATCTGCACCATCATTATCTTCACCACCAACACTGTGCGCCGGATCAACTGTGCTTGTAATGCTTTCACAATGTTTTGGGAGCAATGGTCCACAAAGATTTAGGTTTCCTCTGTAATTACTTTCATTAAAATTTGCAAACTGCCTTTTATTAGGTGTTCTACCTGACAAATTATTATATGATACATTAAACTTGGACAAGAAGTTCATATTTGTGAGTTCAAAAGGTATTTGGCACTGAGATTATTATATGAAAGGTTCAAACTCTCTATAAGGTTCAACATGGAGAGTTTTGATGGAATAGCTCCTTCCAACTAATTGTGGGATAAGTTTGTAAGGTTTTTCTAGATGTGGACTTATATTAATTAATGTTGTTTTGGGTTTCGTTTAATAAATTTAAATATAAAGACTTTTAATTAGTCTAATGTGGAACTGGCTAGTATGGGCTGCACTTAGCCTAACCCATGATGAGGGGGGTAGGGTTTAACTTTAAATATCAGGTTCTCTCCTCTAACCCTAATCTTTAGAAACACTTTCTACTAATAAGGTTAAGGAATGAAAGAAATACTTATCAAAGCCAGTTTATATAGAGAGTCATAGAGGAGAAGAATCTAGTCAGGATCAATTCTATTTTTACATATAATTATGGATCATAAGATTGATACACAATTCTTCACTCCTATTTTTATATTCTAATAATGTATATTTTTTTCTTGAATTTATGCTACTTATGTGATAACACGTGATATCAGAGCAAACATATGTGATGATTAAAATATATTCTATGTTTTTATTTGATCCCATATTTTAAATGATCTCGTCAAAATGAGTTTGACAATGACACGTGTGCATCAAGGACACAAGGGTCGTGCGTAGTGCCTTGGATGGCTGCAGAATTAGTTTGGCATCTCAAACTTTTGCGGCCTGCTTTTGAAGGCTCGCCGTACTTGGAAGTTGTGACTTGCTTTCTACAGGCTGGCCGTACACGTTCAAGGTCGGACGGCCCATGTGAGTTGCATGTGGTTCAATAAAAAAAGGACAAAAAACAAACGAAGCGCGCAGGAGCGTGCGTTAGCTCGCGCATCAAGTTGCATGCGTCAGTGACGTGTCAGGCGCAGCGTCATCTGAGGAAAGCAACTTTTTTCATAATCCTGTACGGATTATTTTCAAGCTCATCTAGAGTCTATTTTAGACCATTTTAATATCATTGGATTCAATTTTTCATGCTCTATATTTTGATATATAGTTTACATATTTTTTAACACTATTATACTTATGAAAATCTAAATTGAATATGATTTTATACTTTTAGTATAAAATTTAAATATTTTCATTAGTATTTTAAATTTTTAAATATGTCAACTGTGTCAATATGCAAATATTCAGTTTATGTTTTGTAGAACATGATTAAATGTAATTAAATTACGTATTTTCCTTGTCATTTATATAGTTTAAAATTGCATATAAATTTTTATGCAAAAAATAAAGTTTAATATCTTTGATATGAGAGAGTTTCATAAATTCAATTGGGCAGTGACTGCTAAAGTGGCACACTCATTTGGTTTTATGAAATATCGGTTTTATACTGTTGGGAATGCCTCTCTTTCTAATGTCTAGTCATACTCTCAAAGGAGATAATTGTATTAGTCAGTGAAGGGATACATGTATAAAATGTGCTTGAGAAATGACTGATTTTAGTGGTTTATACACCCAAAGATGATGAATTCACGAGGGTTAGAATAAGTTTTCATGGCCATTGTTCGTGTAAAAAGTTGACAATTGTATGTCATGCATTTTGCCCAAAGGTAATTGTATACGTGTGACTTTCTATGGAGTGCACTTATACAGCTTATACTAAGTTGCACTATTCTTACATATTTTTATTATAAGTCACATTTTCTGTCAATGACAACTCACTCACTATTAATATTCTCACTTATTTCTTTTTAAGAAATAAAAAGATAATATAATGTTTAGAATGATTCTGGCGGACATGTCTGATTCTCTTTATAAGGATAATCCTACAGATCTCACCGCATAAAGTATCAATGCTAAAATGAGAAATTTACAGCTTGGGGAAAGAGCAATCGAATTTGTTGACTGTCCATACAAAAATCCGTTCTAGGTCATCTTAGGGGTACCTTAACAATTAATTGTACTGCTAAGCCAATGATAGAGCACCTATTAGACATGTGTCGGGTGTCATCCAATATTGAGATAGGGGATCCTTTTTTAAACACATTTCAACATTAGGTGTGATGGTACTAGTGAAATTAGGAATTATGTCTTAAAGATGGCAGAATTACAGTGTACATTTAAGGCATTTAAGATCATTATTCCTACTAATGTGATTGTCCATTAGGCTTTCAATACCCTTTTCACCTAAATTTGAAATTATAAAAACAAATTACAATTCTTGTATGAGACCTGGTCCATTAATAATCTAATAGCTAGGGTGGTGGCAGAGGAAGGGAAATTGAGAGATGAAAAGGGATATCAGGCCATGTATGTTTCTAGTGCTAGTGGTAAGATGGGTAAGAAATTCAAAACTTTTGCCCATAAAGATACTTATAAGACCACTGATAGCATTTAGGGGTAAGAAACCTGATTGTTGCTTTTTTTACAAAAGAAAAGTCACATAGAGAAAAACGGTAACAAATATAAGGCTTGCTTAGCCAAGCATCAGATTACAGGTAATGATTCTTTGGTTTTGGTTTGTGAATCTAGTCTATCTAAAGTCCCATCCAATTCATGGTGGCTAAATAGCGGTGCAACGAATTATGTTGCATTCACCATATATGGGTTCAAAAATTGAAAGAAGGCAAATCAGGATGAATCAAACCTGATAGTTGAAAACAACGAAAAGGTTGGTGTTGAGTTCATGGAAGATGTCATCTTAACATTAGATTCTGGCTATCGTTTAATGTTAAAAAAAACTTTCTATACACATTCCTTTAAAAAGAATTTAATTTATTTTTTCAAGTTTAGACTAATGTGGCTATTCTTTTGAAATAAAGAACAATATAGTTTCTTTGTTCTCTACTTCAAATAAAGTTGATAGTTACATTATGTCTTATGGATTGTATAGATTGTGTTTGTCTCCTAATGATAAATACTTCACTTGTACGACTGAAAAAGTTGTTTTCAAAAGACCTCTACCTAAGGAACAATCTTATACATTGTGGCATAAGAGACTAAGCCACATTTCTAAGGAAAGAATAGAAATGTTGATAAAGGCTGACATCCTACCTACTCGTAAAGGAGACTTAAAGTATTGTGTAGACTACTATAGGGGTAAGATGACTAAAATTAAGAAGAAGACAGCAGTTAGGAGTTCTGTTCTCTTAGAGATCATACATACTGACATTAGTGGTCCATATACAACGACTCTGTGTAGAAATTTTTATTTCGTCACTTTTATTGATGACTATTCCCGATATGGATATCTGTACTTGATTAAGGATAAGTCTGAGTTTCTTGAGAAATTTAAGATATTTTAGAATGAAATAGAGAAACAGTTGAGAAAATTTATCAAAGTTGTTAGGTCTGATAGGGGTGGTAAATATTTTGATAGGCATGGCAATGCTGGATAGCTTAAAGGGCCATTTGTCAAATACATAGAAGATTTTGGGATTATAGTTCAATTCACCATGCCTGGCGGTCCGGAACAAAACGGTGTGGCCGAAAGGCAAAAGCACACTCTTATGGACCTGATGAGAAGTATGGTAAGTAGGAGTAATTTGTCAGAGTTTTTATGTGGAGAAATTTTAAAAACAATTCTCTACATTCTAAATAGAGTTCCTATCAAAGTAGTTCCATTAGCACCTTTTGTGTTATAGAATGGACATAAACCTAATTTAAACCATTTTAGGGTTTGAGGTGTCCTGCAGAAGTAAGGTTGTATTATCCAACATTAAGTGAGTTGGAATCCAGAACAACCAGGTGTTATTTTGTATCCTATCTAGAACATTCAAAATGATACAAGTTTTATAACCCAAATGGAGATATAAGAATTGTAAAATCACAAACAGCTAAGTTCTTGGAACTAAATATGGCCGAAAAGAATACTTGTTCATAGTCCATTAGGGATGATAGTGCGATGGAGACCATTGAGGCAGATTCACTGCATGTACAGACTATTATGGACCTTTTTATATCACAACTTGATTCAGTGGGAGTTGAGGATAATGTCGTTGAGCCTGTACCTGATGATACTCCTCAATCTCATCAAGAACTGAATGAGACTATGATGGCTTCACTCAGGAGGTCTACTAGAGAGAAATGGTTTGTTGTACCACTAGACTACATGGTCTATCTTGGAGAGCATGGTTATGAAATTGGTTATTTGATAGATTAGTAACTTATACAGAGGCAATTTCTTGTCCTCAATCAAGTCTATGAATGGATACCGTGAATGATAGATCCAATATTTAAAAAATAAAGATGTCTGGGAGCTTGTTGAGTTACCTAAGAGTTGCAAGCTCATTAGCTGCAAATGGGTATATAAGACCAAAAAGGACTCCAAAGGAAAGATAGAAAAGTTTAAAACCAAATTGGTAGCCAAGGGATTCACTCATAGAGAATGCATAGATTATAAAGTGACATTTTCTCTGGTTTCTTCTAAAGATTCTTTCAGAGTGATCATGGTATTATTAGCTCATCTGGATTTGGAGCTACACCAAATGGATGCTAAAAGAACTTTTCCAAATGAAGACCTTGATGAGTAGTTCTATATAGTTTAACTTGAAAGATTTTGCAGTTGATGATTCTAGAGAGGTTGTGTATAGACTTAAAAAGAGACTAAGCAAATATTATCACATAGTTTTGAAATGAAAGACCTTGGTGAGGCATCATTTGTCCTAGGCATAGAGATCCATAGAGATCGTTCTCTCTGTTTGTTAGGTTTATCTCAGAGGGTTTATATGTACCGTATTCTGGAACAATTTAGTATGCAGGAATACAAGCTGGGAATTGATCCCGTCATCAAAGATGATAAACTGAATAAGTCTCATTGCCCTCATACAGATGTTGAGAAAACCAATATGAAAGACGTATCTTATGCTAGTACACTTGAGAGCATTACGTATGCTCAAGTATGTACTAGATTAGACATTGCTTTTACAACTGGTCTTCTGGGCAGATATTAGGTAAACTTAGGACATGATTATGAGGTAGTTGTCAAAAAGGTTTTAAGGTACTTAAAGATGACAAAAGACTACATACTAACATATAGACATGTTCAAGACCTTGAGCTAGTAAGGTATACTTATGCAAACTTTGCTAATTGTAAGAATGATAGAAAATTGACATTCAGTTATGGCTTTAAATTAGCAGGTGATGCATTGTCTTGGAAAGTGAGAAACAAAAGACAATTTTGTGATACAAATCTTAAACCAAAGAATAAGAATTCGAACCTACATCAGAGTGTTGGTTCTAGTATCGTCCTCTAGGTTGAACTAGCTCTTCCTTTAGCAAAACACCAACTCCAAGATTGAAGAAGGACCTTGTGTTTGTCCACTTGACACCCAATGAAATTATCAAAGACCCAAGATGTGAATTTTGACTATCCTTGGAACCAATTGGCACACTCAGATTATTGAGGGAAAGAAACTCAATAAAATAGCTTAAACATGAACCTAAGAGGCTATCCTCAAAGACTCAAAACAAGTTCTAAACTAAAACTCAAAGAAAAGAACAAAGCTCTTAAGTTTGTATTGTCAAAATTCTGTATTTGCATGTTGACCGATGGCCTTGTTTTATAAAGCTACAAAGGGCGGCCAAGGTGACCTAATCTATCCTCTAAAAGGATTAGAATCCCTTGCCTCTTAGAAATCTAATTACTTAAAAGAAAAGACTCCTAATCTAATAAAAAAAACAACCAATAAAATTGCCTAAAACTACTTCAAGGCTGGTTTGGATTGAGTTGGCCGAGTGTTGGCCAACTCAAGGCTGGTTTGGTTTGGATTTGGCCAAGTTTGATTTCGTCCAGGCTTGAAGTGGATGTGGAAGCTTCTTTATATTTCATGGCTATGAATTTGGAAGCTTCTAATGTAGCTCATGATCAAGCAGTGACAATACTTGATCCATCATTTACAATACTAAGTAGAATGAGACTTGATGACTCACAACCAGAAGTCCTTGCTGTCTTAGTGTCTTGAGCTTCAAATACTTCGGCTATAAGCATTGCTAAAACAGCTTGTATTCTCTTAGTTCTTGACCTAGTCATAGGCCCCCCTATGCCTTGCAAAGGATCAAACTTTGAACACCTCATTGATGAATTTTTAGTCTCATCTTCGGCTTCATGTTCACATTCGGCTACTTGAGGAGTTGTAGTTGTCTCGAACCTTGGATTTTCATCATTTTGTCTTCCAGTATCCAGGCGGAGTAGATAACATGCTTTACAGTTGCTACTCAAGTTGTTTAACTCCGTAATCTCATAAAGGAGTAGTTGTATTTGATTTTGTGAATAGACCCATGCAGCTGTATTATGACAATAATTTAACAGTACTATTCATTAATACTCATAAGGGTCTCAAGGGGTCTAAACATATAGAGATCAGATGCTTCACTATTAAAGAAATAGTACATAATGGTGATATTACAGTACAGTATATCTTACAGATGATATGGTTGCAAACCCGCTAAGAAAAGAACTTCACCCATGTGTGTTAAAAAGACACGTCGAAAGTATGGACTTAGTTGCATCATTGGATATTATAGTTTAGTGGGAGTTGCATGTTATATATACTCATAAATTTTTCATCTGTGTTTTGTTATATGCAATGACATTTTTTAATATGTGTATTAGCATTTGAATTCATGGTTGTTAAAATCGAGTTTTTACGTAAAATCAGTGGAGGGTCCAAAAAATCAGATCGTAAAATCGTAAGATTCTACCAATTATGAAAAATAATTTAATAAATATTATATATGTATATATTATATATAATATATATTAAATTTATAAATTACAAATCTGTTCAAACTTATAAAAAGTACTCAAATTTAAAAAAGAAGTCTAACAAATGCTCAAATTCCTTTCAACAGTACAACACAATCAATATTTTAGTGGAAGTTTTTGAGTTGGCAGCAAACCAAATCTCTTTTTCATAAGCTCATAAAAACGTAAAAACGTAAAAGTGTAAACGTAAAAACGAAGTGTTGACTTGAGTTTTTAACAACCATGTTTGAATTCGATAAAGTTTGATGCATTTTCCAGTTATATGTTGAATACATATATATAAAGTGCAAGTCTCAAGGAATTGTGTAAACTTTGAGCACAGACTGAAAGGGCATACAGTTATTAGTTTGGGATATATGTCTTGTACACATAAAGTTCTGTTAAAAATAAACATAAGACATATGGAAGTTCATTGGAACCATAAAGTTATTCTCTAGTGGCACATAAAGGTTTTGTGACACTGAAGGAGAGAGAATAAGAACTGACAAAATGGATAACACATAAAGTTTGACTTTATGAGGTGTTATCAGGTTTGCCAAACTTCCACATTGAATCCATATCAGTAGAGTTAACAGCATTTGTGATCATGGATGGCTCTGTATGATTACATGCAGTTACTGCCATGGTTCGGTGTTGAAAACTCTATGGGATAGGATTGACTATTAAAAGTAATCTCTAAACCAACATAAAGGTGCACATTAAAGTACAACTTTAATTAATATTCGCCCAAGTGGGAGAATGTAAGGTTTTTCTATATGTGGGCTTATATTAATTAATGTTTTTTTTTTTTGCTTGGTTTAATAAAGTTAGATATAAAGGCTTTTAATTAGTCTAATTTGGGATTGGCTAGTGTGGGTTGCAGTTAGACTAGCCCATAATGAGGGGGGCAGAGTTTAACTTTAAATATCAGTTTGGTTCCCTCCTCTAACTCTAATCTTTAGAAATTCTTTCTACTCATAAGGTTAAGAAGTGAAAGAGGCACTCATCAAAGCCAGTTTATACAGGGGGTCATAGAGGAGAAGAATCTAGTCAGGATCAATCCTATTTCCACATATAATTATTGATCATAAGACTGGCACACAATTCTTCATTTTTGTCTTCATATTCTAATCATATATATGTTTGATCTTGGGTTTATGCTATTTATGTGCTAACAAAGTTCAGTGCTCGAATATCTGTTAAATCACCCAATTCTAATGGTATTTCTCCCGTTAATTGGTTGTGGGACAATCGATTATAGACATATAATTTCGAATGTTACTTGTATAAGAATGGGTCATATCCTTCGTCGTGAACTGCACCATTTCAAACATTTCCAAATCAAAATTTACCATAAATTCTATAGAAAAGATGAAAAAACTAGGATACCCAACAAAGAAAGCAACGACTAGTGATGGTTGATAATTCCAAGCGTCATAAATAAAATTTGCTCCCAAAGAGATATTACTTAGGCATGAAAGAATTCAACCAGAATAATTATTCTGAAAAAGATCCATAATGCTCAGATTCTTCAATTGACATATGGACTCCGTAATCTGGCCTTGCAAATTATTTCCTCCCAAAAGGAGAACTCGAAGTTGTGTAGATGTTCTAATTTCACGTGGAAAGTCACTAGAAATATGATTATACCTCAAATCTATAGCCTTAAAAGATGTGGAATTTTCCAATAATGCATTTGGTATTGATCCTGTGATTTGATTCCTTTGTAGGTGGATGAATTCAAAAAATGGAAAACCAGAGCATGATGGTATGGATCCATTTAAGCAATTTCTAGAGAGGTCTAAAATTTCAAGATTGGAAAGCCTGCAGATATCATCAGGTACGATGCCTTCTAGTTGGTTCCGCGACAGGTCAAGAACAAGTAATGATGAGCAGTTTCCGATCTGATCCAACTTAGAATTTCACCTTCAAACTCATTGTTGGATATATCTAAGGAGTTTAGATTAGGACTATGAGATAATCCATGTAAAATGCTTCCGACAAAAATGATTGTTATCCATGTGAAGAACTTGAGCCTTTTCCAATTTTGTGATAAAGAAAAATGGAAATTTGTGGGGGCAGGAATTGGATTAGTTCCAAGTTTGTAATGGGCGCATTTGGCAAATGCACTATGTCAGGCCTAGAATAGTGCAACCCGGGCTGGGCGAATTTGCTCGAAATTATTAAAAATAATTTATAATAATATTATAATAATATTATCAGTTATAATATTAATTTAATATTTTATAATATTAAGTATAATAATAATGATAATATTATTATGAATAATATTATTGTAATTATAGTTAACAATTATAATTATTATAGTAATAATTAATAATAAGAGTTAATAATTACGATAGTAATAATAGTAAGAGAGAATAATAAAAAAAAGTGATAATAATATTAAGAGCTAATATGATATTAATGATATTATTAAGTTCAAAATTTGACGGTTAATATAATTAGGGTTTCACATTTTGACGACACTCTTTGTATATTTATGTATAAAGGATAAATATATATAAGTACAAATTATTGTAGTATTACAATAATTACAGATATAAGGATAATATATGTAGGGTTTTAGGTTTTGAATGCACTTTTTATTCTTTTATATTTAAAGGATAAATATATATGTAATAATAATAATAATAATAATAATAATAATAATAATAATAATAACAATAAAATTAATAATAATAGGATTACAATTGTTATATTACAATATAGTGCACGAGAACATTAAAGTTAGGGTTAGGGTGTAGGGTTAAGGGTTTAGGGTTTCGGGTTTAGGGTGTATTACAATATATTGCAACCCAAAGAAATTTAAATACATAAAATTTGATTGATTTGGTAGGGTTTTTGAGTTATGAAGACACTTTTTGCTTATTTATATATGAGGGATAAATATGTTTATATATTTATATTTATAGTAGTATACGAAATTAGTACACTAATAAGAGGCTAAATTGTAACTAAATGAATGCATTTGCTTCTATTACTATCAAAGTGGACAACCAACATTATATTAGTGTGTCAACTTTTAGGTTTAGGGTGTCAAACCCTCTTATATACCCATTGTAACTAAGAGTCATATTTCGAGTGAAATGTACATTTTCCTTTTCGCAATAACGTCTGATCACTAGTTACGTTAGGGTTTCAAAATATTTAGATAATATATAATTCCATACCGATGACAATTCCATCCCTAGCTACATAGTGCTTTTCCAACATGTATTTCTTGGATTTTTGTTCTGGCAAGCCAAACTACCATCTCGGATTGAATCTGTCTTGAAGAGTGTATGTAAAGTCCTTACAAATTGAAAATGACTTTTTGCATGAGTTGTTCATCAGTAATAATCTATATAGGGATGTCTTTTGCAAGCTGTTGGAACATTTGGTAGTCTAATATGGTTGTACAAACGTGAAAGAAAATTAAAAAATGTTTTGGTTAAATTTTAAAAAAAAAATAAAGAGAGAGAGAGAAAAATGGAGGTTCTATGTATTACTTTTTATATATATATAATTAATAGCAATAAACTCTTTTACACAGAAATAAAAAATGCATTCCACATATATATATTATGCTTTAAAAAATGCAATCCTCCAAAGATTCCATAGTCCACAATCCACAATCCCACACACTGATATATACTACCAATATCTCAAAATGATCTGCCTACTATGACTCTTCTCTTTATCATTTTCTATTTGCAATACAAACTACTAATATCTACACTGGATTTCATGCCGTCTCATAAAGGGACACAAAGCTCAAAATTTACATCCAATTTGAAGTTGAATGCAATGCATAGTACTCATAGCATCTCTACACAAGCACTGTACATGAATGATAAGACCGGAGACACAAAACAAAGAATATCAGCTTTCCTGCACTATCCTAATGCAAAAGTTTGACCTATATCATTGCTTTACTATAGCCAGTAGTTCCCTGTGATGGAATATAGACTTTACAGGAACTTCTCAAGAAGCAGCACCAAAAAGGCTCATACCATTCACCTTGAAAGTTGTCACAGCAGTTTTGAATACCTCGGCAATTGGCATACATCCAGACTGTGCAGCAGGAACAGCCACAAGCTGTAAAAATAAAATTGGACCGCCATGAATACCAGCCACAAGCAGTAGAACTAAAACAAAAGAAAAATACTTCTATAAGATTCAACAAAAAATTAAAATAATCAGTACCAATTGAGAACTGCAGTGAAGTAACTAAACTACATAGTATAGATTCCAGAAAAATTCCATCAGCGGCTTACAAACAAAATCCAGAAATGGGGCTAACCGAACCGAAAGGCCAAAAAAATTCAATCGGCGGCTTACAAACAAATTTCAGAAAAAATAAAATCCAGAACTGGCGCTGATTCCAGGAATAAGTTAACTTTAGAAGTAATATATATGAACATTTGCAGACGAAAAATGTTATGGATGTGCTTGCTCACCCTGCATGTGATTGTTGAGCAGCACCAGAGCGTGCCCGTGTTTCCACCCTTACAAGACTTCCCATCCTTGGTTGTGCAGCCGCCGCTTGATGTTCACAGGCCTACGCAGATGTAATATGCCTTAGATTACTGAATAATAAAGGTCAAGAACATGAAGAAACAAAAGATGGAGAAAAGATAGATATCCAGTCTCTGTTGACAAAATCTGCCTGTTATTATTTTAATAGCAAAAACTAAACATTTTTGTTCCTGTTAGGATGTCTTAGCAGATGGACTCTGGGAATCAAAGTACCTGGATTTGATTCACTATATAAAAATTGGTTCAGGGAGACTAATTAAAGTATCACCTTCTCAAATGTGTTTTTAAGCTCCGTAGTCCAGTCTCTCAGTGTACGAATGTGAACACTTAGATACTCAGCATCAGGTGCTGAAGTGATGGAGAATGGATGCCTGCAACAATAGAATGATGAAGTTCCAGAATGGAATAGATAACATCATAGAATGCTGATCGTTCCAACTTGCTTTACCACTCAAAACCTGATATGTCGGGGCATTTAACAAAGAGTACATGCCACTCTTGTACTTTGTATCCTTGAGGTTCAATATTAGACTAAATTAGACATAATAATGATATCTACTTCTTCAAAAGATATCATGTAAAAACAAAAAAACAAAAAATAAGATGCATCGACAAAAAAGAAATTGAAATATCTTATTTAATTAGTTATAATAGCAATAGCTTCAAAGCAAATGCAAAAGGTTAAAGTCATAGGATGCGAGTTATTATTACAGCAAAAGAGTTTCAGAGAAATAATTACATCTCACTTCTGTGTCAGAATTATGCCCAATTTGGGCCTATTTTTGGTGCAAGAAAAATTAGAATCAAAATCCAAAATTAGATTGGTAAATTTAAACTTGATGAACATCAAAAACTAAACTGAATCAAAATATAAATAAAGGAATAAATGACACTATTTGGAAGCATTGGTCTATTCTTAGGGTTTGTAAAATTGAATTTGACAAACGTGATTAATGAGTTTTTGCTTCATTCTTAGGTTTGGTAAAATTTGAATTTGATAATATAATTAATGACTTTTTAATGGCAATCGTAAATTGGATTTGGCATAATTACTGAGTTTATAATGACAATAACATAGTCTCTATTCAATTTCCACTTCATCATTATGTCAATTGAATTTTTAGAATAGTGGAGGAAAAACGATTGGGCAATGAGCGACTGATGATATAGAAATTATATTTTCATTTTGTATTTTTACATTTATGAAATAAAAATTATAAGATTTCAGCCATCTAGAGAATATAAAATGCAAATCAAAACTTAATTCATATATAATTATACATCCATAACCTCTATAAAGAAGATCAGTATATTTGGACATCACACAATTCCCACCTTACAAATTTCCACTTTTTTTTTTCCCCATAATAAAATTAGAAAAAACTCAACTTGTCGCTTGAGTAGGAACGCGTTAGCTGCTGCGGTGGAATTTCACTATTTCGTTGTATTTTGAGATACGGAAACAAAATTTTGTAACTTAGGTAGAGCAAAATGCTCTGATTTCCGATGTATATAAAGTTACTGCTATGCAATTAAAGATTATTTATACCTGCCTGAAGCTTAAGATTTTGGGTCTGCATTCCTTCTCTTGTCATTCCCCAAATCATTTATTCTTGCAATTCTTCTGATTCGGTCTGCCTGAACTTTGTCTTTTCATTGAAGGAAAATTAAAACAAATTTTTCCAATTGATCCTTTAAAAGGCTTTATTCTTAAGATTATTGGCAATATTGCCTATTGCTGATCCTTTAAAAGGCTAAGTAAATTGTTACTAGGGTGGGCGAATGTAGATTGAAAAAAAAAATCCTAAATAGTTGAAGTCGCAACATATGAGGTGAAGAAATCAGCACAGCCTCACATGATTTTGCCAAATCTATTTCATATACACAATGCCCCACCACTTATAGGTGCAACAAATACAAATCCTCCAGCAACGCAAGTTCAAATCTATTGTTACCAAGGGCATGGGCGAGTTGGTAAGTTTGAGGTGACGTGGGGAGAAATCCTCCGGTAACGCAGGTTCAAACCTCGCGTGGGACAGATTTTCTGCTGAAATATTGTGGGGGTCTGTCCTGGAGTTTGGTCTATTGTCTCTCTCCCTCAGGCCTCTGCCAACTTGTGCACATCCCTCGATTTACATCCCGTCTAGCTAAAAGGCCTCTGGTACAAGTGGGGGAGTTTCGCCCTCGCAAATGGACTTTCTCCAAATCAAAACAAATACAAATGCAACTAGTTATTACCAACAATCTGGATAACAGTTTGAAGTATTCCGTTGAAGTTGATAAGGGCTGTCCTGGCAACATGGATAGTAGCTCTCTACTTCATGTTGAAGGAAGTGGTAGGCTCTACATCATTTCGACAGAATGCATGGTTCTAAATGCTTGATGATAAGTTGGAGTGAGATTTGAGAAAATAGCAGGTTGACCAAAGACATTTGCAAAAAAACAGGTTGACCAAATCATTTGCAACAATAGCAGGAGGACCGTAAAAGCGACGGGAAAATACCTTTCAACCCCTGATGCTTTAGAACTTCATCGTTTAACTTCATGTCACCGTTCTTCTACATTCTTTTCATTCTTCATGGATTGAACATCCCATTTCCACGGTGCGTATATGAAGTTTGATTTCATGACCGACGAACAAACAACTTGTTTGATTTTGTAAGTAATAATAAAAAATGTAAAATACATCCCGACCGAGGCACAAACAAAATCCCGACGTCTCAAACTGGCAATTAGATATTTGAAGATGGCCGAAGACTTATTAAGGTTCTACGACAAATAAGGAACGAAGTCGGCATTTGTTGGACGAATAAACGATTAATCAGTCGACGTTTCGTCGAGAGTTTATTCGACTTTTAGGCGACAAAATGTCGAGGTTTTAATCGACGTTTTAGTCGAGTTTTTGTCGACTCTTTATTTGAGGTTTTGTCGACATTTTAAACGTCGATAAACATATTACATCTTATTGTGAATCACATCTTATTGCTGTTTGAAAAATCGAGGTGTGCTATTTTATTTGATATTGAAATAAAAGAAACTAATATAAGTCCATCAACATCTACTGGTAGGAAAAAATAAGGTTTTCTACTGTTTTGATTTGTGTGTTTTGTAATACAATGAGTCAGAGAAAAGGAGGAAAAAACCAACAAGAGTCATAATATTTTGGAGCTTTCCTTCATATAGAGCTTCATGCATTTTCTTAAACAGTTTATAATTTTTTAAAACAAGTACAAATTAAGAGGCTTTAGCACAGTTTCTCGTTATTTCCATGTGTTTTGTTTTCATTTTTTAACATTTCTATCACATATTTCTCGATGGTGTACAGAATATCATGTTCTAAACGAGCGGATTTTAACACTTAAATATGTCGACAGAAAGTACTGAAATGTCGAATGAGTATGTGTTTTATTGATGAAACATAATACGAATAATGAATTGTACTATTCATTACATCAAACAAGATAGTGTCAACAATTTTTGTCTTTACAAACTAATTGATTTGTGCAAGTTTGCCGGTTGTGTCTGCGCTGTCCACAACGACCACAGTTCTTTTCAATTTTTTTCTCACCGGTTGAAGGAATTCTCTTTTTCTTGGGCCGACCACTCGTAGCCCTTGGTTCTGGGGGTGATAGTTGAATGGATAAAATTTCTTCTGGCACAATCCAAGCCTTAAGATCACCAACGGGCATAATAGGCTCCGCATAAGCGCCTATAATTACAGCGGTGTGATAAACTGTCGAGCATAAGGTGTAATGGTCAATTTGACGGCGTCGAGTTGCAGCTAGTGCATGCACACATGGGAGTTGATCCATATCAAACACTCGACACGTGCATGTCTTTTCAAACAAATCCACTGTAGCTGTACGGTTTACAATATCCCGTACACACCATCTATTCATATCGACCGGATCAACAACATAGGATTGTGCTTCTCTCATCCTCGATCCTATTAACTCTTCACAGTATGAGGTGGTCATTGTGTTGATTTCTGGTCGGGTTGTCAAAGCCCCCAAAATTAATTCAGATCTTCAACTAACTACAATTAACTTGTAGTAGTAGTGGACCAGTTCGAATCCCACGAGGAGCTATGTGCAAGGGGGGGTTTTTAGCATTTGAGATGAAAAGAAAAATAAAAGAAGAAGTTTAATATCAAATAAATAAAGAAAAATTATAAAAGAAATTACTAGCAATATTTGAAAGAAATAATTCCATCTTACCAAACTCCGATCCAAGGAAGTGTAGTTGTACCGAATATATCTAGATCATAGGATTCTAAAAACACTTTTTCATTCAAGCATTTAACCAAAAATTTCGCAGGATAGCCATGACAAAATTTTGAGTTTTCCTATTTTATTTGTTTGAACCTAGCATTCACAACAAACCTTACTAACAAATGACTGGGGGCGATAGCATTCCATATCATTGATAGTAGCATTAAAATCATTGAAAACAGTTAAAACAAAAACCAACAATTGAGATAGCTACAATTGAAAATCTTTGTATCATTACTTCCCTTTAAATCATAAATGCATGATTACTGTCACTTTACACACGCAAAAAGATTTAAGTGCTACTTGTACTAAATGTTCCGGACAATTACGGATCAATAACAAATAGATAGCTATAGAAAGAAGAATGCAAATAAGTTGTCAATTTATTTATCATTCAAAATCCATAAAAATATAATGCAAGAAATAATGATTACTTGAATGCAAAAGATTATGAAACTATGAACAAAACCTCACTAAATATATTGGCATCAACAACCCTTGGAACGGAATGAAAGTAAATTAGCCACTCATGATGGCAAAACTACTCTAAATTTATTCTAAAGAGAAAGAGAAGTACAAGAGAAAGGAAAAATTCTGCAAAGAATTAAAGGAAAGACTTATGTCTTCCAAGCTCACTAACCCTCCTATTTATAGCCTTATTCTCTAACAACCTCCCTAAAGACTTCCTAAAATCTCTCCAACAAATTCTAAGTCTTTAAACCTTAAATTCCTAACTAATTATCCAGCCAACCATCCTATCCTATCTAATCCTATCTAACCCTAACAAATGTAATCCAATCCATACTAACTTGAATTACAAAAGTTTAAATCAAAAGACAATTGCAATCTTGAAAATTCAGCCCATTGGTCATTTGTCTCAGCTTAAGACGTGGTCACGTGCATTTCTTTGAGTTTCTTCTCCAAAACTTCATCCTTTAAGGCGTGGGCACGACCAATCCAAAATAGTCTTCTGTTTTGCTTCTAAAGTGCTTCTCCAAAAATCATCTAAATCTTCATTAAATACCATCTTTTCACTTTAGACTATCAACTTCACTCCCTGTACAAAAACACTTTAAATTAGCCAATTGCATACCAAATAAAGTATTAACATCATAGTTTTGCTCATATTAAATGGTAACAAATTAAATTCTATCAAATACCCCCACACCTAAACTATGCTTGTCCTCAAGCATATGATAGATCAATGTGTTCCTCTCTATTCCCTTTCCTTTTTCATACCATTTACAAATAACCCAAAATCACAGCACATTAGAAATCAAGAATGAAATGACAATTCAAAGCATAAGTATTCATAGCCCAATTTTCTAAACAAAACACATGCATCTCATTAATCCCAACAATTTTGTTGAAATCAAATATACAACATTTGATTACTTCTCACAAGTTCACTCTATCCACTCAAAGTGTTTAGGGATTCGTTTAGCACTCAAAACAAACATAGCATGTCATTACCATATGCTTGCTTATATATCACATCTCCACCACTAATGAATATGAATTTATGCAAAAATCAAAGGGACTTAAAAGGGTTGTAACAGGGCTTAGGTTAAGGTAGGTAAACAAAAAGGAAATTTAGGCTAAACAAATCAAGATATGTAGAAATCTCCTTGCAAGATTTAAAAGCACACAAGTAATATTTGTAGAACCACTTTTTTTATTCCTTTTTTTTTCTTTTTGTTTTCCCCTTTTTTTTTCGGAATATAGGTGGACATTTTGTAAACAATGGAGCACATTTACTTTGTCCAACCCTTTTCAGGGAATACTTTTTCATTTTTTTCCTCTTTTGTTTTGTTTTGTTTTTTTTTTTTCAAGTGGTTCTTTTCTTTGGAATCCATAAAAATTTAATCATACAACTCATTCCTACATACACTTGACAAAGGGTTTAACAATGGTAAATAACAACGGGTTAAGGCTAATGATGTGGTGTTATCACAAAGAAAAGCTTAGGCTCAAAATTGGTTGACTAGGGTATATAATGGAATGGCTTTCTAGAAAGTTAAAATTGGCTAGTCCTAAACGCCCTTATCATTTCAAAGCAAAAACCCACAATGTGATCTCGACATGCACTACAAAGCAAGTTCTAGAATAAACATACCATATTTGTCAATACTCAACAAAGAAATATGCGAGCAAGAAAAAGACAATGCTCATAGGCTCAAAAACTCACAATGGTTCAATGTTCAAACATTGTATATCATTATTCAACTCCATCATCAAAACCAACGAGATGCTTAAATAAAATTTTCAAAACAAGGCTAATCATACTCTCCCTTTTCATGCTTTCCAACTCAATCACTAATGCATGTTAACCAAGAGTTATTCTAAATAAGTATTAAAGAGTTGGGAATTTCAAGGAAGTCAAAAATTTTTAAACATGCTTTGAGGAATTTTGCAAAAAATTTGACCAAAATAATTCAAAATCACAACAGTTAATCACAAGAGCACAAGAACACCCCCACACCTAAATTATACATTGTCCCCAATGTATGAAGATTAGGCACGCATTCACAAAAAGTAGTGAAAATAGAAAGATAAGGGGGCAAAGTAACTTCCCTGAATTGGAAACATATGAGACAAGACATCCAAGGGAAAGGAGGGTACGCTATCTTTTCATGTGGTTGAGAGTATCAACATAAATTGAAAATAAAAAATACTTCTTCTCAAGGATGGGTACCTACAAATCATAGAAGAAGGTAATCAATAATAAGGCAAATGACACTCCCAAGCTTAATCTTTGAAACTCAATTAGAAATTATAGTAGTAAAATAGGATAAGAAAGGACTTTAGGGTAGACACATAATAAGTTCACAAAGATAAAGCCATGTAATCCAAATAAAAGTCACACTATAGCCCTAATCACTTTCTTTATTTAAACGATCATAAACCACTATAATTTGCATATCCAAGGAAGGATTGAAAAGGGTGTGAAAGACACTGAGTTAATAGAAGTTCAACACACCAAAGTACCAAGAAAATATAAAAGTATGGTTGAAATAAAATAAAATGAGATTAGGAAAAAGAATAAATTGAATATAAACAAAATCTCTATCACATGATAACATGGTGCACTACATGCTACTATGTGAAAGTTGAAAAACACTACAATGAAAATGCACAAAACCATGCCATAGTTGGCCACACTACAACATGCCTTCCTTTAAAACACATTCTCAATGAAGTTCATACAATGCAAACAACTATTTTTTCAATTCTTCTTACCTATGTCACTATTGTTTAGCACATATATTTCAACCAATTCTCAAGTCTTGTAAAAACTAGAAACTAAAAATAATGGAACTCATCAACCCATTCAAAAACTCGACAATTAGTCCCTTATTCAATCACAAAAAGGAAACTTAAATCTTAATGGGGAATGACTGTTTGGGGAAGAAAGACTACTTGGAGGTGTAATTATCAAACAAATAAAATTACCACAGCAAGAGTTCAACAAATAAAATCAGTGCAGCACCAAACAGTGAAGAACCAAAAGCCAAGGATTTATAATAAGATAATAATAAAGACAAAGCCACGAATGGAAACAGAAATTGCAGAAAAAATCTGTAAAAAAAAACCGATGTACTAAAAATTTTTTTGGATGAGTCCTTAGCACTTCACAGAAGACAATAGAAAAGAAAAGAGATAGATACTACAAGAAAAACAACAAAAATAAAAAGAAAAATCGAAGCAAAAAACCGGAAAAAAATTGAAAATTTGAAACCAAAAGAGAATGGAAGTCGGCAACAAGAATCAAAATCACCATGAAATGGTGGAGTCAGACAGTGAAAGCGGCGTTTTCTTTGCTAGGTGGTGGTGTGCGGAGAGAGACTTTGACTGAACTGGACTTGGAATTTGCCGCAAGAGAGTTTGCTGAAAATTGGAAGAAGAAGAAAAGAAATTGGACTGTTAAAATAAGAATAAGAGAGTCGGCTGAAAATGGGAAGAAGAAGAAAGGAATTGGATTATGAAAAGAAAAGGGAAAAAAAGTTGATTGCAATTTTGGAGAAGAAGAGAAGAAAAGAAAAGAAATGGGTTGTGAAAGAGAGACGGCTGCAATTGGAAAAGGAAGAGAAGAATTGGGTTGTTAAAACCCTTATTGTGAAAAATAAAATTTTTTCCATTTTTTTTTAAAAAAAAAAATTCGTTAAGAAATGGGTTGTTAAAACCCTTATTGTGAAAAATAAAAAAAAAAATTCGATTTTTCTTTTTTTTTTTTTAAATTTCGTGTTTTTTTTTTTTTGTAAAAACTTTTTTTTTAATGTAAGAAAAACAGAAGACCAAATAAAATAAGGCATAGGCATGCCTAAGGAAAAGGGATTTTCAAATGAACATTGAATAAAAATCCAGAAGACTATAGTTGTTAAGGCGTGGGCACGCCTAAAAAGCTCTACTCTTCTGTTTTTCCTTCATGAAACTATCATTCCTATAGCGTTGGCACGCCTAAAAAGCTCTACTTTTCTGTTTTTTTTTTCTTCAATTTTTTTTTTTTTTTTACAAAACTTCATGAATAAAACCTGCATTGCATAAACAATTAAAAATCATTAGTTATATAAAGAAAAGAAAAGAAAAGAAAAAAAAATAAAATTATGGAGAAGAAAAGAAAAAAAAATCTTTGGGTTGCCTTCCAAAAGCGCAATTGTTTAAAGTCATTATGCTCGACCATTCTTTCTCTCAAGTTATTAAATTTTTACAAGTTGTTTGGACCACACCTGCATTTTCTTTATTGATTTTGGATGGCTTGGCAAGGGGTTCAATTTTAACTTAGGAGCCTGCAAAATGGAAAACAATAATTGCTCATGAGAAATATGAAATAAATCCTTCAAATTTAAAGGATTTGCAGGAATTTCCAAGGCATATTCTTCACTTATATCCTCATCCCCTTCTAACTTTGCACTCAGGCCTGTAGAAAAAACATCATTCTCTTCATCAAAAACATCTTGCACAATAGCATCCACAATGTCAATAGAACACAAAGAATGAGTGTCAACTGGATGTTTCATTGCTTCAAAAATTTTGAACTTGACAATTTGTTTATCAAATTTTATAGAAATTGTGCACTCATCTAGATCTATGTTAGTCTTAGCTGTCATCATAAAAGGTCTCCCCAACAAAAGAGTGGTTGATTCTCCCACATCATCATCCTCAGTTTTCAAAATATAAAAATCAGTCGGAAAAATCAATTTATTGACTTGAACTAAGACATCTTCCACAACTCCTTTAGGATATGCAGTAGACCTATTAGCAAGTTTAATAATTACCCTTGTTGGCTTCATTGGACCTAAATTTAGAGCACAATATACAGAATATGGCATAACATTAATAGATGCTCCTAAATCTAGCATGGCATGTTTAATCATTTTATTTCCAATCACACAAGGAATTGAAATCATCCCCGGATCCACACACTTATCAGGTAATTTTTTTAGAATTATTGCAGATGCATTTTGTCCAACATTGATGGTTTCATCACCTTTTAACCTTCTTTTATTGGTGCATAATTCCTTCAAAAACTTTGCATACCTGGGGATTTGCTTGATTGCATCTATCAAAGGAATGTTTATTTCTACCTTTTTGAATGTCTCCAAAATTCCTTGCTCATACTCCTCTCTTTTTGATCTTGTTAACTTGCTTGGAAAAGGTGCAATATTAGTATTTGAATCATTAGGTAATAAAGGATCAAATCTTACTACTTTTGGGTTCTCTTCTTCCTTATCCTTGGTCTCCTCAACAATGTTCTTTGGTGAAGTGGGTTGAAGTTCCTTACCACTTCTCAACATCATTGCATTAACACTTTCCTTTGGATTTACCACTGTTTGAGAAGGTAATCCTTTTGAGACTGCTTGCTTCAATTCACTCACTTCTGCCGCCAATTGAGATACTTGATTCTCCACATTGCGGATACTAGCTCCAGTCTCTTGTTGGAATTTCTGCATATTGTGTTGAAATTGTTGCGTGTTAGTAACCAAAGACCTTACAATATCTTCTAAAGGCATACCTGAATTTGATGATTGCATTGGTGGTGGTGGTTGTGCTGGCCTATTTTGGCTTGCAAATTGATATCTTGGCTGCCCACTTGGGTTCCCATAACTAAGATTTGGATGATCCCTCCAACCAGGATTATAATGGTTTGAATAAGGATCATATTTCCTTTGGGGTTGATTGGGATATCCTCCAATTGCATTTGCTTGTTGCATCATGTCTTCTTGCAAGGTTGGGCACAAATCTGTAGGATGTCCAGGAATAAAGCAAACTCCACATACCTTTGCATTTTGCAATTGTCCTACAGCTATTTGACGAACTAGAGTAGTTAGATCAGAAATTTGGTCTTGAATACTAGACGTACTTACCTCATGAATCCTTTTTGTTATCCCTTCCGATCTTGAACCAAATTGTTGTGAATTCTCAGCCATGTTTGAAATTAATTGCCTTGCTGCAGTTGGTGTTTTGTTCACCAAGGCTCCTCCACTGGCTGCATCAACCATGCTGCGATCCATCGGTAACAATCCTTCATAAAAGTATTGGATCAAAAGCTGGTCTGAAATTTGGTGGTGAGGACAACTTGCACACAATTGGTTGAATCTTTCCCAATATTCGTATAATGATTCTCCACCAAGTTGTCTAATACCACATATCTCCTTCCTAATATTTGCAGCTCTTGAGGCCGGAAAAAATTTCTCCAAGAACAACCTTTTCATTTCCTCCCAAGTTGTAATGAAACCTGCAGGAAGATAATAAAGCCAATCCTTTGCCTTATCTCCCAAAGAGAAAGGGAAAGCTCTCAAGTTAACTTGTTCCTCTGTCACTCCTTGTGGTTTCAAACTAGAGCAAACCACATGAAATTCCTTGAGATGTTTGTGTGGATCTTCACCTGCATTTCCATGAAAAATAGGTAACAAATGAATAAGTCCAGATTTTAATTCAAATGCTACTTCTAAATTTGGAAATTGTATGCAAAGAGGTTGTTGATTCAAAACTGGAGCAATAAGCTCTCTCAATGTGCGATCTCTTGCAGCCATTCTTTCTTCCTCAAATGGTGTTGAATTAAACCGTAGCCTCCTTCTTGTTTCCTTCCTTAGTCGTCGTGCTTCCTTCTCAATTTCTGAAATGAACACAAGATCACCTTTGTGAGAAGCACGGGTCATGCAATAAAAATCAAAATGCTAAACAAAAAATAAAATAGCTCCCCGGCAACGGCGCCAAAATTTTGGTCGGGTTGTCGAAGCCCCCAAAATTAATTCAGATCTTCAACTACCTACAATTAACTTGTAGTAGTAGTGGACCAGTTCGAATCCCACGAGGAGCTATGTGCGAGGGGGGGTTTTTAGCATTTGAGATGAAAAGAAAAATAAAAGAAGAAGTTTAATATCAAATAAATAAAGAAAACTTATAAAAGAAATTACTAGCAATATTTGAAAGAAATAATTCAATCTTACCAAACTCCGATCCAAGGAAGTGTAGTTGTACCGAATATATCTAGATCATAGGATTCTAAAAACACTTTTTCATTCAAGCATTTAACCGAAAATTTCGCAGGATAGCCATGACAAAATTTTGAGTTTTCCTATTTTATTTGTTTGAACCTAGCATTCACAACAAACCTTACTAACAAATGACTGGGGGCGATAGCATTCCATATCATTGATAGTAGCATTAAAATCATTGAAAACAGTTAAAACAAAAACCAACAATTGAGATAGCTACAATTGAAAATCTTTGTATCATTACTTCCCTTTAAATCATAAATGCATGATTCTGTCACTTTACACATAAAAAGATTTAAGTGCTACTTGTACTAAATGTTCCGGACAATTACGGATCAAGAACAAATAGATAGCTATAGAAAGAAGAATGCAAATAAGTTGTCAATTTATTTATCATTCAAAATCCATAAAAATATAATGCAAGAAATAATGATTACTTGAATGCAAAAGATTATGAAACTATGAACAAAACCTCACTAAATATATTGGCATCAACAACCCTTGGAACGGAATGAAAGTAAATTAGCCACTCATGATGGCAAAACTACTCTAAATTTATTCTAAAGAGAAAGAGAAGTACAAGAGAAAGGAAAAATTCTGCAAAGAATTAAAGGAAAGACTTATGTCTTCCAAGCTCACTAACCCTCCTATTTATAGCCTTATTCTCTAACAACCTCCCTAAAGACTTCCTAAAATCTCTCCAACAAATTCTAAGTCTTTAAACCTTAAATTCCTAACTAATTATCCAGCCAACCATCCTATCCTATCTAATCCTATCTAACCCTAACAAATGTAATCCAATCCATACTAACTTGAATTACAAAAGTTTAAATCAAAAGACAATTGCAATCTTGAAAATTCAGCCCATTGGTCCTTTGTCTCAGCTTAAGACGTGGTCACGTGCATTTCTTTGAGTTTCTTCTCCAAAACTTCATCCTTTAAGGCGTGGGCACGACCAATCCAAAATAGTCTTCTGTTTTGCTTCTAAAGTGCTTCTCCAAAAATCATCTAAATCTTCATTAAATACCATCTTTTCACTTTAGACTATCAACTTCACTCCCTGTACAAAAACACTTTAAATTAGCCAATTGCATACCAAATAAAGTATTAACATCATAGTTTTGCTCATATTAAATGGTAACAAATTAAATCCTATCGTGAAACCATCTTTAGAGTGTGTTACGGATGTAGTCCACCAAGGAATGAATAGGTAATTCGCGGGCATCTTTCAACAGTGCATTCAGACATTCTGCAATGTTGGATGTCATTATTGTATAGCGTCTTCCACCAGAATGTGCCATTGACCAACGTTCAAAGCCCACCTCTCTTAAATACTCACCAACCCGTGGATTTTGTAGTGAAATAATTCCAAACAACTCATTGAATTCAGCAATAGTGTAAGCTTTTGCAGCCTTAAAGTAGAATGGGATCAGGGCTTCTTGTTTGAATTTGGATTTGAGGTTGTTGCTTAGATGATAAATACACGCTCCATGGAAAGAATTAAGGAAAACGTTGGCAATACCTTTGGCGATGCTCTTATGTCGGTCAGATACAAATACCAACTCATCCATATCGGAGCCAATTGCAATCTTTAACCTCTCGAGAAACCACTCCCACGATGCGTCATTCTCTGAATCAACTATTCCCCAACCCACATGATATACTTGGTTGTTACTATCTATGCTAGTTGCAACAAGTAATGAACCGGGATATTTTCCCTTCATCAAGCAAACATCAACGGCAATAACTGGCCGCATGTACCGTTGGAATCCACAAATTGATGCACCAAATACGAAAAATAAATACTTGAAGCTCCCATCTTCTTCTTGACATACTTCAACAACAGTTCCCGGGTTCAAGTCATTCATTACACGCAAATAAAATGGAAGTATCCGATACGAATCCTCAAAACTTCCTCGAACTTCCTCCAAAGCAGCTTCCCTTGCGTGCCACGCCTTATTGTACGTTATGTTAACACCCAACTCCGACCGAATATCTGAAATAATTTCCTTGACATCGGCCGACATACATCTGTGTACTTACATTTGATCCATGAGCCAAGTACATCTCGGCTGGCGTGCTTATGATCACTTTGGACCAATGATGATTGGCATGTATGGTTGTTAGCATATTTTGTGATCTTCCAGGCTGAAGAATTCCCAACGGCAGCTGCATTCAACATCCACTTACAATTTTTGTCCTTAAACCTCAGGTACCAGAACTGCCTATTAGCCCTAACAACCTTCCACTCGAAGAAATGCTTCACGGCCAACATGGACATTTTCATGAACAAATGCCGCCTAGTTTCAAACACATCTTTCATTGCAACATCAACCACTGCAGCTAATCGATCAGAAGGCGTACCACAATCCGCATGTGATGACTGCATCACGGTAATTCTTGGCAATTTTCTTGAAACGATCCTGTTTGTTTCCTTCTGCCTTGTTCCCACGGGAACTCTTTGTTCATCTTCCGAGATAAACATTTCCTCATCGCGATCATCCTCCTCATTACGGGCGTGAGGATCTTCATCCGGTATGCAGAGGATGTTGTCATCGATTAGTCTTATATGTATGCCATCGTCCGTCCGGGCCGGACAAACAGAGCTGCAACGATTTATTGGCGAGTTGCTAGCACCGAATTCATCTTCCGTATGTCCACCATGTCGAACGTTGACACATAATGGTATCCTTGCATCACCTCGCTTAATAATCTCATTCAAAAAACATTGGACGTGGTGATCATTTTTTATAGGCAACACCGATATCTTGGATAAGTATTTTGGTAGGTATTCGATCACCAGTTTTGGTGTGATCTCCGAACCTAAATCCATTATGCCTACGATTTGATTCATCATTTCCAAGAAGTTTGAGTCTTCCTTTAACAAAATGGTTTCAATCCTCTTATAGCCCACGAATCTATGTTCATTCGTGGCGGGGTCAACACTCCATTCTCCACCGAGAAGCACATGAACAGCCCATTTATCATTGTGCGCCATTTAGTATTGGAAATATAATCAGTTAAGGCGCCAATAATGGAAAATGTATGGAAGAAAAAACCCCGTCGGCAATTATAATCACCCAAGGGAATGACAAATCAGGGAATGACAAATCATATTAGGGAGTCATTGAGGAGTGTACTTGATACTTACAGATTGTCTAGAGGGAAGATTGGTTCGGTGCGCAGGATGGCCGCAATGTGCGTTTGAATTGTATAGTTAGGTCGATTGAGTACAGAATGTTTCCTAATCGTTTCTCACTCCATAGGCTCTGTTTTTTTGTATTGGAGATTGTTGAAAAATTCATTTCCCGCGTTTGCCGCGCGCTAACAGCATGCTGTGCATGAATAAGTCGAGAGTGTTGCTCCCTCGCGTAAATGTCGACTAAGTGTCGACAAAAATGTCGATTAAATATCGACTAAATATCGATTAAAGTCTCGATTACACTCTCGAATAAATGTCGACTAAAAGAAAACCGAGCTTCAAATCCAACATTTTCGTTTGTGCAAATGATTATACATATGTACAAAGTTTCAAACCGTATCTCTTCTCTCACATCTAACCACGTGTATTAATGTCCATTTTCTTTCTCACTTTAAAAATAAAATAAAAGTACCAATTTCTAGTCTACATACAAAAATTCGATGTGGAATAAAATATACTTTCTTGTAAAAGAAAGATTAATTTTTAGTCAATATGGGATGGTCCAAATATGAATTCTTTCACATCTTTATCAAGCCGCACATTTTTTCATGTTGTCATTAAATATAGCACATTTTTTTATCTTTCAATGGGGGTTCATACACATAATAATAGTCAATAAGGATAAGTTATAATAATGATATAAATCTGTAGATTTATGACTGAATAGGAATTTTGTACATACGTTTTTTGTTAATATTGTTTCAAGTGACGAAGCAAATAGAAAGTAATTACACATTCACATAATGGACATTAACGAAGTTACAACATTACACTAAATGTTCTAAATTATGAGCAATGAAAAATTCCTAGCAAAATTATGTGCAACGAATGATTCCTAAATTATTTGGCTCCCCTTCTCAACCTATGCTTCCCTTCTTGCTTTCCTTCCCTTCTGCCTGATGCTCTCCTTCTCTGCTTTCTTTTGTTCCCTTCTACCTTTCTTCCTCTGCTCTGGCTGGAATTTATCCTCCTCAAGTGCGTGGACGTAAAGTGCATACGCCATCTGTTTGCGCAGAGCAGTTGCGTTCGTCGGTGCAATGGTATTTAGCGGGAGGCCATGGATTATGCATTCTGCCCACTTCAATACGTAAATACTACAGTCGCTGCTACTGCAAGCACGATGGAACACAAATTTATGCAAATATTACATTCTATGTGATCAAACATGCCGTAAAGAAAAAAAAAAGATACTAGCCTCGGTTCTTGGTGCTCCTCGATGTGCTCGAGCACAACTTCCCATGTATCCCCAACTAGATGTTGTTTGCGATAACATGTGTTAAAATCACACGCCTTGATTATCTTGGACATTATTGTAGTGAGATAGTCTAACTTCGCCACCACAACTGTGCCCTGGGGCGATGGGTTATAAACACAAAATTTCTGCGCATTTATATTCATCTTCACGAGCATCCAGTGGTTGCCATCTACGTGACATGGGAATAAGAGGAAGTCCAGGTTTGTAAGATCGTGTGCGAACGAACCATCACCGACGAACTGCTTCAGCGCCATGTCATCCACGTTTGCATTCCTCTTGTCATTATAAATCATCTTCAAGCCAGTCTAACACAAACAGGAATACGCATCGCGTTAAATAAGTTTATAAAATACTTTGGGTTATTTATGTGAACAAACTTACATCGAAGGTAGACTCCATAATGGACAAATCCTTGCGGCCCATGTTAATGATCCGTTTGCGTAGCATTGAGGTATACAAATCAATTTGCTGCAACGAAAAAGGATTCAAGTCAGGGAGATAAGCATCACTAATAAAGGTTTTAATATTACGTAGAAAGAAAAACTCAGACTTACTAGATCATTGAGCCAATATCCTTTTGTCCACATAGTTTTCAGCAAATCGGAGTCCAAAGAAATCCCTATTCGTGTCCACAAATAGAGCGTTGGTTTGTGCCGCATCCACTCCTTCATTGCGTTATCCTGTGCTTTCGTTGAAAGCAAAGATGCCAGACTATGTTCCTCCGATGCTAGGCCAAGAGTCGGGCCCAGATTTTGCCCCGCCGCTTCCTCCACTAGGGATTTGGTACCTCTTTCCTTCATTGGAGGTGGTGGAGCACTCTCTGCAGGTACGGGGACATTGGGCGAAGGAGTTATGTGTTCGATACTGAGCTGATGGACAATCTCCAACACAGCTGACTCTTCCTTAGACTTTTGCTCTACTTGCCTCTCCTGGACCGGCCCTAAGGTCTCTCCTGGACCGGCCCTAAGGTCTCTCCTGGTGTCTCCTGTTCATCACCGACCGGCCCAGTCAGTTCTTGAAGGCCTATGTCTGCCTTAGTCCCTTCGGCAAACATGCCGGCCGACCTAGACCCTTCTTGAATGACTTTGTTGTCATCGGCAGCAGTTGAGCCCTTTTCGGCTATAGCAATGCCCTGGGCCCCTAGAATTTTATTTATATCAAGGCTGTAGCTTGGGGAAGTGCCTTGCAAGGGGCTGGATTTAGGGGACGGTCGTCGCGTACCATTACGCGACATAAGGATGTGTACATATTTTTCCAACTTGTACACCTTAGCCGTCATCACATCGAGGTTCTCTTTAAGGGTCTTCACTGTATCATCCGTCTGAGACTTTAGAAGCCTCAGCTCATCTTGACACTTAGACAATTCTTCCTCGGTCTTGCTTTGCCATTCAAGTAGTTGCTGGATGATATCATTTGGTCGATTTGCTTCAGCCTCGACCTCATGGCGGACTTTCTGCCGCTTTTCACTGGAATCGATGTCTTCTTCTCTACTCCTCTTCCTGTAGGACACATAAAAATCAGCAGAATCGGCATTCTCTCCCCTTAACTCTGCATCGTCCCCCTCTGCCTCCTCTGCCTCTTGTTCCCATTGCAAGAATTTTTCTTGTTCTTCTGGAGTAGGCTTCATTCGGGTTATTTTCACCTTCTGCATGAAAGGGAACATAAATTTTGGTGCATGAAGAAAGTTACATTACGTAAAGAAGTATACAAATCATGAACACTGTGTGATGTCATACCTCGCCGTCGGATGTTCGTTTTCCCCACACCTGCTTCCTTTTTTGTTCTCTTCGTTGACAACTCACGCCTTTTCATCTAAACATCCTCGGCTTGTCCCCAGAGGATTCGACACTTTGCACCATCCTCAAACGCTCAAGATGTGGCATTATCTCATATGCAAACACCTGAGAAAGAGGGAATATTAGGATCAACGTAGTCAATATTATGCATGTAGTTATAGAACTTAAACGCAAGTGAATCGTAATCTTACCCCAAATGCCACTGGGAATCCCCCAAGAGTGTATGTCCTGTTTCCAGGGTGAGTTGTTTGCTTCAAGGCATTAATCATGCTCTTTCTAGCACTATCAACTTTCGCCCTGTAGGACAGTTCACCCCACGGGATTTCATCAAAGCTTTTCTAATCACAGGCCAAATGAAGGAGCTTGTCTTCAATTCTAGTTCTCTTTGCCATGCCGTTGAATGATATGTAAAGAATTAATAGTGTCAGGCTCACGACATCAATGTCTGAATAACTTGAGTTTATCCTCTCGTAGGCCTTCATCACTTCATCGTATGTAGCTTCATCCGTCGAACCAAGGTGTTTAGTAAACTTCAATATTGACGGAGAACCATTAGGTGCCAGGTATTTGGCATATGCACTATCAAAATCGCCCATCTTCAGGCCCGTGATTATGGCAAACTCCCTCTTGCCAAATTTCACCTTCTTCCCCGCAACGTTGAATTATATGCTATTTTCCCGCTTAGATTTCTCGTCGGGTTGGGTTGCCTCAACAACAGGGAATGTATGATCTGTTTGCACCAGAATGTATGCTCGTGGTCAAGAGCAATTTCAGCAAGACAACTCTCTCTTCGAAGTATTTCCTTTTGCGTCTCTGTCAATTTTGACCGGATCATCTTCATATTGGCTTCATAATAGCAGTATTGCGAACCTGAGCGTTGAAAAACTCTCCCTGAACGACCATTTGCGCCTTCAAATGTCCCTACACATAACAATGTCAAATATGTAAAATTATTGCACACGACTACTCTCACCTTTTACTATGAAACATGGAATATATGCATTCTCTTAATTTGGCAAACTATAAATTTTACAAGTTTTGGGAAACATAATACGGATTATATACTTGTTTGATATGGAAAATTGGGACATATTAACTTTATGATTTCTGTCAACACCTCAGGAAGATTAATTGTAAGAAGTTGTTATTTATAATCAATTTATTTGAAGGCCATTCGTAAACTAAATACAATTATACACTTAGATTTGTTGCATCACCGTTCTAGTGTTGGTTTGTTTGTGTGATATAAATAATATAAGATCAAACAATGGTGTGAAATTCACCAAATGAAAGTTTAGAAAAAATATCGCACATTACAAAGCAAAGAGAGATAGATTAAATCGACACTTGATCGAGGATTTTTGTCCACTCTTTGATCGATGCTTTTTCTCGACTCTTTGCTCGACACTTGATTGATACTTGATCGAGACATATTCAATCGGCATACAGTCGACACATTTGTTTGAGACTTGGTCGAGGGATTTTGGGCATTCAGTCGACACTTGTTCTCGCCCAAGTGTTAATCATTAACATGGTTCTCAAGTGTTTTGTCGACAGTTTTTATGTGTTTAAGGTTATAAAAAAACAGTATTTCAACGGTATGAAAGGGTTTAAACATGTGCAAAATCCTAACAACTATAACAGCTTCTAAACGAAATGCGTGGCAAATACACAAAAATGAGTAACCAAGCACTATGATTTCTAAACGTAACAAACATGAAGCAATATGTGAACTAACCTTCTTCTTGTCCTTAGTCGGCTTCTCTGATGTCTGCTCCATTGCGCCAACTGCCGGACGTCCACCTCGCGTACGTGCCATTTGAATTGCAATGCTTGAATATGGTGTAAATGGTGGATGTAAATGGGTTATCAAGATCAGAGAATGACAATCGGTTGAAAAATGTTACGTCCGTGTTCTTCGGCGACGTAAGTGATGGTGGGAGAACGATCAGTCGAGAGAATACGAGTGGGCGCGGTTTTCAAATAATAATTTCGTAATTTTTTATATCGTCGAAACATCTACTAAAACGTCGATTATTAAACATCGACTAAATGTCGATTAAACGTCGACTAAACGCCAACTAAAGACTCGATTAAAGTCTCGAATAATAGACTAAAATGTCGATTAAACCATCGACCAATCATCGATTAAATTCTCGAATAAATTAGTTTATTCGTCCAACACATGCCGTCTTCGATCCTTAATTGTCTACAGAACCTTAATAACTCTTCGGCCATCTTCAAACATCCAATTCCCAGTTTCAGACAAGTGGATTTTGTTTCTTCGTCGGTCGGGATGTAGTTTACATTTTTAATTATTACCTACGAAATAACCTGTACGGGACATTCAAATTGGTTGTTTGATTTCATGTATGCACCGTGAAAATGAGATGTTCAATCCATGAAGAATGAAAGAATGCAGAAGAAAGGTAAAATGACGTTAAACGATGAAGTTCATAAGTATAAGGGGTTTTTCGGTATTTTCCCGTCGCCTAAACGGTCAACCTATTATTTGTTGTAAATGATTTGGTCAACCTGCTATATTTGCAAATGTCTTTGGTGGAGCTGCTATTTTCTCAATTTTCTCTAAGTTGGAAGGCAAAACCATGTGAAGGCTTATGATAGCTAATATTATTGTTGCCCATTAAAAGACCTCCGTATCATATTGCCTTAAGATAGCAAACTTGTCATTCTCCTATATAAAAACAGCGATGACTTAGTTGAGAAACACAAGTCTTCAAAAAAAAAAAAAAAAACACCACGCAGGGCTTATTAACTTTGAAACTTTCTACCCTAATTTCTTCGTCCGACTTCATACAAGAGAGCATCTTATAGAGAAATGGCCATCCTTCTGCCTCGTATTATTCAACCTAAGCAACTCCTGAAACGGTCTTCCCTGGCAGCAATCAATGGTGTTGTTGCTCCAGCTCCAACAGATGTTCCAAGGGGCTATTTTGCGGTTTATGTCGGTGAATGTGAAAAAAAATTATATATGATTTTCATTGCTTACCTAAACCAGCCCACATTTCAAGATTTGTTAACCCAAGCTGAGGAAGAATTTGGTTTTCGTCATCGAATAATGGGGGGTTTGACAATCCCTTTCCAAGAAGAAGTTTTCATTGATTTAACTTCTCGCTTGAATAGGAATGCGTGTTAGCCTTTGGCGACGGCAAACTTTGTATTCAGTTGTATATTGAGATAGCAATGCCAAAATTTCTAACTTAGAGAAAAACGCAGGAATTCTGATGCATGTACAGTAACTGCTATGCACAAGTTAATTATAACAACTTGAAGTTCTTATTTTCCATTCCTTGTCCATTCATTAAAAGATTCCAAAACATGACATTTGCCTGATTGCTTGTGACTACTGTTTCGTTTCTCTGAGAAAAAAACCTTGAGTTTCTCTCATGGTAATGATCTTAAAATGAGTCTTCTTCTTCCCGTTTAAGTGTCCACCATATTGAAACTTATTATGTTAAAAAGGATAAAATTCATAATATTATTAGAAATATTAATAATTGTTGATCCCTTGCTCGCCAAATGTAGTATTGTTATACTCCTTGGTCTTTCTCATTTTTTAATCCTCGATCCTCGTACTGAAACCATTGCCGGATGGAAACTGTGTTATGTTATTCTCGTCATAAAGATATAAGCATGCAAATGACTAACAAGTTTTATGCTGAAGATAATTTGACAGCACAGCAGTACTAGATTAGGATGGATCTTGTGTGGAAATTTTAAATCAACCTTTCTCGACAACATTGTTCGGTTAGTATTGTTGAATGTCTGTTTTCAGAATAAAAGCTTGTATCTGGTAGTCGCATAAATCCCTGACTGGGATTAACTGCAAAATATATTCAATGCATGTCATCCAGGTTTTCCTCCTAGATTGTGATCATGCCTTGTTTTCGGGGTCTTGAACTCTTTTCATAAACAAAAAGTAAATTTTATTTTCTGACTTGAGTGTAAACAATGCATCACAATCCAATTTGTTGTGTAATTTGTCTCAACATGTTCAACCATCAAACAACATGCATGATATTCCTTAAGTGCTTGTCTTTGAAGTTGAGATTCTCATCAAATTATTATTTGGTCTTAAAACATCGTCATGTGAATTGCACACTATTATGTCCCTCTGCCTATGACTACCATGTTATAAATCTTCAAGTATATGAGGTTACATGGTCGCTGTAACTAAACAACATAAGGGCAACTAGGCCACCTCTGCTAAATTGGTGCTTCTCTATTGCTAGGTTAGTTGTTGCAGATTTATCCCCAGCACTTAGGTAAAATGATTCTTTCAGGAGGTAAAAGCCATGTGAGATCAAATAATACATGGTTTTAAGTGGACCACTTTTATCCAATGTTTAATTTTCTTCAACTACTCATTTCTATCGCTAGGGACTGACCAGCAACTTGTCTGTCTCTCCATGTATAAATATATGTGCTTCAATACACTAGCATAACGCAACATTGAAAATCATCCTATTTCTCCAAACTGCAAATTTCATTCACAAGTGAGTTCTAATTTTTAGAAGTTTTGCATGTGTGATGGGTATTCACTTGCTGCGAATTTTTCGTGCTAGGCAGATTCTGAGTGGAGTTCTTTCGAATCCAGGAGGTGCAAATGTACCGAAAGGCCACATTGCTGTTTATGTTGAAGAAACAAGTATGAAGAGATATGTGATACCATTATCCTATTTTAACCATTCTTCATTCCATTTACTGCAACAGGCTGAAGAAGAGTTTGGATTCCACCATCCAATGGGTGCTCTAACAATTCCATGCAATGAAGAAACCTTTATCAATCTCACTTGCAATTTGTGTTGCCAATAAGTGAAGAGAAAGCTGTTTTGGCTTTTACCAATAGGAGGTTAAATTTGCCTACATTAATCTTTTTTTCTTTTTTTTTTTCTAAAAGTCGAGAATTGTATTAACTTTATAGAAGTTAATGATTACATCCAATGTCCCAAAAGTAGACTCTCCTTAGCTCTAAGATGGGCTAAGACCAAGTGACAACATGTCAACCAACTACTCTAAATCCCACAAAAACACACCACAGAAACTGAGCTGCAATACTAACCAAATGAAGTGCTACCACTAGTTATGATAACCCCCGCAGTCACTGTCATGTTCCACAATATTTTTATTAGCCAGCCACTGATCTACTTCTTGATCCTAGCTACCTAGTCCCCCAAATTTACTAGTTGAAATTCTAGCCATCCTTGCCTCACCAATTCAGCTACTGCCCTCTCCTCCATCCACTCACTTTGGAATATCCACCGGTTTCTACTCTTCCAAATCATCCAAAGAAGATGAACTGTGAGGTGTATGCGGTCTTGCCACAACTCATCTCTTGGATGAGAACAAATATCTTTCCACCATTCCTAAAAGTTATCTTCCTGCCATCCCGCAAAATTCCAACAAACTTGAGCCAATTTCCAAATATTTTTTGCTCGAGAACATGTCAAGAAGATATGTTCCAAAGTTTCTTCATCTTCTCCGCACATTGGACCTATTGAATCCACTTGCATTTTCTGTTGTTTCAACTTAGCATTGAGTGGAAAAATATTATGACAGCATTTCCAAACAAAGTGCTTCAACTTACCTTGCATTTTAAGATTCCAAATTGTCTTCCACAGCTACTGCATTCAGCTTCTAGAAGTGCTGCTCTCTAGTTGTTGGACATTGGCAGCAGCTTGCGTCTCCTTGTGTTGCTGCATGTATGCTAAATTTACCGAAAACTCGTGGTTTGGTGTGAACAGCCAAATAAGTCTATCGTGACAAGCTGGGACTGCCAAGGACCTTTGTAAGATGACATCCGCATCTTGTTGGGGGAAAATGCTAGAAATTAGACTGCTATTCCATCCACGTCCATCTCCATGGATAAGCTCACTAACCCAGGTTATCGATTGTTGTTTTGAGCTCTCATTTTTTATCAATCTAAAATCCTTTCGGCCAGGGATCCAAGGTGACTCCCACACCTTAATTGATCTCCCATGTCCCACACAATATCTTGCCCCCCCTCGGATTACACTCCTTGCACCCATCCAACCCTTCCAAAGCCAAGAGGCATTCTTTTTCTCTCCCACCTTCATCAGTCCTGCATTTGGGAAATACTTAGCTTTCAAGATTCGGCTCATCAATAAATCTGGTTTGGTTAGGACTCTCCACAATTGCTTGGCAAGAAGCATCATTGAACTTTTGAAGATCTTGAAACCCCATTCCCCAATCGGATTTAGCTTTAGTAAGATGGTGCCAAGATTTCTTATGGATTTTCTGCCTTCCATCCTGTTGTGCACCCCACCAAAAATTCATAGTGATCCGACAAATTTCTTTACACACACCCACAGGTAGCTTAAAGCAGCCCATGACATAGGTTGGAAGCACATTCACCACCGATTTAATGAGGACCTCTTTGCCTACCAAATTCAAAAGATTGGAATTCCAATTCTGAATTCTTTGCTGAACTTTCGCAATGACAAAATTAAAGACTTCTTTTTTCGATCTCTCTATCCTCATTAGCAACCCTAAATAACAGGCATTATATTGTTCTTTCACTCCCTCCATCACTTGACATATTTGAATTTTCTCCTCCCTTGTCACATTGCGACTAAAAAACACGGAAGATTTTTCCATGTTTATAGCTTGTCCCGAACATTGGCTATATTTATGGAGAATATCTTGCAAAAGCCGCGCCTGTATTGAATCCGCCTCACAAAACAACAAGGAATCATCAGAAGTACTGTGTTTGTTTGAATTATTGCTTGTGTCCATTCTGGCCACACTGTTGGGTAGATTTCAGATAATTTCTTGATGGGAAACATTAAAAGGTTGTAGCTTCGAGCAGGTAGAAAGATTGGAGATAAACTATATGGAGTAGATGTAGGAAAACATGAGAGACGACAAGGAGGGAGTGCTGAAAACATCTATGTCAAAATATACAGAGTCCAAATGGATAGCAACAACCAAGTCAGTTGTAAACTGCTACTGCTTGCTTGGTTTTTTTCTTTGTGGGTCTGATTAAGTTTGGGCATGACAGTGATGATGGATAAAGGTGAACTTCAACCTGGGAGCAGGAAGTTACAAGCTTGGTACAGATGTCACAACTCTCTACGGTGGAAGAGAAGGGAGTACAATTGAAGGTGGAGGATATTTCGGTTAGTAAAGCAGAAAGTGAGCGGAGTTTATTAAGGAAAATATGTGGGGATAAAAGAGCCAACTTCACTGGGATGAAACACACTTTGCAGGCTTTATGGCCACTTAGTAAGCCATTTACAATTCGAGAGTTAGGCAAAAACTTTTTCCAGTTTGTGTTTGCTGTAGAGAAAGATAAGAGCAAGATGTTGGCTGGCCGTGGTTGGACGTTTGATAATTAGTATTTAGTGATGAAGGAATGGTCCGTTATGGTTCAGAGCATAGATCTAGACTTTCATAAATTGCAAATTGGGGTTCAATTCTGGAACTTGCCTACTCATTAGATTGCTAGAGAAATGGGACTCAGCAAAGGGAAACTTTTTATAGCAGTGCATGATGTGATTGTTCCAGAAAGTGGTAGTCTCAATGGTAGACATATGAAAGTGTTAGTCACAATTGATTTGGAGCAGTCTCTATTTAGAGGCACCATGGTTAGAATGCAAGAGCAGTCTCACTGGGTAATGTTTAAATACGAATTTCTTGCTCATTTTTGTGTATATTGTGGGAGAGTAGGGCATGGTGAGAAATTGTGTGAGAAAAGAAGCATTGCTCAAAAAAATAATTTGCTCAATGAGGGCCAGTTTGTGGAGTGGATTCGGGCAGGGAGTGGTAGGTTTAGAGGTAGGGATTTTGGGCAGTAGGAGGCTTGGTGAAGAAGCAATAATTTGGTTAGGGATCATAGGTCGCCGCTGATAAACATAGCACAATAAAGCGAGAGAAGTTGGGGGGGGGGGGGGGGGGGGGGCGCGGTGAACATGAGAGGAGGTTGGGGAATCTGTATAACGGCTGGGGGAATGATACTGAGCATAGATAGGGTGAAGCAGTTACCCTGTCGCAGGAGCTTGTTGAAGACAGGGAGATTATAAAGGAAGACCAAGAAACTAGGGAAGGGCTATCACTGAGAAACATGGAAGAGGTTTCCCAAATTGTTGGTGAAGCTAGTGGTACGAGAAGGATGGAGATTGAACTTGTTAATGTACCAATCATTTGCGAGAGAGCAGACCAAAACTCCAAGGCTGAAAGGCAAAATATAAAGCTAAGGCCAGATAGAGGAAAGACAGTCCAACAGGTTCAATTGATCACTAAGTGGCACGGTCTGGCCGATGCTTGTTATCTGAACATGGTGTTGTAGAGAAGCTGCTAGCAGTGGGGATCAAAATTGGGAAAAAAAGAGGATGGACGCTTGTTGATGACTGCTTCAGTTCCCATGCAGTGCAAAAGAACAAACGACAGAAACATGAAGGAGAAAAACAGGTGATAGATCAGCCAACTGGGGGACAGGGGACCACCCAAACATGCACCATTAAATGCACAAAAAAGATGACGCCACTCTTCTTTCAAAGATATTGGAATTTGGTTAAATTTGATATTATCCATGGTGTCAAGGAATTTTTCTGGTGTCAAGGAATTTTTCTTTCATAAGAAATTGTTTCGGAAATTCAACCACACTTTGATTACATTGATACCTAAGGTCCAACTTCCTGTTTCTATCTCCCAATATAGGCCAATAACCTTGTGTAATGTGGTCTATAAAATTATTTATAAAATATTGACTAAAAGGCTTAAATTATGTCTCCATAAGTGTATTAGTCTGAATCAATCCGCTTTTATTCCTGGGAGACAAACACTTGATAATGTGGTCATTGTTCAGGAGTGCATTCATACATTGAATTCCATGAGGAAAGGAAGAAAAGAGTATATGGCATTTAAAATAGACATGGCCAAAGCTTATGATAGAGTTGAGTGGCAATTTTTAGAGAAAGTGATGAGGAAGATGGGGTTTGCTTGGGGTTTTGTTACATGGATTAGGCAGTGTCTTAGTACATCCAATATGTCCATTGATATAAATGAGGCGCAATGTGGGTATATAAAACCGACAAGAGGCATTAGACAAGTGGACCCTATCTCGCCTTATTTGTTTCTTATCATTTCGGAAGCTTTGCCTACATTAGTCATTTGAGTAGAATCTGGTTAATCAAATTTTGGACAAGGATGACTAGATTCTTCTTTTGTATTGATGCTGTAAATATTGATTAACTTGTCATTGACTATATCAAAATGTTCACTTGCATTATATTCTTTAGTTTTTTGCTTGCTTGAATGTAAAATTAAGTATGGTATAACAAGGAGCAACTACAAAAGTTCACGCTTTCAATTCTATATATGATCAAGTAATTACTTAGAGATTGACCATCAAACTAATCAGAGGTTAAGATCCTTTGCTCTTTACCATGATTTGTTACGCGCATGCTTACCATTTTTTGTCATTGGGATTCTATTTGTGCCAAAATATCTTCTAACACTAGAGAACCAATCACTTCATCTAGTTAATCAATTTTTAATCATTGTATGAATCAATCACTTCCCAGAAGGGGATTATTTCTTGCATATCATCAATATAAAGCATTTGGTATTACAGAAAATATGGAAAAAGATATTAAGCTTGTGCTTAATTAGCAAGGATACTTGCAAATGAAGTTGGGAACTCTCTTGTATATTAGAGCACACAAGTGAGAGATAATTTGGAAGCAGACATGAGAGATCTGCAGTTGTAGCAACAATCTATCACATATGGAAGGACCAAAAATATTAGTGAAGAGATCTGCAATCATTAAAGATTACTAAAACTAAGAATGTATGTGCTCAATTCCAATTTCTAGATAATCTATCTATATATTGCGATTATGTAGGGAATAAAAGACAATTAAAAGAAAACATCATGTTCCAAAACCCCCACGAAAAAAAATACACATATTAATTCATGAAAATTTAGTACTTTATAAAATTCAGGGTAATTCCCAGTAATCCCCATGGTTAATAAAAGTTTCTCATAACTCTCATGTAGTTTAAAAAGTTTTAAATCATCCCTATAGTTTGTATTAAATTGGATTAGATCTAGATTGATCTATTCACGTGCCTATTTTGCGATTATATTATTTTAAATTTTTTGCTCTAATATATTACTCACCTGCCTCTTGATGATTCATGAACAAAAGATGCACCATTAAATGCACAAAAAAGGTGCACCATTAAATGGCATGTAATAAGAGACAAGAGGTCACAAGACAAGAGCAAGGCCTATAGACAATGTTGAGATTGAGACAGAGGATGAGAACGAAAACATAGCTGATATGGCTCGTGAAGTAAGTAGATTTGCCTCTTCACCTTTTCCTCCACCTGCACCCACAAATGTTACCATAGTGATGCCACTAGAAATGGCGGCTACATTAAGCACAATGACTGAAATGTTGAAGAGTCATTAGCAAATGATGCAAGGTCAACAAGAAATGATGCAAAACCATCAAAAGGTAATAGAAGATCAATGACTCCACCAAGAACAAGAAAAATGCTTGCAAGAAAATGAATCAGGTGCAACTACGTGTTATGAATTTATGTTCATTTGAAGAAAAACCATATGCTACCTTTGATGGTACATCTAGCCCTGAAGGAGCAGATAAATGGGTCAAAGAGCTAGAGACAAATTTTAAAGTCTATAGTGTGCCCGTAAATATAAAAACTACAATAGTAGTGCCCTCTTTGATTGGAGATGCTGAGGAATGGTGGGAGGGTATTACCCCAGCTTATGATCAAGTAGAGATTCCCTTAACTTGGAATGAGTTTAAAAGAGTGTTTTGGGAGAATTATTTTCCAAAGCCAATGTGTCTAGAGAAACAAAGGGAATTCCTTACATTGAAGCAAAGAGATGAGATGTCTACCACTAAATATGCTAGTAAGTTCAACTCTTTAGGGAAATATGCCCCGAATCTAATGGTGAAATATGATTTCAAGTTACTTAGGTTTGAAGATGGATTAAATCCACAGATTAGGGCACAATTAACTGTAGTGGAACTTAAGAGTTATGAGAAATGTTTTAGGTAGGCGATTAGAATTGAAAATTATATCAAGAGAAGTAAGCCTAGATTTGAAAAGAAGGGACCCAAATCAGATAATGGTGATGAACAGTCTAGTAAGAAACCCAAATCTGACAATGGTGAGGAATAGACAAATAAAAAGTATGAAACTGCAAAGCCAACTAACAATGTTGGAGACCAACGTAAGAAGTGTGATTATTGTCACCATACCCATCTAGGAGAATGTTGTCTTAAAAGTAGTGCTTGTTTTTTGTGCGGCAAGTTAGGTCATAAAGTTTATGATTGTCCAGTAAAGAGTCAAGAGGGAGTAAAGGCAGAGGAACCACAGAAACCTAAAACTAATTTTGTGTGTTTTGTCTTCCAAAACAAGACATAGGACAAGATGGCAATATACAATCAGGTAACATTTTATAATTGTTATTTTAAATTGGTATTGTTGAGATTAAAGCTTAGATAATAATGTGATTATTAGGAACAATAAGTTTCAAGGACGAAATTTAATTGAAAGGGGGTAGAATGTAATACCTAGACCAATTTTACATAAATAATTATTTGTATTTATTATTAAAATAGTAAAACAACTACTTGTTTTATCTATTAAAAACCCTACTATTTTATATGATATAATACATACATACATACATACATACATACATACATATATATATATATATAGGCTAAGTTCCGTAGATAGTAGTGAGAGGTTTGATTCCACAGAGATTGATTAGATTTACTCCTTAAACAAAATAAAATAAAACACGGGGTTTTTTTGTATTATGAAACTAAGCAAAAATTAATTAAGAAAAACTAAACAAATTAAATAGCTAGCTAAAAATACGATGAAAAATTAATATGGAGAAGCTTCCAACCAAGAATTAATTTCAGTATTGATTCATTGAATTGATCATTGATTCAAAAGATGAGTTCTTTTATCTTGAATAAATTGGTTCTAGCTGTTGAAGATCCGTCCTTTAACAACTAATCTTTTTTTACTTTTTCGATTACCTTCAGATCTGTCCTATAAGTTATTTGTCTAATTACAAACACAACCTCCGGATCTGTCTATAAGTTATGTCTATTAATTTCATTAAGATTAAAAAAAACCCAATTACTAGCCACTAAACTGGGAAACGCCTTGTTTATTTAAGCTAGATTATATATTTTCATAACATACAATCTAAGGCGTTGATTACCTTTCGACGTTGTTATTTTTCACTTGAATTAGAATAACCAACCAACGATTAATTATTCTAAATGACTATCTATTGAATTCAACTATCAAACAATAGGCCTCTTGTCTAACAATTCAATCCAATAATATAATGAAGCATAGAAAATATATAAATACTCAAGAATAAAAGAAATAATAGAATAATTGGAATCTCACAATTTTTGAAATCAAACCTCAATTAATCTTGATTGGAAAATAAAAGAATTTAGTTAGACATGGTAGAAGAAAGCATGAAAAAATACAAGGGGAGGCTATTGTTTTTTTTCTTTCCCGTGTGGCTTTTTGTCTTCTTTGGCGCTACTCACTCCATGAAAGAATGAATTGATGCTGCTATTTGTTTGCCTCTAGAAAAGATTGAATTTCAAGGCAGCGGACTCCCTATTCTTATAAGTGCGGTTGTTTCTTATTTCTTTTCCTTTGTTTTCCAATTGCCGCTCAGCTTTCTTTGTTTCCAAATTTGCTTTGTTTTCTTGTGCAGCCCTTGTGTTTCCCCTTTGAGTTTGGCAGCTGCTTTTCTTGTTTCCTTTTTTCTTGTGCAGCTTTTGTCTCTTTTTTTTCTAATTCAGCCCTTTGTCTCTTTTCCAACTTCAGCTGCCTGCTTTCTTTGTTTCCAAATTTAGCCTTTTGTCTTTTTGTTTTCCTTGTTCTCTTCTCCAATTTGCAGCTTGGGACTGATTTTGTTTCCTTCTTTATTTTTCTTGTGTAGTTGCTACAGCCTTTGTTCCTATTTTTTTCTTTTGGACGTTGCCTCTTGTTTCCATTTCATTTGTTTACTTTTTCTTAAAAATGCTCCACGTAACCATTAATCATAAAAACAATTAATATCCATATAACCAAGCATTTTAATCAACTAAAACACAAGAGAATTGACCTAATAAATATGCAATTATACACTCTATCAAATTCCCCCACACTTAAATCAAAGTTTGTCCTCAGGCTTGCATTAGATCAATATTTCCTCTCCATTATATACCCTTTTTCAACCCATTCACAAATAACTCAAAGTCATTACACATTAAAGATCCATATTAGAATAATAATCCAAAGAACAAGTATTCATAACTTGATTTTTCTAAACAACATATGCATCTCATTAATCCCAATAATTTCATCAAAATCAAATGCAACAAAATTTGATAACCTCTCACAGGTTGCACTCTAATCGCTCAAAGTGTTTAGGGTTCATTCAACACTCAAATCAATCAGAGCATTTCATTACCATAGGCTTGCTTATATATCACATCTCCACCACTAATAATATGAATCCATTCAGAAATCAAAGGGTCCTGAAAATAGTTGTAACGGGGCTTAGGTAAAGGTAGGTAAAAATAACAGAAAATTTTAGGTTACACAAATCAATATATGTAGGAACTTCCTTGCATAACTCAAAAACAACAAGTAGCATATTAGAACCATTTGCTTATTCCAAATAACATGCACCCCCTTTTTGCCACTTTATCATATAATTGGACCTTTTTGTACACAATGAATTTGGTTTGTCCAATCTTTGTAGGGAATACTTTGTTTTTCTTTTTTTTTTCACACTTTTCATTCATTCATTTTTTTTCTTTTCTCTTCTTTTTTTTCTTTTTTCTTTTCAGTGATTCTTTTCTTTGGAATCAACAGAAATTTTATCATGCAATTTATTCCCGCATACTCTTGACCAAGGGTTCAACGATGGTAAACAAAGACAAGGATTTAAGGCTAAACAATGTGGTGTTATAACAAAGAAAGGCTAAGGCTCAAAATTTGGTTAACTAGGGGTATATGTAATAAGGTTAAGCTTTTTAGAAAGTTAAATTAGCTAATCCTAAATGCCCTTATCATTTTTGAACATGAATCCACGATGTGATCTCAACATGCATAACAAAGCAAGTTCTAGAATGAGCATACCACGTTTGTTAATCTCAACAACGAAATATGTGAGCAAGAAAAAGAAAATGCTCTTAGGCTCAATTACTCACACAATTGGTTCAATGTATCAAAATATTGCACATTCTCATTGAAGTCAATCATCAAAATCAACGAGATGCTTGGACAATTTTCACAAGAAAAGCTAATCATACTCGTCTCATTCATACATTCCAACCTAAATAACTAATGCATATAACTCAAAATTATTCTAAATGAGTATCAAAAGAGTGAGATATTTCAAATAAGATATCGACATGTTGAGCCTACTTGGAAGGACTTTCTTCACTTTTTTTTAAAAAAAAAAATTACATGAAAAATTTAGAAATAACCATTGAAGCACAAGACACCCCCCACACCTAAATCATACGTTGTCCTCAATGTATGGAAAATATGCTCACGTGGACAAGAAAGGAAAGAAAATAAAGACAAGGGAACAAGACACTTCCCTGAACCGCGACAGATAACCGGAGCTGTGGTATAGGTAGGCAAGGTGGGTAAATCCTTTATGAGTGAAGAAAGTGTGAAAGTGGTGGCGCGACTTGGAGAAAACCGGTGGGCATGAGTGAAGAAAGCATGAAGGATCGAATGGTGTTATGGCCATGGCTGAGCAGCAGTCGGGATGAGAAACTGCAAAAAGAAAAAGAAAATGAAAGGGAAACAGAATTGCAAATATTTTTATTTTTTTTTAATGCTATCCTGTAACAAAACAAAGTAGTAAACATATTAAGGTAACTAATCGAATTAAACTTAAATGACAATAAAAATTAAATTAAAAATTTTGGGTTGTCTCCCGAAAGCACAATTGGTTAACATTGTTATGCTCGATGTCTCCATTTCTCTTTAAGTTATTAAATTTTTTCTTCAAAAATATCTTGCACACTTAAATCAGTAATGTTAATAGAATTATGTGCAACAGGTTTGTTGAACTCGTAAACCATGTCTTGAAGATCATCATCCATCACAAATTCTTGTTAAAAAATATGCACTTATTCAGGAGTCAAGTTATTATCAAGTGCAATTTTTACTTTATCATCATCACAAAAATCAGGTGTTTTCCAAGTTAGAGTATCAATAATATCAAAAGCATAAACAGCACATACATCGTTAAGATATTCATGGCACCATAAATGTTAAACTTAATAATCTTACCATCAAATTCCATTGTTAATGTACCATCATGCACATCTATTTTTGCTCTAGATGTTTTCAAGAAAGGTCTCCCGAATAAAATTAACCTCTAATTGGGAGAGTGATCTTTCTCCATATAAAGTACATAAAAATCTGCAGGAAACACTAATGCATTTACTTGCACCAAATCATCTTCTAATACTCAATCAGGATAAACATTAGATCTATCAGGAAGTTGAATTATCACGCCTGTTTCTTTCAAAGGTCCCAAATTCAAAGAGTTATAAGTAGATAAAAGCATGACATTTATGGAAGCACCCAAATCACACATGGCTTTTTCAACTTTTATATTGCTTATTTTATGAGGGATGACAAACATACCTGGATCCTTGCATTTTGGAGGTAACTTCTTTTGTAGCACAATCGAGACATTCATCCCCACACTCATTATTTTATTGCCATTCAATTTTATTTTGTTAGTGCATAATTCTTTGAGAAATTCAGCATCGCAGGGTATTTGTTTAATTGCATCAATTAAAGGAATATTTACTTTACCTTGCGAAAAGTCTCGAGAATCTCTTTTTCTTCCTCATATTTCTTCGAATTGGCCAATCTCATAGAGAAAGAGGGGTTGTCTCAATTACCTTAGGCTACTGTGGGGTTTCCACTTCTTTTTTCACCTCTTCATGATCACGTGTTATGGCCTCTTCTAACACCTTTCTGCTTCTCAAGGTCATTGCACTAACATTTTGCCTCGGATTAACAACCGTTTCAGAAGGTAACTTACCTTGAGATTCCAATTTGCTCACGAAAGATACTAATTGACTCACTTGATTCTTCAAGTTTTGAATGCTGGTTTGAGTTTCTTGTTGAAAACGTCGGGAACTATTAGCAAGTGATTTAACTAACTCTTCAAGGGACTTACCTAGTTTGGAAGGTGGCGGATATGGTGGGTTTTGCTGCCAAGCTTGAAATCCACTAGGTCAATTTGAGTAAGGGTCATACTTCCTTTGTGGTGGCACTGGGAATCAACCAACGGCATTAGCATGTTCAAATTGACCATCTTGCAACGTCTGGCACATGTTAGTGGAATAATCTGAATTGGAGCAAATACCACAAGCCTTCACCTATTGAATATTTCCTACAACCAACTTTTCCACTAAAGTAGTCAAAGTGTCTAAACGTTGATCAATGGAAAATTGCTATGTATCCTCACGTCTGATGCCAAATTGCTATGTATTGGCAGCCATGTTAGAGATTAAAGTCCTTGCCTCAGTTGGAGTTTTGGCACTAATGCTCCTCCACTAGTAGCATCAATCATATTTCTATCTATCACTGTTAGTCCCTCATAAAAATATTGGATAAGAAGTTGATCAAAAATTTGATGTTGAGGACAACTAGCACATAATTGCTTAAAATTGCTTAAACCTTTCCCAATATTCATGCATAGTCTTTCCATGTTGCTGCAGTATACCACATATATCTTTTCTAATTGTGGCAGCTTGTGAAGCAGGAAAGAATTTCTCCAAAAACTGCCTCTTCATTTCAGTCCATGTGTTTATCGAACCAGAGCGCAAGTAATAAACCCAATCTTTAGTATTGACATCTAAAGAAAAAGGAAAAAAGCTTGCAATTTAATTTGATCCTCAATCACTCCTTGTGGTTTCATCGTGGAACACACCATACAAAATCTCTTTAAGTGCTTGTGAAGATCTTCACCTGCAACGCCATGAAAAGTGGGGAGTAAGTGAATCAATCATGATTTTAATTCAAAAGGCACATCTAAAGTAGGATAATCAATGCACAATGGTTGCTGGTTTAAATCGGGCACAGCTAAATCCTTTAAAGTTCGTTCATTATTTCTAGCCATGTTTTCTCCTTCAATATAAAATGATTCAGACAAATTATATTCAAAAGATGAAGAAGATGATACTCCCTAACATCGTTGTTTGGTTTCTTTTTTTAATCTACATGCTGTCTTCTCAATCTCTGGATCGTATGTGAGTTGACTTGTGCAAGAAAAACGTGGCATAAAACAACCAAACAATTATAAACGAAAGGAAAAAAGAAAATAAAATAGAGTAAAATAAAATATAAATAAATAATGAAAGGAATAAATTCTAAAAAACCAATCCCCAGCAACGGCGCCAAAATTTGATGGGTGTCAAAATCACCAAAAATAATCATTCTCTAGGCTAAGTTCTGTAGATAGCAATTAGAGGTTCGAATCCATAGAGATTGGATAGATTTACTCCTTAAACAAAATAAAATAAAAGAAGGGTTTTTGTTGTATTATGAAACTAAGCTAAAATTAATTAAGACAAGCTAAACAAATTAAATAGCTAGCTAAAAATAAGATGAAAAATTAATATGGAGAAGCTTCCAACCAAGAATTAATTTCGGTATTGATTCATTAAATTGATCATTGATTCAAAAGATGAGTTCTTTTATCTTGAATAAATTGGTTATAGTTGTTGAAGATCCATCCACTAACAACTAATCTTTTCTTACTTTTTCATAACCTTTGGATCTGTCTTATGAGTTATTTGTCTAATTAACAAACACAACCATCGGATCTGTCTATGAGTTATGTCTATTAATTGCATTAAGATTCAAAAAGATCCAATTACTAACCAGTAAACCTCGGAAACGCTTTGTTTATTTAAGCTAGATTATATATATTTTCATAACATACAATCTAAGGTGTTGATTACCTTTCGACGTTGTTATTTGTCACTTGAATTAGAAATATGGAGAAGCTTCCAACCAAGAATTATTTTCAGTATTGATTCATTGAATTGATCATTGATTCAAAATATGAGTTCTTTTATCTTGAATAAATTGGTTATAGTTGTTGAAGATACGTCCTCTAACAACCAATATTTTCTTACTTTTTCGTAACCTTTGGATCTGTCTTATGAGTTATTTGTCTAATTAACAAACACAACCATCGGATCTATCTATGAGTTATGTCTATTAATTGCATTAAGATTCAAAAAGACCCAATTACTAACCAGTAAACCCGGAAACGCCTTGTTTATTTAAGCTAGATTATATATTTTCATAACATACAATCTAAGACGTTGATTACCTTTCGACGTTGTTATTTGTCACTTGAATTAGAATAACCAACCAACGATTAATTATTCTAAATGACTATCTATTGAATTCAACTATCAAACAATAGGCCTCTTGTCTAACAATTCAATTCAATAATATAATGAAGCATAGAAAATATATAAATACTCAAGAATAAAAGAAACAATAAAATTACCGGAACCTCACAATTGTTGGAATCAAACCTTAATTAAACTTGATTGGAAAATAAAATTTAGCTAAACATAATTAAAAGAAAATACAAAGAAAATCAAATGACTGCCCTTTTTGTCGATCCCGTGCGGCTTTCGTCTTCCTCGGCCGTAGCTCACTCCATGAAAGGATGAATTGTGGCTTGAGAATTCCAAACCTTGTTTTCCTCTCTATTGAACTAGGAAAGCCTAAAAATGGGATGTGTTGCGAATTTTACACGCAAGTGCACGTGATCGTTAACAAGTAATATAGAGTGAATATAATTTATCGTTCCCACAGAGACTAATGAATTATTAAATACCGAAATTAAAATAGTTCTAACTTTATTTGAAGAAAAAATATTTTATGGATAAGCTAAATTAAAAGTAATTTTAAAACTTAATTAAAACTAAAATTAAAAACTAAACAAAGCAAGTTAATAGATTAAGTTGACGAAAGATCTAGGGTTTTCGATTTCACCATAACTAATCCATCCTAATATTAATCTATTTCTATAATCTAATTTAATTTCCTGGTTGATAGTCGAGATTCCCTAATTTATTTACTAGTCCCTCCCGAGATCTAATAAAAATCTTCCTAATTGCTAATTCACTATATTCCTATGTGAATTACAACAATTATGAAGTCATTAATTTCTATGGATTCTCATATAGCAACTACACAAACCATGTAGGTATATTCCTATCCTACATGCAATTTATGGCATTTATCTCAATGAACTTGACACATAACTCCTCTTCCAATTCGTTATGATTAACAAATCATCTAATTAGTGATCAAGTAATTAGAAGCATTAAGCACAAAGATAAATACTCAACCATAGAAAATTAAATCAAATTATATTAATAGAAAAATATTAAGACTTCATAGTTAGGCTACATCAAAACCCTAGAAAAGAATTTAGTTCATATTAATATAAAAGACTATCACCAAAAATTTAAACATGATTGAAAATAAAAATAAAAAATAAAGTCCAAACAAAAGCCGTAGATGATTGGTACTTAAAAATAATACTTAGCCAAAAATTTCATAACAAAATACAAAACTTAAATTACTAAAATTGTTAAATAAAACTAAAAACTAAAACAATAAAAGAAAGCTAAAATTGATAACTAAAATAAACTAAAGAAACCAAGAAAAAGACAAAAACAGTAGAAAATATGTGAGGAAAAACAAAATTCTGCATGTGCATGCTTTGTTTTTGCTTCTACCCGAAACTTCAAAAGGAAACAACAATTTAAGCTAGCTTTACACCCAAGTCAAGTCTTGGCAGCTGAGTTTCCATCACATATCAATGAAGCAACAAGAACAAAGTAAAACAAAACTGAAGAAAACAAAACAAAAAAAAAATTCTGCAGAAAAGAAAGAAGAAACCGAAGAGCTGCTGAAGTTTGCATCCGAAAACCCGAAGAAGGCTGCTGAAGTTGCTGCTGAACCCGTGAGCTTCAACGTGAGAAGATGCAGCTGGAAGTTCTCTGAAGAAAACCGAGAATAATGGCAACAAGTACTGAAGAAAAACCGTGAACAATGCTGCTGAAGTTTCTGAAAAGAAAAACCGAAGGAAGCTAATGAAATCCTACCAAACTACTGAAAAGAAAACAAAACAAAAGAATGAAGAAGGCTGGATGCTCTAAACTACTGCAGGAAAATAGAAAGAAAAATAGCTTGGCTAAACTAAATCTAATCTAAAGAAAACTAGAAATGCTGCTCGGCTGAAAATGGGATCAGCTGAAATGGGATGTCTTCCTCCGTTGTAAGCTTTCTTATTTATAAGCAAGGATTTGCTCTTCTTTCTTTGCTCTGCCGAAGGTGTTGTTGCTGCCATGTGCTTGGTTTCATTTCCAGCAAATAAAACAGCCCAAGCTTTGCTTTTGTAGTTGGCAATTCATGTGACTTGATTCTCTTTTCTTTTTCTTTCTTCGTGTGCATGCTCGGCTGTTTGCTTGTTTCTCTCCATGTTGCTGCCCGATTTTTCTGAGCTTTGTTTTTGCCCATGTGAGACTGCAGTTTTGGAGAGACTTTCTTGCTGTCCTCATGCACTCTTTCTTTAGAAAAATAAAAAGATGCAGCTGGGTTGGTTATGCTCTCATGTGCTCAGTTTCTTCACTCAAAAGCTGGCTTCTTCCTTCTTTTATTTCCTTCTTTATTGTCCGAAGTGTAGCAGCCTTTTGTTACTAAGCATTCCTTTTGTGTGCTGGATTCTGTCCTTTCTTTTATTTCTTTGCAGTTGGCCTCCTTTGTAAAGAATGAATGGTAACTGATTTTTGTTCAAGCCGACTGTTTTCTTTTCTAAATTGTGTTGCTCGGCTGTTTCTTTTTCTTTTGCTTCTTTGTTGTCCGATTTGTTTATTCATTCTATTTTTCCTTTGGCTAAGTAAGAAGGCTTCTTCTTCTTGAATGTTGCTATCAAATTGTGCTACAAAAACCGTGAAGCAGCCTGCTGAATGTCTGAACCCGTAGCTAAAGAAACTTTCAGAGAAAATCTTCAAGTTTCTGTCCAGTTGTGGTCCTTTTTCTTCCAGAATTTGAGAAAACTTTCTTCATGAAAGTTTTTGCTCTCTTTCTTAGCTTTCCATATCATCTTGAATCATCTCATTTGGACGTCTGAATCAAGAGTTATGAACTCCGGAAGATGAGTGGGTTTCCAAAGGATAATTTGGCCAAAATTTCAGTTTTCCTCTCCTTGTGTGCTGTCGGTTGCTTCATTTTTCTTTGTTGCAGCCAACAAAAGAAAATCTTCTTTGTCTTGTTGTTGAAGTAATTTGGTCAAGCTTTGATAAAAATAATTGGTTAGTCCTTTGTTCTCAAGATTAAACTCAAAAAGTTCTAGAAATATTGGAAAACTTAGAACTCATAAAATCAAAGGATAATTTGGCCAAAATATGTAAAAACAAAGTAAAACACAAGCCAATTTCTAACAAAAATTAATAAGAAAACTCTATATAAAATAGAGTTATCAAATTACCCCCAACTTAGCTCAAAGCTTGTCCTCAAGCTTGCACTAGAAGAACATATTTCTTTTCTTTCCATATCCTTTCCAACCCATTCAAAGTCATTACACATTAGAGATCCAGATTGGAATAATAATCCAAAGAACAAGTATTCTTAGCCCAATTTTCTAAACAAAATACACATCTCATTAATTCCAACAATTTTGTCAAATCAAATGCACAAAATTTGATAACCTCTCATAGGTTGCACTCTAATCACTCAAAGTGTTTAGGATTTTTATTCAACACTCAAATCAAACATAGCATGTCATTACCATAGGCTTGCTTATATATCACATCTCCACCACTAATAAATATGAATCCATGCAATAATCAAAGGGTCTTTATAAGGGTTGTAACGGGGCTTAGGTAAGGGTAGGTAGAAAGAAAGGAAAATTTAGGTTAAGCATATCAAGGTATGAAGGAACTTTCTTGCATAACTCAAAAGCATAAAAATAGCACATTAGAACCACTTCTTATTCCAAATAGCATGCATTCCCTTGAAGTTGGACCATCTTATACACAATGAAGAACATCCACTTTGTAGAACATCTACTTTGTCCAATTTTTGTCGGGAATATTTTTCACTTCTTTTCTTTTTTTTTTTTTTTTTTTTTTCAGTGGTTGTTTTTTTTTTTTTTTTTTTTTTTTTTTTTTGTTTTTGAATCATTAGACATTTTATCATGCAATTAATTCCCACATACTCTTGACATAGGGTTTAACTTGATAAACAAAAACAATGGTTTGGGGCTAATGATGTGGTGTTTATAACAAAGAAAGGTTAAGGCGCAAAATTGGTTGACTAGGGTATATATAATGGGATGGCTTTTAGAAAGTTTACACGGCTAATCCTAAATGCCCTTATCATCTCAAAGCATGAATTCATAATGTGATCTCAACATGCATAACAAAGCAAGTTCTAGAATGAACATACCATATTTGACAACACTCAACAAAGAAATATGTGAGCAATGAAAATAAAATGCTCATAGGCTCAAATACTCACAATGGGTTCATTATATCAAATATTGCACATTCTCATTCAATTCAATCATCAAAATCAACAAGATGCATTAAAAATTTTAAAGACAAAGACTAATCATACTTGCCTCATTCATACATTCCAACCCAAATCTCTAATGCATATAACTCAAAATTATTCTAAATGAGTATCAAAAGAATTAGAAATTTCAAAGAAGATATCAATAAAATTGAAAACTTGGAAGGACTTTTCTTTTTAACCCAATAAAATTGAAATTTTTCAAAAATTTTGACAAAAATCCAGCACAAAATTTCAAGTATCCCACCCCCAACTTAAAATTTAGCATTGTCCTCAATGCAACAAGAAGCAAGATCAAGTATAGCAACTAAAGAGAACATAAGAAAACGAAAAGTGAGGAAACTGCCCTGTTTTGAACAACTGTTGAAGATGAATTTCGTTCAGGTACCAAAACAGCTCCAAAAATTCTGAAATTTTGTGGACATGAACCTGGTTGAATATTCTACCTTGCTGTAAAATTTTAGCACAAAAATCCAACGGAAAGGCCTTGAACCGGATTTTTCTTCAGACTGGTGCAGCAAAAAGGTGAAACAGAATTTCAAATAGTAAATTTTTTTTTTTTTTATAAGAAAAAAAAAATAAATAAATAAGAATAATAATAATAAGAAGAAAAAATAAAAGCAATAAAGGTAAAAGAACTTGGGTTGCCTCCCAAGTAGCGCTTGCTTTATAGTCTTCAGCCGGACTTTCTCTGTCACTCAATTTGCATCCACTAGGTGATAATGCACTTTTGAAAGTCTACTCCACCTTCGATATAAGCCTTGAGTCTCGACCATTTACTTTGAACCTTCTATCTTCGCCTTGAATTTCAACAGCCATAGGGGAACACTTGCACAATCAGAAGGGTCCACCACCTCGATCGAAGTTTCCTGTGAATAATTTCAACCTTGAGTTGTATAGAGTACCTTCGGCGGATGAAATTCTCGATGCAAAATGTGCTTGTCATGCCAAGCCTTTGTTTTCTCCTTATACATCTTAGCATTCTCATACGCCTTGACGGAATTCATCCATCTCATTTAATTGAGTAACCTTTTTCACCCGAGGTCGCCAAGTCAAAGTTAAGATGCTTGATGGCCCAATAAGCACGGTGTTCCAACTCCATTGTAAGTGACAGGCTTTACCATACACCAATCGACACGGAGACATACCAATAGGTGTTTTAAAAGCTGTTCTATATGCCCACAAAGCATCATCAAGCTTCCGAGACCAATCTTTCCTATTAGAACTCACTGCCTTCTCCAAAATCCGCTTCAACTCCCTATTGATATCTCCACTTGGCCACCGTTTGGGGATGATAGGCAGTGGCAATTTTATGTTTTACCCCATACTTAGCCAAAAGAGCAGCTAACAATTTATTACAAAAGTGACTTCCCTCATCATTAATGATTGCTCTAGGAGTCCGAAATGGAGTGAAAGTCTTCTTCCAAACAAAACTTACTATCACTTTTCCATCATGGGGAGGCACGGCTGTTGCTTCAACCCATTTGGACACATAATCCACCCACAAGAATATAGAGGTTATTGTATGAAGGAGGAAATGGTCCCATGAAGTCAATACCCCACATCAAATAGTTCAACCTCTAGAATATTGGTGAGAGGCATCTCATGTCTCCTTGAAATATTCCCTGTTCTCTGGCATCGATCACATGCAGCTACATAAGATTGTGCATCCTTGAATATTGTTGGCCAATAAAAGCCACATTGAAGAATTTTAGCTGCGGTTCTATTGCCTCCAAATGACCACCATATTCGTAAGAGTGGCAATGCCGCAAAATGCTTTGTATTTCCTCTTCCGAACACACCTCCGTATTTGGTCGACATAATTTATACAAAAAGGCTCATCCAGAATAATGCTTCACATCGATAAGAATTTCTTTCTCTGTTGGCTAGATAAATCTAGGGAAGCACATTAGTGACCAAATAATTTGCAAAATCGGCAAACCAAGGAAACTTACCAGTAGCAATATTGAACAATTGCTCATCGGGAAGATCTCATTTATCACCGCTGGTTCATCAATCTTGGCTTGAGGTTCTAAACGAGATAGGTGATCAAGAACTACATTTTCACTACCCTTCTTATCTCTCGATTTCCAAATCAAATTCTTGTAACAACAAGACCTATCCGATCAACCTAGGCTTTGCATCTTTTTAACTAGCAAATACTTAATGGCGTAATGATCAAGATAAACAATAACTTTGGAGCCAATTAAGTATGATCGAATTTATCAAAAGCAAATACTATCGCTAATAACTCTTTTCGTGGTAGCATAATTCAATTGTGCATCATTGAGAGTTTTACTAGCATAGTATATAGCATGAAAGATCTTACCTTTTCACGACCCAAAATCGCACTAATCGCATAGTCACTTGCATCACACATCAACTCAAAAGGTAAATCCCAAGATGGAGCAACAATAATGGGATACTAATGAATTTTTAACAAGTCAAAAGCTCGTAAACAATCAGCAGAAACTTAAAAGGAACATCTTTTCAAGAAGATTACACAAAGGTTTTGTAATTTTAGAAAATCTTTTATGAACCTTCTATAAAATCCAGCATGCCCTAGAAAACTTCTTACCCCTTTGACAAGAGTAGGTGGTGGTAATTTTTCAATGATTTCAATTTTAGCTCTATCAACCTCAATCCCTTTGCAGACACTCTATGACCCAACACAATTCCTTCTTGAACCATAAAATGACATTTTTCCCAATTCAAGACTAGATTAGTGTCTTCACATCGCTTAAGCACAAGTTTAAGGTTAGATAAGCATGAATCAAAAGAAGAACCAAACACGTAAAAATCATCCATAAATATTTCAATGAAACGCTCCACCATGTCGTAAAAATTGCCATCATACATCTTTGAAAAGTAGCAGTGCATTACACAAACCAAATGGCATTCTTCTATATGCAAATGTACCATAGGGGCATGTAAAGGTGGTCTTTTCTTGGTCCTCTGGGCTATTGAAATTTGGTTATATCTGAATAACCATCTAAAAAACAATAATAAAAGTAACCAGCTAATCTATCAAGCATTTGATCAATAAAAGGCAAAGGAAAGTGGTCTTTCCTAGTGGCTGCATTCAACTTCCTATAATCGATGCATACTCTCCATCCAGTAGCAGTCCTAGTAGGGATCAATTCATTTTTTTCATTCTCAACTACAGTAAACCCTCCTTTCTTAGGTACATTCTGAACAGACCTTACCTCAAATCAATCTGAAATAGGATAAATAATCCCTGCATCCAAAAGTTTTAATATCTCAGCTCTCACCACTTCTTTCATGTTAGGGTTTAATCTACGTTGGTGATCTACAGATGGCCTATAGTTCTCTTCCATCAAAATTTTATGCATGCAAATTGAAGGGCTAATCCCCTTTATGTCAGCTATAGTCCATCCTAATGCCGATTTATGTTCCCTCAACACTCTTAGCAATTTATCCTCTTGCTCTTCATTCAAATATGCAGAAATAAAAACAGGAAGAGTAGAGGACTCACCTAGGAATGCATACTTCAGATGCTTAGGCAGTGGCTTGAGGTCTAACTGTGGTGGCTTCTCAACTGAAGGTATTGATTCGGCCCCACCTTTTCCAAGGTCTTCAAATGGCCTTTTGATGAATGCAGGTGCCAAGGTCTCTAATTGTTTGGAGCATATATCTACCTTTGGATTTTCATAATTTTCTATCCCCATCAGACATGCTTCCATGGGATCTTTTGGATGGCTTGCCTGAAACTTTTCTTTAGTGCAATCATCAATTGTATCCACCTTCATACAATTGTCTATCTCACTCGGAAATTTCAATGCTTTAAAGACATTGAAAGTGACTTGCTCATCTTGAACCCTCATGGTTAGTTGCCCTTTTTGCACGTCAATTAGGGTTCTTCCCGTAGCCAAGAAGGGTCTACCAAGAATAATAGGAATTTCTTCGTCTTCTTCCATGTCAAGTACAATGAAGTCAGCCGGGAAGATAAATTTGTCCACCTTGACAAGCACATCCTCTATAACACCTCTTGGGTATTTGAGTGATCTATCTGCCAATTGCAATGTGACTGTAGTGGGTTTGGCTTCTCCTAAGCCAAGTTTCCTGAAAACAGAGAGAGGCATAAGATTAATACTTGCACCAAGATCACACAAGGCCTTATTAAAATTAGAATTTCCTATAGTGCAAGGAATAGTAAAACTCCCTGGATCCTTAAGCTTAGGAGGAAGCTTTTTCTGCAAGATGGCACTGCACTCTTCAGTAAGTGCAACAGTCTCATATTCTTCTAGCTTTCTTTTGTTGGAGAGGATCTCCTTCATGAACTTCACATAGCTAGGCATCTGTTCCAAAGCATCAGCAAAAGGAATATTAATATGCAATTTCTTAAAAACATCAAGAAATTTAGAAAATTGCTTCTCTAGCTTTTGCTTCTGAAATCGCTGAGGATATGGCATCGGTGGCACATAAGGGGGTGGATTATCTGGAAACAACTTTGATGTGGGTTTCACGACTTCTTCAATTTGTTCTCCGATTTTCCGTTTCGCTTCTTGTTCCGCTTTCGTGGGTTCCGTTCGTGCAACTCTTTGCCACTTCTCAGTTTAATTGCCTTCACATGTTCCTTAGGGTTGATTTCCGTGTTACTAGGCAAAGACCCTTGTGGTCTAGAATTTAATGAACTAGCAAGTTGTCCCATCTGAACCTCCAAATTTCGAATGGATGCTGACTGATTTTGCAATGTGGCCTCACTTAGTCATGAATCGAGATGTGTTCAAGCTCAATTGAGCAAGAGCATCTTCTAAAGACACCTTTGTGCCGGCGGTTGAATTGGTCATGGAGGTGAAATCCATAGGGTCTATCACCAGCCGATTGTTTCTCCAAGAAAAGTTGGGATGATCTCTCCATCCCCGATTGTAAGTGTTGGAGTATGGATTATACTCTGCTTTGAATTCCTACAACCGAGCTTGTTCCTCTGCGATGGGGCAAAAGGATTTCCCACTTGACAATCACCACTAGAATGAGGTCCACCACAAAAATCACAAGCTTCTGGAGGAATATGGATGGCATTTGCAGTGATTGAACTAAGTTGCTTTGACAGTGTAGCAACCTGGGCTGATAGTGCAGTGAGGGCATCAACCTTATAGTTGCCATGATTTTTCGGTAGAGTGGATCTCCCTGAAGACCATTGGTAGTCTGTAGATGCCATCTCATCTAACAATGCATAAGCAGCCTCATATGTCTTCCCCATTAGTGAACCTCCATGCAAAGATCTACAAGTATCTTGGTTGATCGAGTCAACCCGTTATAAAAGTCCAGAATCAGAACCAACTGGGATACCGTGATGAGGGCATGCTCGCAATAAATCTTTGTACCTCTCCCATGCTTCGTAAAGTGATTCCATCTCATTTTGAGTAAATGTGGTGATCTCATTCCTCATCTTTGCGCTTTTGTGGGTGGAAAATATTTCACAAAAATTTCTCGCCACACATGTCCCACGTGGTGATTGCTCCTGGCCGCAAAGAAAGCAACCAACTCTTGGCCCTATCCTCGGTGAGAATGGGAAAAGCCTCACCTAATGGCATCATCAGAGACACCATTCATTTTCAATGTAGCATGATCTCAAGAAAATTGATCAAGTGAGCATTAGGATCCTCATGTGCCAACCTGAACTGATTAGCTTGAACCATCCGGATTATGCCCGACTTCAATTCAAAATTATTTGCCGCATAGCTTGGAGGTATGACACTGTGGAGATCATATGTGGCAGTAGGCAAAGCATAGTCACGTAATGCTCTAGTGTTGGCATTAGCGACCGGGATAGCATTCTCTTCATGTTCAGCCATAGTGTTATGAGATTGTGCAGAAGGTCCTCTCTTTTCCTTTCTATTCAAACGACAAGTTTTTCTATCTCTCGATCCAATGGGAGGAGATTATCACTTCCAAACCTTCTCATGCACCACCGAATAATATCTAACAAGATAAAAGAACAAAAGTAAATAAAAGTTCAAATTAAATGTAGAATTATTTTGTATCTATATTAATAAAATCAAATTAGTCCCTGTAATGCCAAAAACTTGTTGCGAATTTTACACGCAAGTGCACGTGATCGTTAACAAGTAATATAGAGTGAATATAATTTATCGCTCCTACAGAGACTAATGAATTATTAAATACAAATTAAAATAGTTCTAACTTTATTTGAAGAAAAAATATTTTATGGATAAGCTAAATTAAAAGTAATTTTAAAACTTAATTAAAACTAAAATTAAAAACTAAACAAAGCAAGTTAATAGATTAAGTTGACGAAAGATCTAGGGTTTTCGATTTCACCATAACTAATCCATCCTAATATTAATCTATTTCTATAATCTAATTTAATTTCCTGGTTGATAGTCGAGATTCCCTAATTTATTTACTTGTCCCTCCCGAGACCTAATAGAAATCTTCCTAATTGCTAATTCACTATATTCCTATGTGAATTACAACAATTATGAAGTCATTAATTTCTATGGATTCTCATATAGCAACTACACAAACCATGTAGGTATATTCCTATCCTACATGCAATTTATGGCATTTATCTCAATGAACTTGACACATAACTCCTCTTCCAATTCGTTATGATTAACAAATCATCTAATTAGTGATCAAGTAATTAGAAGCATTAAGCACAAAGATAAATACTCAACCATAGAAAATTAAATCAAATTATATTAATAGAAAAATATTAAGACTTCATAGTTAGGCTACATCAAAACCCTAGAAAAAGAATTTAGTTCATATTAATATAAAAGACTATCACCAAAAATTTAAACATGATTGAAAATAAAATAAAAATAAAGTCCAAACAAAAGCCGTAGATGATTGGTACTTAAAAATAATACTTAGCCAAAAATTTCATAACAAAATACAAAACTTAAATTACTAAAATTGTTAAATAAAACTAAAAACTAAAACAATAAAAGAAAGCTAAAATTGATAACTAAAATAAACTAAAGAAACCAAGAAAAGACAAAAACAGTAGAAAATATGTGAGGAAAAACAAAATTCTGCATGTGCATGCTTTGTTTTTGCTTCTACCCGAAACTTCAAAAGGAAACAACAATTTAAGCTAGCTTTACACCCAAGTCAAGTCTTGGCAGCTGAGTTTCCATCACATATCAATGAAGCAACAAGAACAAAGTAAAACAAAACTGAAGAAAACAAAACAAAAAAAAAATTCTGCAGAAAAGAAAGAAGAAACCGAAGAGCTGCTGAAGTTTGCATCCGAAAACCCGAAGAAGGCTGCTGAAGTTGCTGCTGAACCCGTGAGCTTCAACGTGAGAAGATGCAGCTGGAAGTTCTCTGAAGAAAACCGAGAATAATGGCAACAAGTACTGAAGAAAAACCGTGAACAATGCTGCTGAAGTTTCTGAAAAGAAAACGCGAAGGAAGCTAATGAAATCCTACCAAACTACTGAAAAGAAAACAAAACAAAAGAATGAAGAAGGCTGGATGCTCTAAACTACTGCAGGAAAATAGAAAGAAAAATAGCTTGGCTAAACTAAATCTAATCTAAAGAAAACTAGAAATGCTGCTCGGCTGAAAATGGGATCAGCTGAAATGGGATGTCTTCCTCCGTTGTAAGCTTTCTTATTTATAAGCAAGGATTTGCTCTTCTTTCTTTGCTCTGCCGAAGGTGTTGTTGCTGCCATGTGCTTGGTTTCATTTCCAGCAAATAAAACAGCCCAAGCTTTGCTTTTGTAGTTGGCAATTCATGTGACTTGATTCTCTTTTCTTTTTCTTTCTTCGTGTGCATGCTCGGCTGTTTGCTTGTTTCTCTCCATGTTGCTGCCCGATTTTTCTGAGCTTTGTTTTTGCCCATGTGAGACTGCAGTTTTGGAGAGACTTTCTTGCTGTCCTCATGCACTCTTTCTTTAGAAAAATAAAAAGATGCAGCTGGGTTGGTTATGCTCTCATGTGCTCAGTTTCTTCACTCAAAAGCTGGCTTCTTCCTTCTTTTATTTCCTTCTTTATTGTCCGAAGTGTAGCAGCCTTTGTTACTAAGCATTCCTTTTGTGTGCTGGATTCTGTCCTTTCTTTTATTTCTTTGCAGTTGGCCTCCTTTGTAAAGAATGAATGGTAACTGATTTTGTTCAAGCCGACTGTTTTCTTTTCTAAATTGTGTTGCTCGGCTGTTTCTTTTCTTTTGCTTCTTTGTTGTCCGATTTGTTTATTCATTCTATTTTTCCTTTGGCTAAGTAAGAAGGCTTCTTCTTCTTGAATGTTGCTATCAAATTGTGCTACAAAACCGTGAAGCAGCCTGCTGAATGTCTGAACCCGTAGCTAAAGAAACTTTCAGAAAAATCTTCAAGTTTCTGTCCAGTTGTGGTCCTTTTTCTTCCAGAATTTGAGAAAACTTTGTTCATGAAAGTTTTCGCTCTCTTTCTTAGCTTTCCATATCATCTTGAATCATCTCATTTGGACGTCTGAATCAAGAGTTATGAACTCCGGAAGATGAGTGGGTTTCCAAAGGATAATTTGGCCAAAATTTCAGTTTTCCTCTCCTTGTGTGCTGTCGGTTGCTTCATTTTTCTTTGTTGCAGCCAACAAAAGAAAATCTTCTTTGTCTTGTTGTTGAAGTAATTTGGTCAAGCTTTGATAAAAATAATTGGTTAGTCCTTTGTTCTCAAGATTAAACTCAAAAAGTTCTAGAAATATTGGAAAACTTAGAACTCATAAAATCAAAGGATAATTTGGCCAAAATATGTAAAAACAAAGTAAAACACAAGCCAATTTCTAACCAAAATTAATAAGAAAACTCTATATAAAATAGAGTTATCAGGATGCCTTGATTGTCTCCAAGCCTTGCCTATTTATAGGCAAGGATTCAAGACATTTGGTTGTGCTTTTCCTTAATTCAAGGCTTTGCTTTCCTTAATTCATGGCTTTTCTTTTCCTTAATTCATGGCTTTGCTTTCCTTAATTCATGGCTTTTCTTTTCCTTAATTCAAGGCTTTGTTTTTCCTTAATTCAAGGCTTTGCTTTTCCTTAATGGCCAACATTTTGTTGTGGAATTTGGTGGCCTCAATTGTGTCTTTCTTGTGCCACTTGTCTTGTGAGGCTACATTTTTTAGGAAAAATGCTTCATCTAACCATTAATCACAAAAAGAATTAATATCCTTATAAACAAGCCTTTTAATCAATTAAAACACAAGAGAATTGATCCAATAAATATGCAATTATACACTCTATCAATCAACTTGGTCTGTTTTGTTTAATGCAACACGTATCTTGTCATCATTTCCCTGCAAGGAAGAAATGACTCATTTGAATTCATCATTGATGTCCAGTTTGTGCGGGTCAAAAAGGAAAAGAGGAGTATAAGATCGGACTTTGTAGCAAACCATGATATAATGCCTGTAAAATCATGACTATGCTGTGTCTGTTGCTTCAATCCAATAATATAATGAAGCATAGAAAATATATAAATACTCAAGAATAAAAGAAATAATAGAATTATTGGAATCTCACAATTGTTGGAATCAAACCTCAATTAATCTTGATTAGAAAATAAAAGAATTTAGTTAGACATGGTAGAAGAAAGCATGAAAAAATACAAGGGAGGCTACAGCTTTTTTTCTCTCCCATGCAGCTTTTTGTCTTCTTCAGCCGTTGCTCACTCCAGGAAAAAATGAATTGCTATTGCTGTTTGTTTGTCTCCAGAAAAGAATGAATTTCAAGGCAGCAGGCTCCGTATTCTTATAAGTGCAATTGTTTCTTATTTCTTTTCCTTTGTTTTCCAATTGCCGCTCGGCTTTCTTTGTTTCCAAATTTGCTTTGTTTTCTAGTGCAACCCTCGTGTTTCCCCTTTGAGTTTGGCAGTTGCTTTTCTTGTTTCATTTTTTCTTGTGCAACTTTTATCTTTTTTTTCTAATTCAACCCTTTGTATCTTTTCCAAATTCAGCTGCCCGCTTTCTTTGTTTCCAAATTCAGCCTTTTGTCTTTTTGTTTTCCTTTTTCTCTTCTCCAATTTGCAGCTTGCGACTGATTTTGTTTCTTTTTTCTTTGTTTCCTTCTTTCTTTTCTTTGTGCAGTTGCTGTAGCCTTTGTTCCTTTTTTCTTGTGGACGTTGCCTCTTGTTTCCTTTTCATTTGTGTACTTTTTCTTAAAAATGCTCTACCCTAACCATTGATCATAAAACAATTAATATTAATATCCATATAACCAAGCATTTTAATCCACTAAAACACAAGAGAATTGACCTAATAAATATGCAATTATACACTCTATCAATATATATATAAGTTAGTATCCTTTAAAAATCTAAAGAAAAGCAGAACGATAGAGAAAATAGGAATAAAGCCTTTGGGTTGTTGGGAGTGAGAATTACAAGAAACAATCCAACTTGAAGAGGTAATATTACATTTAAAAATCATTAGAATTTGATATGCTATCAGATTTCATCATTAGACTAAGAAATCTAGGAAATCATTATATAGTATTATTTTGATTAATTGGTGTATCGGGATTATTTCCTAGGCAAGAAACTAGAATCTGTTTGAATACCTACGTTACATTATCAAATTGGGTTACAATACTGTTAAGAGGTAAATAAGTTTGGTATTTTCTTATTTTTTTATTTTTTTCTAAATTATTTTAAAACCCTAATGTGTTACTGATAATAAATTTTGCTAATTTATGATATTGGGAGTGTTCCTAAAATATTATATTGATTTGTTACTATTGTATTGTAATTTATCCCAAAATTATGTTTGAAATTCGAAATTGTTATTGATAACCTAGAGTGAGAAAATCTATATATATATTTTTTGTGTATATAAAAGTGTATATTTTGAATTATAAATGTTTATTAAAGGCTAAAGCTCATGAGTGCGTGATGACTCATTGGTAGAAACATATTTTAATTAATGTAATGGCCTCCCTAGTGGGATAACTAGTTAGGACCCCTGTGTAATGGCGTACCTAATGGTTAGAATTGAGTATGTGGACCTTTGATATTAAGTCTTTCTACAAGATTATGAATAAAGAGTCAAATAAAGTTAGGCTAAAATAATCATGTTATTTTAATTTTTGGATATTATTTTTTAAAAATATTTGACATTGAGGGATTGTGATGTCTAAATTTGATCAATGCAAGATTTATGAGTTATGCTATTTTGATATATTTAGTGGGTGTGGAATTATTTTTGGATTCAGTTACATTGAATTAAGTTAGACTACATATTTTTGGGATTAATACCTTAGAAATATGGTCGTGTCATATCCCAAAATTGGGGCATGACATTTTGAATTGTAACACTGTATCCAATAGACTGTCCCAATAATTTTTGGACTACCCAAAATGCTTAAACCAAGTTATTAATAGTCTATTAGGTAAGGTTGGCTCCCATGAGTAGCACTTTGTCCCACTTGTAAGATCAAGAGGTGGCTTCCGCATGTAGTACTTAGATTCCGAACTAGTTTGGCTCTAATACATTGTAATGCCCTAGTCTAACGAATTGGCCCAATAACTTTTGAATTTTGTCCTTACTAGAACAAAATGTTTAAGCGAAGTTATTAGTAGTTTATTAGGTAGGGTCTTATATACAGTTCTTTAATTTTTGAACTTTCCAATGTGAGATTGGGGTATCAGAAGTCTGTTATTATAAAACAGAGAGAAATGTTACATTTTGTTATCAAGTTTTCTCAAGTTGTAAGTTTCACTCAAGTAGAAGTATAATTTTGTGAAATTTTGAGACAATTCTTGTATCAATGTATTAATTCGCTTTAAAAGCTTTTTATGGTATTTTTTTTAATTTAAGAGATTATTATTATTTATTTGAATTAATTTCAACTGGAATCAATTATAAAAATCTAAAATTAATCAAAGTTTTAATTGTACATGAAATTTTTTACAATTTGTATTGAGGTGTAACTTTTGTAATTCAAATACACTTACATATTTCTTTTACATATATTCTTAAAATTTGTTTATATTAAATTTTTTTCTCAATAACAAATATTGCTTGCTATTTATAATTTTAAATATTTTGGCCAAAAATTACCAATACTAACTAAAACAGTATTTAAAAATATTTAAATATATAATTATCTAAGTAAATTATGAATACTATGACCATAAATAATTACCATATTTATCCATGGAAAAAAAATTCTTATTCTACATTTATATATCCTTATTTAAATATTTTATAACTATTAGTTTCAATTTTTTTATTTATTAAACTAAGTATACTTTTATATAAATTAATTTACATACTAATAATAAATAAATGGTCATATATATCTTAAGTTGTAATATATTTCCATTATAATATGTGAATGTTAATTAAACAATTAATCAAACTAACTTTATTTCTACTATTTAAAATTACACATACTAAGCAAATTTTAGTATACCCCTTGTAGAATTTTTTTTTTCTCAAACAAAAAAAAATTGATAATTTAGTTAGCAATATAATTAAAGAAAAAAGAAGTAGGAATGATAATCTTTGACATCTTAACACACACAATTCCCTTCTTAATCAACATATATAGCACAGTGAAAGTTTGAAAATCCCAAAATTTGCAACCAGTAGTGATCGCAAATACTTTTTAGGCTACATATTTATAGAATGCAACAAATGGCTCCTCAAATTTAAAAAAAGAAATTCCATAAAGTAACACCTAACCAAGAAGTAGGTAATCGGATGGAACAAAAAAGGATAGAATGACGAGAATAGAGTCGTCAAATTCATCAGAGCTTTAGAGTTCTTTCTTTTCTTCCCCTTTTTCTTTATTTCTTTAAACTCTTTTGACCAAGGCCATACTTGGCCAAATTAATAGGAAATTTTTTATTCTATTGTCTTTGAATGATTTTATTTTATGAATTTTTATACATGTATTTAATCCTTGTAACTTTTTGAAACTATTTATTTATGAATTTTTATTTTCTTTAAAAAGTTTAATTATTTTCTCAACTTTACATTGAAAGATATTATTATTTACTATTAAGTTTTAACTACAAATGCAACCAATAGTTCAATTTTAAAAATAGCTAATTTTCTTTTCTAATATATTTCATAATTATAGGATTTGATTTTTTAACTATGTCATTATATAAATTTTATTTGACATATATATAATTGCATATTTCTCTTTTAAATATTCTAATCAATCTAAACTTTTGATTTAGAAATGTTTTATGTATTAAATAATATTAAGACACTTTAAAATAAAATATAAAATAACTTAATATAACATTCAACGTTTTTTTATGTTTCATTTTCAATATGCAACTGTCAATTAAACAATTAATTAAATTAACTTTATAAATATTGTTTAGAGGTACGCATACTAAATGAATTTTAATATGCCCATAATTATAATGTTTTTCAAAATAGAAAAAAACTATACTTTAATCAGCAACAAAATTTTATAAAGTGCTATTAAATTAATTAAAAAGAACTTTATAATTGAAGAAATAAAGTAAATTAGTCAAAAATATCAATTATATATATATATATATAAATATATATAAAGCACACCAGGATTAATATTTATTGAATTTTAGATGATCAAAAGACACACCACATGCTTGGGTTAAAAAAAACCAGTCTACCATATTAAAAGAGAGAAGACAGTTTACAGTTTGTCATCAAGTTTTTATCAGCCTGCAAATTTTTCTTTGGTGTAAGCATAATGGTGTCAAAATATGAGTCTAATTTCTTAACATTTTTATAAGTACTCTCTCCGACCTAGATAATAGTCTAGTTTAAAATTTTTTGTGCTTCAAATAAAGAGTCCACTTTTGGAATGAACTTCTTATATTACCCTTACTAATGATAAAAATGTATAACCCAGATTAAAAAGTAAGAATAAAAATATAAAATTATACATTTAATTGTGCATTAAGTATGTTGTACCTTATAATTTTTTAAAAAAAAAGTTGTACTAAATCGAAATTGGATTCTTTTTTTGGGACGAAGGAAGTATTACTTAGTTCCAAAAGATTTTATGATATTTTCTTTGTTTTATAGTTAAAATTATCATTAGTTATTTATATTTTAATTTCCAATGCAATCAACAAGTAAAAATCTAAAATTTTTATAATGAATATTGAATTGATTTTTTAATTTATGTTGCCATATAAATATTATAAGCAAAATACACTTTCATATTTCGGCTATACATATTTTTTTAAAAGTTTTGAATTTTTATTGAAAACAGTGCAGATCACTATAAATTAAAAAACAATAGAGAACATAAGTAATGAAAATAAATTAACCTACGAATTTTAACTTATGCTATCAAGTGTTAAACAAATTATATATTGTAATACAAATTAACATTGTATAAGACTTTGTTAACAATAAGTTTTTATGCTCCTTTTATCAGGAAAAAGGAGTTTATTTTTAATTTAATATAATTTTTATTTTTTAATTATAAAATATAACACATTTAATACTTGATTAAAGATGGCTCCTTAGTCGTCACCAATTAAGGCACACAACATTGAGACTGCCAATTGTCGCTTCCAAAGCATCTACCTGTTCTCCATGTGTTTCCCAGAATTGTTTGCAAAGAGCACTAGCAATCACTAGACTCATAGCACACAATGCGTATGGATCATCCTTTTTCCCTAGCAAGATGTTCTCGTTTCAAACACTAGTAAACATCTGCCCCAAGTATGACAACTAGAAACTCTGATATCAAATATCATAGCCTTTAAAGATGTTGGTAGATTTAGGCCAAATTCGACGCACTGACTATAAAATCAAAAGTAGATAGCAATTGTTAAAAAGATGTGCTGTTCCAATTGATTGAAAGTAAAAGATCTACAAAGAATGAAGCAAACTGGCTAGGGAGTGTGATATGAATTCAACAAGCATTGGAGAAACTTCAAGCCTGGAGCATGATGACAATAGCGTGAGAGGGAAAAGGAAAGAAGAGGAAGGTTCGAAGAGCAAGGTTTCAAGAACAAGTTTGGATCCACTTCAAGGTCTTGGTGGACCAATGACAAGGGCTAGAACTAAAAAGATGAAGGAAGGCTTGAATGGACTCATCCAAACAGCTCAAAAGGATGGGGAGAAGACCAGGATTGACAAGACCATATTTATTAATGTACTAAGTGTAATTGGGTCTTGTTAATTAGACTTTGGAGCCGTAGGACCCTTAAGGTCATTGGGCTTAGTCTTAATTATATAAGTAATTAGAGGGTGATATAGACCCGTAAGGTCAGCCCAAGAGTCATATAATTTTAGAGTCCATTTGGCCCTAAAGAAACCCTAGTTTAGGAAGGATGATTTGTACTCTTTTAAAGGAAACCGTCGGCCACTATTGGGGACGGATTTTGATGAATGAAAAAATTTGGTTCTTGACATTACGTGCTTGAGAGAATTTGCTCTCTAGTTCTGTAATTACTTGCAAATTACACAAATCGGAATTTGTGTGTTTGTTGGCTCTTAGTTTTTCCTAGATTTGTTCCCTAGGAAATGCGAGTCTTCTTCCATCAATCGATTCCAAGGTTCCTCGATACAGGTTATCAAGGGGTTAAGGAGTCATTCCTCCTTCAAGGAACATACCATCTCCAAGGAAAGATTCCAGTTGGGTTGATCCACGGGGTAGAACACGTGTAGTGAGTTTTTGGAACAGGTTATCTAAGGGTTCACGCCAGAGTGGGTAGACCCTTTCACTTGCTTGTTGGTTACATATGTCCACCAAATATATATTGACTAAAAATTTAAAAGTAACTGAGACAAAAAACATCTTACACTTTCACTAGAAAACTGTGAGTTAATTGTAGTTTTTCACTAGTCCTACTACAACTATCAAAATATCATGATTTTTTATAAATACCATAGTTTTTACCTAACCAATCAAAACATTATAACAAAACTAATTTTTATATTTACATTGTTAAGATAAAAGTCTATCTATTATGTTGGGGAGGATTTACACCTGGCGAGCCCAACTAGAGCGGCCCAATAAGCAGTAAGAGCCCACCTGAACCCAAAAGCTTAAGCTAGTGGGTTTTGGGTCCTTGCCACTTATTAGGTGCTCTAGTTTCTCTTACTTTTCCAATGTGGGATAGTATCCATGAGCACAACAAACCTCCCCCTTCATGGATACACTACCACATTAAAGCCCACTCCCTACTCCAGCAAGCACATCTCTTCACCATGGACCCATTTAGTGCCCGTACAAGTAGTAAAGCATCAAACCTACTTGTCCACGAGTTACCCACTACTAAGGTCCAGTCCAACCAGAAGAGGAACCACTTGCTTCCCCGAGTAGGCCAACATTCCGCCACATTAAAGCCCACTCCCTACTCCAGCAAGCACATCTCTTCACCATAGTCTCCTCCCATATGGGCTCTTTGGCTGACATATCAAAAGGGTAGGATTCAGCTTCCTCGGTAAATGTCTTGCTAAAAAAGAAGTTTGATAGGCATCTTCCATGTCAGATCTGGAAGAAATGACGGTGACTGGGTAAGTTTTTTGAAGTTTGCTACTCTGCGTACTGTAACTCACTAAATTTACTTCATCATTCCTAGTAGGCGTCAGAAAGAAGTAGCCTTAAGGACGGCCTAACAATTATATAAAATATAGCCTTCACCTTCAATAGGAAGAAGGCTGTGTTCGGTTAACGATGAAAAGGGTGTAATACTAAGAAGATGTTCCTACCCACTACTAAGGTCCAGTCCAACCAGAAGAGGAACCACTTGCTTCCCCGAGTAGGCCAACATTCCGCCACATTAAAGCCCACTCCCTACTCCAGCAAGCACATCTCTTCACCATGGACCCATTTAGTGCCCGTACAAGTAGTAAAGCATCAAACCTACTTGTCCACGAGTTACCCACTACTAAGGTCCAGTCCAACCAGAAGAGGAACCACTTGCTTCCCCGAGTAGGCCAACATTCCGGCTCTGATACCACTTGTTGGGGAGGATTTACACCTGGGGAGCCCAACTAGAGCGGCCCAATAAACAGTAGGAGCCCACCTGAACCCAAAAGCTTAAGCTAGTGGGTTCTGGGTCCTTGCCACTTATTAGGTGCTCTAGTTTCTCTTACTTTTCCAATGTGGGATAGTATCCATGAACACAACATATTACACCAATGAACATTTGCGACTTGAAGTCTTCACCTACAACTATGTTGTTGAATGGCACCGGCTGTGGCACCCAATTGTTGGATTTGCTATAGGCCATTGCTAAGGTTACGGGCATCTATTGAGGGGTTGGCCTATAACACCATCAGAGGAACTTAATTTATCCTTGATGAAACAAACAAAATTGATCTAAAAAAAAAAAAAACAAGAAATGCTAATCAAGAAGCTTCAACTTCAAGCAGTTATAATTATGTACGTCAGACATTTGCACGTTACAATCTACCTAAGTTACAAAATTTGTCTTCCCCATCGCAATATACAAATAAATGATAAAATTTGATTGATAGAGGCTAACACGTGCTCCCACTCAAGCGAGAAGTTAAATTGATGAAAATGTCTTCTGTGCAGGGAATTGTCAAACCCCCCATAATTGGATGATCAAAACCAAATTCTTCCTCAGGTTGGCTTAGCAATTCTTGGAATGAGGGCTGGTTCAGGTAAGCAATGGGAATCACATATCGTTTCTTTTCACTCTCGCCAACATAAACCACAAAATAGCCCTTTGGAACATCTATTGAAGCTGGAGCAGTAGCACCACTGATTGCTGCCAGGGAAGAGCGCTTCAGCAGTTGCTTAGCTTGAATAATACGAGGCAGACGGATGGCCATTTCTCCAAAGAATGCTTAGATTCTCGTGTGAAACTGTAGAAAGGAGGGCAGAAAATTTCACAGCTGGACAAACGAATCAAGCACTGGTCAGTTTTCTTTTTGAAGACTTTGTGTTTCTCAAAGAAGTTAAAAGCGTTTATATAGGAGAATGAAAATTTGTTATCTTCATACAACATGATAAAGGGGCCCTTTAATGGGCATCAAGGATAGTAGTTCTTGCGAGCCATCACATGGTTTTGCCTACCAACTAGTGATCACTCATTTAGAACCTTGTATTCTGTTGAAATGATACAGGGCCTACAATTCCTTGCACATAAAGCAGAGAGGACCACCAAAAAAATTAAGGTGCCATTACTGAGAAAAGAATTCAATTATTGCGTAGCAAAATTTACAGGGTATAGCCCATATCAATTTCACAGATCTTCAAATTGCCTAGATAGTCTGTAGGTAAAATGTTATAAAGTTGCATTTGTATTTGTGGCACCTGGAAGTGGTAGGTCATTGTGTTTGTGCAATAGATTAGGCAAAACCATGTGATGCTTAGCTACTCCTTTGAAGTTTAACTTCGACAATTTTGACTTCTTTTCTTTTCGTAAGCGTCCCCAGCTTTCCAATTCAAGAATCTTGCTATGCCGCTTGCTAACTCTACAGGTTGAAACAATTTGCTTACATAACAAACTGATGTTTGATGTACATACATTTTCTTATAGCTTCATTAATACACAGCTTGCATTTAGTCTTTTATGCAACAAGCCTAGCATGTCATTTTCATCAAACACAGTTTAAGTTAGGAGAACATTGATTATATGCGACAAATAATCCCCTTCTTGGAACTGATTGATTAGCAGAATGGTTGAAAATTCATGGACTATGGACAAAGTGATTAATTCGTCACACTCGGAAAGCATTTGGCTGAGAAATATTAATTGAATGAATTAATTTTAAGGTGGTCGCTCCAGAATAGAATTTCAAGTTCTTTAACAAAAACCAAAGATTATGCTGTTTCCGCATTACGATAAATAGAGAAAATATTACTAGTTCACTGATACCAATAACTTCATATTGACTGAAAAGGTAAATACATAAATGAAGAAATAATAAACATGCGTCTCAATCATTGTTGAAGTCAATTGAGTATTAATAAAGCCAGTTAAAGAGTTGAGAACAGTCAATTTCCAAGTAATTAGTTGGTCACATCTACAAATGAAAGCTTCAACTTATGTATTTGCTGCTTTTTACCAAAATTAATTTGACATTCAAGTGAGTCAAAGAACAGAGGATATGACGCCAAGTGAAGATTTTGATATAATTGATTGATGACAGGTCATTCAACATTTACAGCATCTGTACAAAGAAGAATCTAGTTATCCTTGTCCAAAATTGGACTAATCAGATTCTACTCTAATGATTGATGATTAAAGTAGGTGTAATTTGGCCCTCTATTGGCAAAGCCGAAACAGCTTTCTGTTTGCTTATGAGCAACATAAATGGCAAGTAAGATTCATAAAGGTTTCTTGATCGCAAGGAATTATTAGAGCATCAATTGGAGAGTGGAATCCAAACTCATCTTCAGCCTGGTGTAGTAAATGCTGGAATGAAGGTTGGTTAAGATGGGATAATGGTACCATATATCTCTTCCACCTTGTTTCTCCAACATAAACAGCGATGTGGCCTTGTGGCAAATTTGTACCTCCTCAGAACTCTACTTAGAATCTGCTTAGCTTGAAATATTCGTAGCTCCTTAATAGCCCTCACAATTGGTAAACTACCAAAACGTTCTCACTTGTAAATGATACTTGCATGCAGTTTGCGAAAATATGATTATTTACTAGATTGGGCTATGCCAGTGGAGCAGAAACATTTTTACTGCCGGAGACGAGAATTTGTTGTTCAGTCTCTTTCTATGAAATGAAGGTTGAATTTAAAAAATAAATATCCATGAAATGCGGTCCACTTAAAAACATATATTGTTTGATTTCACATGGCTTTGTCCTTCTGACAGAACTATTTGACCTTTGCGTTGGAAATTAATCATTGGTGGCCTACATGTCCACTCTTATATTTTTTAAGAGTGGTTTCATCAGATTTATATCAGGATATATATTAGTCGGGCAGTGGAGTGCCACCAAAACTCATCATTGGTGGCCTACATGTCCACTCTTATATTTTGTTGCTTGGTTGTAGATGTAAGGAAATCATGTATACTATAAACAAATTTATAGGCAACAAAATTAAAACATGATTTTCATCAGGATCAATTTCAGTATATATATAAAACAAAAACTTGTTTGAATGACTAAAAATTGTGTCGTCAAAGGAAGTTCTGTCAACCACAGCCGTACAAACGTTCAGCCTCTAAGGTATCCACACGAACATGTTCTATGATCCTACTGGGATTGATTGACACCAAGCCAATATGCTAGTTTCTTTAATGAGCGTACAACCCTACAAAATTTAGAGTTCAAGAGAACTCTAACAAAAAACAAAAGAAAAACTTTTTCTCTCGTCTTGTAGTAAACTTTCATACGTGAAAAACTCTGTATGCACACTCATTGCACTTGGCGTCTGTCTCCTATCATGATAGAGTATCAAATAATATACTTATCAAAATTTTGTCAAAAAGAAATTAAAACTTATTTAATAGGAGATCCTTTAAGTTAATTATTTTACAAATTAACCCCAATAATTATCATATAATTATTTAATTATTTTAACCTAAGAACAAATTCTTTATGTGTGTAACCCTTTAGGTTCTTGATCACTTGGCAATAAATAAAATTATAATCTTAGATTTTAATTGGCTTTAGTACAAAACCAACAAACTCTCACTTGGACTAAAGTCAATTTAGTCAAGAGTATTCTAAGATCAAATAAATTAAACAACTTTAATTTATCATTAATTCAATAATTAATGAGCTTATATTTATGGATCAAGATTGGCCTCTAGCCAAGCATCATCACCACCCAAGAGTTAAGAAAAGTCAAGTGGTTGATTTCACCTTTCCATGAACCAGAATCCATGTAATCACTATCCTTTCACCATACTATATCCCTAATTCGTACAAGAGTAAGGTATAAGTGCCAACTCTCAATGTACTAATTATTATACTTTCTTATTCCCGAAACTCAACTCCTTTAAAATAAATTTAGAATGCTTTCAAATTTATTTACTCGTTTGCAAACATTTTGAGTTGATATTTCAATAAGTGGCCATTAGTGGGATATATTCTTCTTACTATTAGAAGTGGTAAAACCTTTATTGATCATAAATCATCTATCAATGTTTCATGTTATGCCCAACTTCTATGGCACTCACAACTAATTACAGTTATGGACTAATAGGGTTAAAGTATAACAATTCACACTATAAATACTCTTATTATCTCAAGTCTGAGGATCACTTACACTATTGTCATGTAGAGATTATACCATTGCCACTCAACATAGGAATCTCTAAGCGGATCAACCCAATGAATTATTCTCCAAAAATTCATTCATATATCAACATATATACTAATCCATCCGTATTAACAACGTCCTTAATTTTGTTAATAATATGATTAGGGATATTTAAGAATAATAAGTATTATTCTAAGGACTTTATCATCAATATATAAATATTTATAATCCAAGATGATAAAATGCCATATATCTTTATTGCATAAAATATCAAAATACAACCAAATATGATGGTTTTAAATTACATAACAAATCTCCTACAAAAACCAATCTTTCATGTACTTTAAACCGAATGAAGATACATGACAATCATGTTTCCTTTGAGATAAAGGTTTAGTCAATGGATCTACTATGTTTTCCTCTGTAGGAATCTTTTCTATCTTTACTTCATTTCTACCAATGATTTCTCTAATCAAATGATAGCGCCTTAGTACATGTTTTGACCGTTGATGAGACCTAGGTTCCTTGGCTTGAGCAATAGCCCCATTATTATCACAATACAAAGGTATTGGGTTGGCTATTGAAGGAACCACTTCAAGTTCAGAAATGAACTTTTTGATCCAATGAGCCTCTTTAACAGCTTCTGAAGCAGCAATATATTCGGTCTCTGTAGTAGAATTTGCAGTAGTTTCTTGTTTGGAACTTTTTCAACTTACAGCACCACCATTGAGGATAAACATGTACCCAGATTGAGACTTGCTATCATCTTTATCAGATTGAAAGCTAGCATCAGTGAACCCACGTACTTTGAGCTCTGCCCCTCTATATATCAAGAATAAATCCCTAGTTCTTCTTAAGTACTTAAGGATATTCTTGACAGCTTTCCAATGACAATCACCAGGATTAGCCTGATATCTGCTCGTAACACTTAGAGCATGAGAGACATCTGGTCTAGTACATAACATAGCATACATAATTGATCCTACAGCAGAAACATAAGGAACATTTTGCTTGCTATGTTTTTCAACATCAGTTTTTGGACACATATCTTTAGAAAGGTAAATCCCATGAGACATGAGAACATAACCTCTCTTAGACTGATGCATGTTAAACTTCTTTAGTATTTTATCTATGTATGTTGACTGTGAAAGACCAAGTAACTTATTGGATCTATCACGATAGATCTTTATTCCCAAAATATAAGTTGCTTCACCCAAATCTTTCATTAAGAAGTTTTTAGACAACCATACCTTAACTGACTGTAGAGAAGGTCTGTCGTTTCCCATCAATAATATGTCATCCACATATAATATCAAGAAAACTACAGCACTCCCAATAATCCTTTTGTATACACAAGGTTATCTTTGTTTTTGATAAAACCAAACTTTTTTTATTATATCATCAAAACGAATATTCCAACTCCTTGAAGCTTGCTTAAGTCCATAAATAGACTTTTGTAGCTTACATACTTTATTAGGGTCGTTGGATACAAAGCCCTTAGGTTGTATCATATACACCTCTTCTTGCAAATGATCATTAAGAAAAGCTGTTTTAACATCCATTTGCCAGATTTCATAATCATAGTATGCAGCTATAGCAAGTAAAATTCTAATGGATTTCAGCATAGCAACTGGTGAAAAGGTTTCATCATAGTGAATACCATGTTTTTGTGTATAACCTTTTGCAACTAGTCAAGCTTTTATAAGTAGTCACATTACCATTCATGTCGGTTTTCCTTTTGAAAACCCACTTGCACCCTATGGGTTTTATCCCTTTAGGTAGATCGACTAAGGTCTATACCTTATTGTCATGCATGGAATCCATTTCAGATTTCATGGCTTGAAGTCACTTCTCAGAGTCCTTATCAGATAAGGCTTCCCTGTAAGTAGTAGGTTCATCATTATCAATGATAAACACATCATCATACCTACTGGGTGCATGACTTGTCCTACTTGACCTACGTACAGCTTGTGTATCTTGAGCTTCGATTTCCACCACATTATTATGAGGTTCAAGCTCTTGTTCCATGTTCCTATCTTTGCTAATTTGTGGCTATAGAACTTCTTCAAGTTCTACATTGCTCCCTCTTGCCTTTTCTAGAATAAACTCTTTTTCTAGAAATGTGGCATGTTTTGAAACAAACACCTTTTGTTCAATGGAATTATAAAAGCGATACCCAAAAGTTTCTTTTGGATATCCCACAAAATAGCATTTTTCAAATTTTGGATCAAGCTTATCTGATTCTACATTTTTAACAAATGCGGGATATCCCCAAATTCTTAAATATTTAAGATTTGACTTTTTCCCATACCATATCTCATATGGGGTAGTATCAATAGCTTTAGATGGAACATGATTTACTAGGTAAGAGACAGTATTTAGAGCATATCTCCAAAACGATTTAGGAAGTGTTGCATGACTCATCATGGATCGAACCATATCTAATAATGTTCGATTTCTCCTTTTAGATACGCCATTCATTTGTGGTGTATATGGAGGAGTCCATTGGGAAAGAATCCCATTCTCTTTTAAATAATTTTGAAATGCTTGGTTTAGGTATTCTCCATCTCGATCTGATTGAAGTATTTTAGTACTCTTCCCAAGTTGTTTTTCTACTTCATTTTTATATTCTTTGAACTTTTCAAAGACTTCAAACTTATACTTCAATAAGTATACATGACCATATCTAGAATGATCATCCGTAAATGTTAGGAAGTATGAAAAACCTCCTCTAGCTTGAATTGACATAGGTCCATATACATCGGTGTGTATGAGACCTAATAATTTAGTAGATTTTTCACCTTTTCTAGTAAAAGATGTTTTAGTCATTTTTCCTAGTAAACATGATTCGCATGTTTCATATGATTCATAATCAAATGAGCCCAAATAACTATCATTATGCAATTTGGTTATGCGTTTCTCATTTATATGACCTAGTCTACAAGCCAGAGATAAGAATTTCTAAAATTATGAAATTTGGGTTTCTTTTTATTTATGTTGAAAATTGGGTTTTCAAGATCTAATATATAAAGACCATTATTTTGATAACCAGCACCATTAAAAAATACCTTCACAATAAATAGAACAACACTTATTATTTTGATTTATTTCAAAACCATCATTGTCTAAATAGGAAATTGAAATAATATTCTTCATACTGGTACAAAATAACAATCTTTCAAATCAAGAATCAATCCACTAGGCAAAGAGTGACTATATGTTCCTAAGGCTAAAGCAGCAACTTTTGCTCCATTGCCCATGCGTAGGTCTACTTCTCCCTTTGCTAGCTTTCTACTTATCTTTAAGCCCTGCATATTATTACAAATATGAGAGCCAGATCCGGTATCTAATACCTAAGAATTTGATTTTGAAGTAGAAAGGTTTATTTCAATCATAAACAAACCTGAAGTAGAAGTTTCAGTAAGCTTCTTCTGTTTCATGGTTTCGAGATAAGCCTTGCAATTTCTCTTCCAATGTCCATCATGTCCATAATGGAAGCAAGTGCCCTTTGTCTTCTTACCCCTTTTGGCTTTCTGTGATGCCTTGGGTCCAGTATTCTTCTTGGTCTTCTTAAGACCAACTTTATGCTTTCTTTTCTCGGATCCCTCAACAGCAACACAATAGCCTTCTCTCTCTTCATGGTATCCTTTGCTTCCTTAAGTAGGTTCAACAACTCAGGCAGAATAGAGGTCTCAACTTTGTTCATGTTAAAGTTCATCACAAATTGAGAAAAGCCTAGAAGGAAGGGATTGTAGTATCAAGTCAACACTTAACTCACGATACATTATAAATCCCAGTTTCTCTATTTTCTAAATGAGACCAATCATCTTCAATACATGAGTTGAAACTGAAGATCCTTTTGCCAACCTACTTTGGAAGAGTTCTTTCGAGGTATCATATCGCTCACTTCTAGCCCTTCTATTATACAATGCTTTCAAATGTTGAAGCATTGCAAAAGCACTCATGTCCTCATGCTGCTTTTGCAACTCGGGACTCATGGAAGCGAGCATGATACAACATGCATTTTCAGAATCATCTAAATGCTTCATATATGCATTTCTTACTGCTTGATCAACATTGGTAGCAGGTTCATCAAGAACAAGACGATCAAGGACATAAAGCAACTTCTCATTCCTAAGAACAATTCTTAGGTTTTGAACCCAGTCCAAATAGTTTGGGCCAGTAAGTTTCCTGTCAAACAAAATAGTACGCAAGTTCATGTTGTTATTCATTTTCTACAACAAGAAAATAAAGATAGAATAAGAATTTAAATTTATGCAATATACAAAACCAAAATACACAAATATATGGATTTAATAAAATCTTGGTTTTGCTCCCACTATTTTATCCAAATCAATATCCCTCAAATTGATTCGAGAATTTTCTCAAAATTCTTAGCACTTAGCAGGCTAGGATCCCATTTCAATTATTTTTAATCTTGGGTTAGCTCAACAAATCAAAATTTATTTCAATGAGTAGGTATTAATTACCAATTGCAACTTATTTGCAACTGCTAGATAGTTAAGTTATCAACTTTTGATACACATATCACATATGTCTCCTAACTCTTGCCTCAAAGACTTTTGACATTGAGTTAGTTCAACAAATCAAAAAAATTTGTTAAATCATACCCATTATTCAGAGATCTTATCTCATAGTTTAAAACACATTTTTAATAAGATAACCTTGAGTTAGCTCAACAAGTTACCCTAACAAAAACTGTTTAAACTATAATAATGGAAGGCATTTACATTGATTTAATATTTCTTTAAGGGATTAAAACAAGGTCTTATCATTTACTTATATCATATGTAATAAATATTTGATTATATTAAACATACAATATGCATGTAAATAATCTAATGATTTAATCAAATATTAAATCACATATGATATAATAATTGAATAAACACATTAAACAATTATAAATAAATTTCAGTTATAAAACTGTATGTATTATATTTCTAATCATATTAGAAATAGTTTTGAATTAATTGAGAAGTTTTATGGGTTAACATAAAATTTTTCAAATTTTGGGCCATAATAAATAAATAACAAAAATTAAAAGGGTTTTAACATAAATAAACTCTTTGTAATGAAAACTGTTCCAAATTTATTTATTTATTTATTTAGTGTTGGTCCAATTGGATTTAATCCATTTGGTACTAATGGACTCAAGGTGCACCAGCCCGTCGAAGTCTTCACCACTCTATAGACAAACTTAAGCCCAAACCACCTAGCCAAACTTAAGCCCATCGTGGCAGAGTCCAACAAGCCCAATGCCACACTAAATCACAAGGAGCTCAAAGAGCCCAATGCCCGCACTAGGTTAAAAGCAGCCTAAAGAGCCTAATGCCACACTTGCCATACGATGACGTCATTAATGACATCATTGTCGCACAGTAGGGCTGGCTTGATGATGATGTCATCATGTTCAGCATTTTGCCGCCACTGAAAAAAAAATTTTGTTTTTTGTTTTACTGCTGCCAGTGCTCAAAATTTTTTATTTTTTTTTCTTCTTGGCCGAAATTCTTTCAAGAAACCAATCAAATTGGCTGTTCAACAACTTTGTATCAAAGTACAAAATTTGACAAAGTGGTCTGCACCATAGCCAAGTTTAGGTTGAATCAATTTTTTAGCTTTCTAGAACAAGCAGCGCCATATAAATTTTTTCAAACAAAATTTGACAAACAACTTTGTCAAGCCAGAACAAGAAAATTTTAACAAGAATTTCGGCATTAAATTAGAAAATTTTTCAACTTGTTCTGGACGTGAAAAACAATTTTCACTCAACAGAACAAATTTTCTCAATCATTCAACATAACACATACATATATGTAAACATGAACAATTTATATTCACAGAGATTTATACGCAAATGAAACCCTCATGCTCTGATACCACTGTAAGGAAATCATGTATAATATAAACAAATTTATAGGTAGCGAAATTAAAATATGATTTTCACCAGGATCAATTTCTGTAGACGTATAAAACAAAAACCTATTTTGATGGCTGAAGATTGTGTCGTCGAAGGAAGTTCTATCAACCACTGCCGCACAGACGTTCGGCCTCTAAGGTATCTACACGAACTTGTTCTAGAATCCTCCTGGGATTGATTGACACCAATCCAATATGCTAGTTTCTTCAACGAGTGTACAACTTTACAAAATTTAGAGTTCAAGAGAACTCTAACAAAAACAAAAGAAAATCTTTTTCTCTCATCTTGCAATATACTTTCGTACGTGAAAAACTCTATACGCACACTCATTGCATTTGGCGTCTGTCTCCTATTAAAAGGTAAGTTGTGTCTATTAGAAAATCTAACAGGCTCATATGATACTTTATCATGATAGAGTATCAAATAAAATACTTATCAAATTTCTTTCAAAAGAAATTAAAACTTATTTAATAGGAAATCCTTTAGGTTAATTATTTTACAAATTAACCCCAATAATTATCATAAAATTATTTAATCATTTTAACTTAAGAACAAATTTTTTATGTGTGTGACCCTTTAGGTTCTTAATTACTTGATAATAAATAAAATTATAATCTTAGATTTTAATTGGCTTTAGTACAAAACTAACAGCAGAGGTGAAATAACCACAAGTATACGAAGCTTTATACTTATGCTGCTAATAGGCAGTGGAGGTGGGATTAGTAGGTAATTCACATGACGATGTCTTATGAAAAATTAATAAGATGATGAGATCCCCATCATCAAAGCCATGCAATTAAGGAATTGGGTGCATGTTGCTCGATGGTTGAACATATTGTGCCCAATTACATAAGAAGTTGGTAGTACTGATGCATTGTTTACCTTCAAGTCAGTCAATAATATTTACTTCTTGCTTGTGAAAAGATTTAAAGACCTGAAAGAGCAAGCACAGATGACATGCATAGAAGAAATTTTGAACTTAATCCCAGTCAAGGATTTATGCCACTACACGATACTAACTTTTCTTTGATTTATCCTTACAATTTTATATCACCAATTGACCATTTCTGCAACAGACATCCACCAAAACTGATTTATCAAAGTTTTGAAGAAAGGTTCATTTCCAATTTAAATACCGAAGTTGGTTTTTCAGGCTCTTTTCCAGAGTTATTGAGTTATTTAGTTGGCCCATCTAAGGGCTTACACTTGTATTCATCACAGAAAGGAGGCTCAAAAACGTGGCCAATTAAAATAAGGAAAGTGAGCAGAATTTCTGTAGCAAATTTCCAACAAAAATTAGTATGCATAGTCGTTATGAAATCTATACTAAACGAAATAGTATATAAACGAAGAACATTCTATTCTACTTTTAAATAGTGGGGATCAGATTTGGTTAATTCTATACTAAAATACATATTTCTCAAGATTTCTACAGTAATTATTCTTGTCTCACGTTTTAATTATATTTTAAAAAATTATATTTCATATTTTGATAATAGTAAAATGTGGGTTTTCCTTGTATTCGAGAATTTTTTTACATAAAAAATTGCAATATCACGTGATTGTTTATTCTGTTTTGTGATCTGATTTATTTATTCGGCTTAAACTTGATTTCTCCCTATAAACTAGAGGTGGTTATATTTCTATAGTTCCAATGAGTATTTAATGGGATATGAGTTATTGGACTTCTCATACCCATATTAAAAATAATTGAGAGGGGCATTATTGGGAGGGTTATGGAATAAATACCCATTGAGAATAATTGGGAGGGGTCTTATTAGGATTAGAATTTATTGGTAGGGTTATGGGATATCTATGGATTCTATTGGAAATAATTAAATGGGTAATTATTGGTTAATATTTAATAATCAATTATTAGTGATAATTTATTTATTTTTTAATTTTTAAATATATTTATGTATATTATTAATAAATAAATTTTATTTTTTATTTTAAAATCATGACATCCACCAGTGGCTAGATCACCTCCCGGCGGTAGCCGTACTATCACCCGCCACCATTTAATTCCCAATAGGAAATTTTAATGAAATTCCAATGGGAATTAAAAAATCACAATCCTATTAAATTTCATTTCCTCCCAATTCCAAAATTTCATAAGAATCATATTTATTATTTCTAATAATTCCTTATCGATTAAATGCTACCCAGTTTCTTCCCATTCCTTTCCAATTGCCACCCCTATGTAAACTCTTTCTAAAAGTCAAGAATTGTATTAACTTTGTGAAAGTTAATGATTACATCCAATATCCCAAAAGTGGACTCTCCTTAGCTCAAAACTTGGCTAAGACTAATTGACAACATGTCAAACAAAATAGTCCACCAAGCGTGGACTTTCCTTTAACCTGGATATCAGGTAAGGCAAGTTTTTAGCAATGGCGGACGTAGAAATATTATAAGGTGTGGCACACTTATAAGAAAATTAACTTAATTTTCTTGATAAATGCTCAGTGGCAGACAAAAAGAAGATAAATGCTCATGTCCAAAGATAATCCATTTATCTAATCTGTACATCACTCAATGCTCTATACTAAGAAGCCACAAAACTTTTTCAAGAATACTCCATGATAAAGTATTATAAAACACAAAACCCATATCATAATACAAGCCTCTAGTGCTTGAATTTAAAGAATTGCAGTTGGATTAACTTCTCCTTTGCTTCTTGTCATTCTGTTCATGACTAAGGCATTTTATCAAACACCTTGGCTGTACTTTTAGTGATGTTCGGGAAATTAGCCTTGTCCGAAACGGCTTGAATCACAAGAAATTCAATTTCATCATTAGATGAAGATTCATCACAATTAGCACATTCAACCTCATTTGAAGATTCAACATCAGAAGAATTACAATCTAATGGACAATCAATCATGACTTACCCATGGTTTGAAGAGCTTGAGGATTCAAAATACCATAGGGGTAGAGAGCTTGAGTTTCGAAAACCCTTGACTTCGGATTTTGTAGAAACACACGAATGAAGGTTTCAGAAATTAAGTTCAGAACAAGGGTTTGAAGAGCTTCTAGGAGGGATCACTTGCCATAATTTCTACCACTAACAATCTATTTCTTTCTCAAACATACTACCATAAATGAGAAATTTGACATGTGAGATGGGTTCACTTGCCCCCCCCCCCCCTCTCCCCCCTAAACCCTTAATGGATCCACCTTTACTTCCTAGCTAAAAAGCTAGGAAACAGATATACCTAACTTGTCGGCGTCTACTTTCACAGCGCAAGCCTTATGCAACACAAGAAACACACGCCCCTATGTAAACTCAAATAAGGTTTTTTTGTCCCAATAGCAATAACTGTATTTAAATCAATAATTTGCACCTTTTGTTCTACTAGGTTACAAAATTTGACTCTCCTAACTCAATATACAAATGAATAATATAATTTCATTGCCAATGGCTAACATGCATTCCTGCTCAAGCGAGGAGTTAAATCGATGAAAATGTCTTTTCTGCAGGGGATTGTCAAACCCCCTATGATTGGATGATCAAAACCAAAATCTTCCTCAACTTGACTTAACAAATCTTGAAATGAGTGTTGGCTTAGGAAAGCTATTAGGAACAGGCCCCACTATTAACTGATAACCTATAAAGTAAATAACAAATATAGTAAAAGAGAGAAAATAAATGGGACCAAATACATAGGTATTTACGTAGTTTGGTCAATGTGACATACGTCTACGATCGCAGGAAGAGCCAAACTTCACTAATATGTGGAGATAATTTGCAAGTAGTATCTTCCCAACCACCTTGCTATCCAATATATGTATGTGAAAAATAAAACATACTAAACAATAACTTATATACAAAATACTAGCAGGAATCTATCAAGAGAATCCATAAAACCTCATTTGAATATCTAAATAAAGGAATTATGTTAGAAAAAATAGACAAAAGAGAAGAAGCTGGTTTATGATTTGAAAAATGTATCAGCATTTGAAAGCTTCGTATCTGCTCCTATTTATAGGCAAAACTTGGAAGAAACATGCCAAAACTTTTACATCAAAAGTCCATTCTACAATCCCCAGAAATCTGCATATTTTTGTCTAAAATTTATTGCACAAGGGTAAACAACCATCAGCCCACATTTGCAGAATCATGCTCTTCATTTATTAGAAAGGGCCCAAGGCTACCTAACAAATCTCCACCTTGGCTTGGACCCGAACAATTAGGGAAGGAATGGGAAAAATGATGAAAATAATAGTAGTGAAAAATGATAATGAGTTCTTTTATTATAAGTGTGCTAGAAAATAATTATAATTATCAATAATTGCGGTAACTTAATTATTCATTATAATATTAAATTAATTAATTATTAATAAAAATATTATTGATTAAATTAATCTTAAGTAATTAATTAATTATAAATTAATTAATAGTAATTATACATTAATTAATATTAATTAATATTAATGAATTAGATTCATTAATTATTAATTATAATATTAAATTAAAATATTAAGTAAATGAATGATTAATTAAATTAATTTTAATTAATTAATTAATTATAAATAAATAATAATAAGTTAATTATACATTAATTAATATTAATTATAATAATTAATATTAATTAATTAGTTAATATTAGTTAATTATTCATTATAATATTTATTTAATTAATTATTAATTAAAATCATTATTAATCATGGGAAGGGGAAAGAAATATTTTTTTTTAGTTTAATGGCTTTCATACCCCTCAATATTGAGGGGTATGAGGACACGTCCAAATGAGGTATTCAAATTTTACTATACATCATTCATTCTCCCCAACCAGGCAGGTGGAATTCTTTCATTCTCATTCGCTCTCTCCCATTCCCCCCAACTAGGCATGCCCTTAGTGATTTGCTGCACTTTCTCCAATAATACCCTAACGGGTTGAATCACCAACTATGAATACCAATCAAGTCCAAGCACTGCATGAACTTGTAAACTGGAAGAGCTTTTGTAAACATATCTGCAGGATTGTCCTTGGTATTGATCTTTTGAACAAGGACCTTTTTTTCAGCAGTGGCATCACGAATGAAATGATACTTCAAATCAATATACTTCGTCCGCTCATGATACATCTGATCTTTAGTAAAATGAATTACACTTTGACTATCACAGTAGATGATACTAATCCCTTGCGGTAGAGATAACTTGCCGAATAAACCTCTCAACCACGAAGCTTCTTTAATAGTTTCGGTGACTGCCATATATTCTGTCTCATTAGTAGATAAAACCACTACATGTTGTAGAGTAGCTTTCCACCTAGCAGCACAATTTCCAATACAAAATACATATCCTGTAAGAGACTTACACTTATCGAGATCATCAGCGATTCAGCATAGTCTGAATGTGCAAAACCAACCAAAGTGTTACTGGAACATCCAAACTCCAAACAAGTGCTAGAAGTACCCCTTATGTATTTGAGAATCCACTTTACAACCTGCCAGTGTTCTTTGCCAGGATTGGCCATATATTTACTAACGACACTAATTGTTTGTGATATATCAGGATGAGTACAAACTATTGCATACACTATACTGCCAATAGCACTAGAATAAGGAACACGTGCTATATAATCTTCCTCTTCCTTTAACTATGGTGGTTGAGCGGTAGATAGTCCAAAGTGACTAGCAAGAGGAGTACTGGCCGGTTTAGCATCTCGCATGTCAAACCTCTCCAAAACCTTATTGATATAACTTTTCTGAGTCAAAAACAATTTACCAACTCCTCGATCAAGTCTTATTTCCATACCAAGAATCTTCTTAGTGGCTCTTAAATCTTTCATTTCAAATGCAACATTTAACAAGGTCTTCAGCTGGTGAATTTCTGCAAGATCGTTAGTCGCAATGAGCATGTCATCAACATATATTAGTAAATAAATGAATGAACTATCATTTAATTTTTGGAAGTAAACACAATTATCATACATGCTTGTGGAGAAACCATGGCCCAACATAAATGAATCAAACCTCTTATACCACTATCTTGACTGCTTCAGTCTGTATAAGGATTTCTTCAACAAACACACATGGTCTTCCTTACCTTCAACTTCAAAACCTTCATATTGTTTCATATAGATCTATTCATCTAATTCACCATGCAAGAAAATTGTTTTGACATCAATCTATTCTAACTTCAAATAAAAAAGGCAACCAATGCAAGTAATACATGAATAAAGCTATGTTTCACAACAGGTGAGAAAACATCATTAAAATTAACATTGTACCTGACTGTAGCCCTTTGCAACCAATTGTGCCTTATACCTTACAATTTCAACACCTGAAATACCTTCTTTCCTTTTGAAGACCCATTTACAACCAACAATTTTATTTTCCTTCGGCAGCGTCACAAAAACCCAAGTACCATTCTTGTGGAGAGATTCCATTTCTTTATTCATAGTCACTAGCCATTTATCTGAATCACCATTTTGAATCGCCTCTAAATAGGTGGAAGGTTCACGGTCTCAACCTATTTCCTAGGCCATTGATAAAGCATCTGCACCAAAATTTTCATACCTTTGTGGTGGTCGAATCTCCCTTTTTGTTCTCTCTCTAGCTATAGAATGTTCCTCCTCTACTGGTTCATCAACTTGATTTGTTTGACTTGTAAAGGCATTTTGAGAAAGACTTGCATTACCAATCTCCAACTCCACTTATTTTTGTGTACTATCCTCTTTTTCTAAATTACAAGGATTACAAGACTTTTTTCTAGAACACAACATTGATGACTCATCAAATGTAACATCTCTGCTAATTACAAATTTAGGTGATTTCGAGTTATGACACTACAATCTATATCCTTTCACCCCAAAAGCATAACTAAGAAAAATACATTTCTTAACCCTAGACTCTAACTTTCCCTCATTTACATGCATATAAATAAGACACCCAAATATTCTTAAATTAGAGTAATCAACAGAAATACCTGACCAAACTTCCTCTGGAGTTTTGAAATCAAGAAGAGCACATGGAAAATGGTTGACAACATAACATGCTGTAATAATGGTCTATGCCCAAAAATCAAGTGTCAATCTAACATTGGAGATCATACACCGTGCTCGTTCTAAAAGAGTCTAGTTCATGCTCTCGGTTACACAATTTTGTTAAGGCATTATCCTTATAGTGTGATGCTGAGCAATTCTTTCATTTTTGCAAAATTAAATAAATTCATTGCCACAAAATTCCAAGCCATTATCTGTCTGCAACCGCTTAATATATTTTCTTATCTACTTTTCAAACAAAGCCTTCCATTGTTAAAAGGTTAATGAAATATCATTTTTATGCTTTAAGAAATACACCCAAACCTTCCTTGAGTAATAATTAATAAAAGTTAACATATAAATAGCATCTCCATTTGAAGGAATACGAGATGGCCCCCAAAGATCAGAATAAATATAATCCAAAGTACCTTTTGTTTTATGGATAGTTGGAGAATTGAATGTGACTCTTTTTATTTCCCAAAGAAACAATACTGACAAAAGTCTATCTTACTAGTATTTTAATTACAAAGCAGGCCTCTCTTGCTTAACAATATTAAGCCTTTCTCACCCATGTGTCCCAACCTCATATACCACAATCTGGTGATGTTGGTTTATGAGGATATAGAGACTCCTATGATAATAAACCCCTACAAAATATATAAGCTTCTAGAATGCAAGTTTTCATAAGTACAAGAGCACCTTTTCAAATTTTCAAGACTCTATGTTCAGTTTAATATGTGCACCCAAGGGCATTGAGAGTGCCCAAAGAGATGCGATTTTTCTTCAAATGTAGAACATGTCTAATTAACCTGTGTGAGTGTTCAGACAACTCCATCATACATCTTGATCTGGATTGTACATTTACCAACAACTTTACAGGCAGCATTGTCACCCATCAAAGCAACTCCAACATCAACCGGTTTATATGTGGAAAAACAATCCCTTTTGGGACTTATGTGGTAAGCACAACCCAAGTTTAGAATCCATTTACTATTAAACATTTTTTTATTATCTGTGGCTACAAAAAAGATACCCTCATTCTCGTCTGCTACTACACTAACTTTAGTGGTGGCACTGCTACTTTGTACACTTTTCTCTTTATTTTTCACCTTATTTTTCAATTTATAACAGTTTGCCTTAATATGGCCTTTCTTTTTACACAAATTGCAAATCAAATTTTTATGTCTAGATTTTGATCTTAACTTGGATTTACTGCTACTAGGGTCTCTAGTTTCAGATCTACCTCTTATAAATAGTCCTTCTGCCTAACTTCTACTAGTCTCTCCTGTAATGTCCCTATCAATCTACTTTTTAGACTTTAATGCAGATTTTATACTATCATATGAAATAGATTCTTTCCTATATATCATAGTATCTCAAAAATATTTAAATGACTAGGGAAAGGAACACAACAATAATATGGCTTGATCTTCATCCTCAATCTTAACATCTACATTCTCCAAATCCATAATGAGAAAATCCAATTATCAAGATGGGAAAGTATAGATGTACCTTTTGTCATCCTTAACATGCACAACTTCTACTTTAAATGGAGTTGATTCTCTACCGTCTTTTTCAGTACATAGCTTTCAACCTATCCCATATACCTTTGGCTGTCTTCTAGTTGGCAACTTCTTGCAAAAACTTCGTTAAATAGATGAAAAATAATAACTGATCTAACCGTTTTGTCTAGATCTGTAAATTCTTTCACCGTCATCTTCGATGCTTTATTTTCTTCTCCTTCAAGTGCTAACTCACATCCATTTTGTATAAGAATGGCTTCCATCTTAAGTTACCACATACCGAAGTTGACACTCTGGTCACATTTTTCAATAAAGGTTTTTGTTACTGTCATGATGGCTAAAAAATATGACTCTTACATGAATAGTAATGTGGGGCCCACACGAGATGAATAGTTATTGTAGGCCACGCAAGGGAATAGTAATTCTGGGCCCCGTTAGCATAAAGTACTTATTTTCTAATTTGGAGGATCCACATTTAGTGGCATCTACAAAGCATACGATAAGCACCCCAACTAGGCTCTGATACCAGTTTGTTAAGAATGGGCCCTACTATTAGCTGATAGCCCGTAAAGTAAATAATAAAGATAGTAAAAGAGAGAAAATAAATATGACAAAAGACACCGGTATTTACATGGTTCGGTCAATGTGACATACGTCCACCGCTGGATGAGGAGCCAAATTCACTAATATGTGGAGATAATTTACAAGTAGTATCTTTCCAACCACCCTGCTACCCAATAAATGTATGTGAAAAATAACACATATCAAACAATGACTAGTATACAAAATACTAGCAGGAATCTATCAAGAGAATGCATAAAACCTTATTTGGATATCTGAATAAAGGAATTATGTTAGGAAGAAGAGACCAAAGAGAAGAAGTTGGTTTATAATTGGAGGAATGTATCTGCATTTGAAATTTTCGCATCTGCTCCTATTTATAGGCATAGATTGTAAGAAACATGTTAAAACTTTTACATCAAAAGTCCATCCCACAATCCCTATAAATCGGCATATTTTCGGTTGAAATTTATTATACATGGGTAAACAACCATCAGTCCACATTTGCAGAATCATACTCTTCATTTATTGGAAGGGCGTAAGGCAACCTGACAAATGCAATTGGAACCACATATCGTTTCTTTTCACTTTCACCTACATAAACTGCAAAATAGCCCCTTGGAACATCTAATAAAGCTGGAGCAGAAGCTGAAGCAGCACCATTGATTGCTGCCAAGGAAGAGCGCTTCAGGAGTTGCTTAGCATGAGTAATAGGATCCAGACGGATGGCCATTTCTCCACATAATGCTTAATTTCTTGTCTGAAATTGGACAAAGACAGAAAGTTTCACAGCTGGACAAAGGAATCAATTACTGGTCAAGGTTACTTGAAGGCTTATGTTTCTCACACAAGTACCATGCCTTTGTATAGGATAATGACACTTTCTTGACGCCATATGATAAAGGGGCCCTTTAAAGGGCATCAGGGATAGAAGTTGCCCTCATGAGCCATCACATGGTTTTGCCTTCCAACTTTTGATCAATCATTTAGAACCATCTATTCTGTTGAAATTATGCAGGGCCTACCCATTCCTTGAACAAAAAGCAGAGAGGACCCCCTTTGAAATTAAAGGTGTCAAAGTATTCAATGATTTCATGACTAACTCTACGTAGGATAGCCCTATCAACCCCACAGAACTTCAAACTCGCCAGATAGCTATGGGTATAATGCTGCCTAGTCGGATTTCTTTTCGCGGTACCTAGAAGTGGTAGGGCAATGCGTTTATGCAATGGATTAGGCAAAGCTTTGTGATGCATTTCTAATTTCTTGTGATGCATTTCTAATTTCTGCGCCTTGATTGTGTCGCTAACTTTGATAGTTTCGACTTCTTTCTTTTTCCAAATGTCCCGACCTTATCAATTCAAGAGTCCTGCAATTGTCGGTTACATAATAAACTGATGCTTTAATATATAGACTCGTCAACATATTTATTCCGTTTTTGAAATTGGCCTATTATTTCCTAACTTTTAATAATCAAATCGTGCCTGTATTTTGTCAAGGAGATGTTGTTAATCAATTTGATCTATATTTAAGGTTTACTCCAATGTGGGTGGATTTGATCATGGCATCAATTGAACTTGTCCAATTTGTTTGATAGCAACCTCATAGTGCAGTTGCATTTCACTATAGGATAGATGAGACTAAAAATTAAAAGCCTTTATCACTTAGTATTGTTAGGTTGAGATAAAAGTTGCTTTGACTTTATATGCAAAATGTCTATAGTGCTTAGTAGTGAAAAATAGCCTCTCATTAAATGTGATAAAAAATTTCACCACTAATAAAATTGTTGTTGTGACACAAAATAGTAGAATTTCTTTTTGGCAGAATCACACTTTTAGTTTTCAATGTTTTATCTAATATCACTTTTAGTTCTCAATGTTTTAAATATGACATATTTAATTCTCAAACTTTCATATTTTGACGAATTTGATACAATTGATGGCTATTAAAGTAAGAAATGACAAAATTTGTTACAAAATTTGCTATCAAATTTTTTAATTTATAAATTTTGAAAATTACCCTTTTTTTCTTTTACTTTTCTTTCAAAACCCTCATTCTTTAATTAATTTATCTCACAAACCTTTAATATTTGAACATTAAAAGATATTGGTTTTGAACAAAAAAAATAAAAAGAACTAATTAAATTTGTGAAATAAAAAAGTTGATAAAATTTATGACTAAAAAAGAATATAATTTTCAAATTTTGTAAATTAAAAAAAATTGATAAAAAATTTTGTAATAAATTTTGTCATCTCCTACTTTAATAGCCATCAATTGTACCAAATTCATCAAAATATGAAAGTTTGATAATTAAATATGTCAGATTTAAAACATTAGAACCTAAAAGTGATATTGAATAAAACATTAAAAACTAAAAATGTAATTCTTCCTTTCTTTTTTAAGTAGGATCTTTAGTCCTAATAACGTCTAAGTCAGTCAACACAATTTAATTGTTTTGAGAGTTCTAAGACCATGAAGGCCAAGTATAAGCACACATAAAGGGAAGGCATGGAATACTGTTTCTCCTCATTTTCGTTACGTGGCAACGTGCCCAGCAACGTGCCCAGATAACATAAAAATTTTATGTCACCAATTCCCCATTATAACAATGTACCCACCAAAACTGATTAGCAAGCCTATGAAGAACGTTTAAGTTCCAATTTTGAAGCCAAATTCATCCAAATCAAATTCTGTGGTGCTGTTGAATTGTCTTCAGCATAAAGCTTGCAACAAGTCATTTGCGTGCTTAATCTTTACCCCTGGAATAACATAAAAAATTTGCCATCAACAACTGTTTCGGTCAAAACGATGAAAAAAACAATACCATTAACCTTAAATTTTGGTTAGGAAAGCTGGAACATGCAAAAGTTGGAAAGCAAGGGATCAGTAATGCGTAATATTGCCAATCATGCTATGTTAAGAATTTTTGTCTTATATTCACTACAATTGATATATATGAGGGAAGACAAAAGATTGTTTGAAGATCATCCACCATCAAAAAAAACTTACAATTTTTCCTCAGTGAAACAAAGGAAAAAAAAATCTCTCATTTCCAGTAAAATCGTTTTGGCTGACAGAAACAAGTAATCAGGCAAAAGGATATCATGGAATTCTTGAATGGCAAGACAAGGAACGCAAACGAATATGCTTCAAATTCATGTAGTTATAATTAACATCTGCCAAAGCAGTAACTGTATATGTACATCCGAAACCTGTGCGTTATGCTCTATGTTACAAAATTTTGTTTCGCTATATATCAATATGCAACTAAATAATGAAGTGCGATTGCCAGCGGCTAACAAGCGTTCCTACTCAGTCGAAAAGTTAGATTAATAAAAATGTCTTCTCTGCAAGGGATTGTCAAACCCCCAATTATTGGATGATCAAAACCAAATTCTTCCTCAGCTTGGCTCAGCAATTCTTGGAATGAGGGCTGGTTCAGGTAAGCAATCGGAATCACATATCGTTTCTTTTCACTTTCGCCAACATAAACTGCAAAATAGCCTCTTGGAACATCTGCTGAAGCTGGAGCTGCAGCACCATTGATTCCTCCCTGAGAAGAGCGCTTCAGGGGTTGCTTAGCTTGAATAATACGAGGCAGACGGATAGCCATTTTTTCTAGAGGAAGCTTAAATTCTTGTATGAAGTTGAACAAAGAAAGGAAGAAAGTTTCACAGCTGGCCAAAGGAATTAAGTACGACTCCGTATTCTTGTTGAAGACTTGTGCTTCTCAAACAAGTTGTGGGCGTTTATATAGGCAAACGACTATCTTAATGCATAATGATAAAGAGACAATTTTAAGGGGCATCAAAGATGGAAGCTTTCATGGGGCATCACATGGTTTTGCCTTCCAACTAATGATCAACGATTTTGAACCATATATTTATGTTGAAATGATGAAGGGCCTACCAATTCCCCGAACACAAAACAGTGAGACCCCTTTGGAAATAATGACAGGCGTCAATGCTTGAGAAAATCATTCCATGATAACATATCAAAATCCATTGGAAAAAAAAACAGGAAAATCTTTTCCGACAGCCCATTTCAAGTTCACAAAAGTTCAAGTTGAGATGTTGCTAAATTGGTACAAGTTATATGTGCATCTGTATATCTGCGGTACCTGGAATGGTGGGGCAATGTGTTTATGAAATAAATTAGGCAAAACCATGTGATGCTTTGTCAATTTTTGCTCCTGTTATAACTTCAACAATTTCGACTTCTTTTGTCTTCCCAAGCGTTCCCAATTAAGGAATTAGAGTCTGACAATGTCAGTTGCTAAGTCTACATGTTGAAACAATTTGATCACATAACAAACTAATGTTTTATTGTATGGTCTCACCAATACACTGTGATTGCATTCAGTCTAACATTTCCATTTTACCATTTAGCTTTTCCCATAACCCTCCCAATAAAATCTAATCCTAATAATATCTTTCTCATTTATTTCTCTAATAAATATTTTTAATAGATATAAGAAGTCCAATAGCTCCCATTCTATTAGATATCTATTGGAACTATAGAAATATTACCACCTCTATGGTAAACACTACAAGAAAATCGACCTTTAGTCACATAATCAAAATGATTAATAAAAGTATAATAGTCATCATAAATGACATTTGGTGACCAAAACCTTGTCATCACATAATGGTGAAAGAAGTTTCGTCGCTAATACATGTTCGTCACCAGGGTGGTCACAAATTTGTACTAGCTGGTGACTAGAACATGTCGTCACACTCTTGGTGACGACATAAAGTGGTTATCAAAACATGACATTTTCGGTCACAGATAGTGCATGGTGGTCACAAAAAAATAGTGATTGGTGACCAGTTTTGGTCACGACATATAGTGGTCAATGTACGTAAGAAGGTATACACTATTTGTGACCACCTAAAATCGTCAACAAATTGTGGACAAATGACCATAGTTAGTGATAAAATATTGTTGTCAAGTACTGTCATATGGACAACCATTAGTAACCACTTTCTTTTCTCACAAATTTGTCACTAAATTTATTATTTGAGACTAATTGTCCAAGCCACAATAGTTGTCATTATTGTTGAAATAGCATATAATCTCATGATTGTTGATGACAATTTTTGTGGTTAATAATAATGTGTTGGTGATGAAATTCAAGTCATCACTAATCTCTTAAATGCAGTATCAAACCATCCAAACAACATTGACATGAAAATGTAGCATTTCCCAATTTTTTGAAATCCAAACAACATCGACATTAAAATGCAGTATCAAACCATCAAATCTCTTAAATGCATTATTAAATGCAATACCAAATGAAATATAGCATGTCCCAATTTTTTTGAATCTTTTGTTTTCCAGTACACCCATCCAAACAACATCGACATTAAAACTAACAATACAATACTAAAATACGCACAACAAAACAACATACCCACATAAAGTATTCATCAATAGATAAAACTAACATATCCCCACAAATTATGACAATTATATCATTTACACGACAAAAGAGTTAGGACCAAAGCAAAAGCATAAGCATAAGCATAAGTATCCAAAGTTAATGATGGACTAAAACAAAGGTAGTATTTCTTATCCTACAAACGTACACACCTAAAGTTTCATTATCTATCATATTTAATATAGAATAGAAAGGAACCCTTTGAACACCAACCAAAACTACTGTACTCCATGCGAACAGTCCAAATAGCATCCACTCCATGTGGTGAAAGATGAGTCACTGCAAACATTCCATAGAAACATCAACGAAAATTAAATAAGTAAGCACTTACGCAAAAACACAAACAATCAAGCTAGTATTGAATTTAAGAAACACCAACTACAAAATAATATTCAAAATTATGAAGTAACTATTGAACGCAAATGTTTCTAGCTTCTTTACTACAACTATAGTGGAAGCAAAGAAGCTAGAAAATTTTGCAAAAGTCAAAAGACAATCATTATATCCATTCTGCACCCATCAATCAAAGAATAGAAGCTATCTACATCTTGCAAACTAGAAGAGATGGAAGCCTAATGTGCCAACTTGCAATTTTGATTATCATAACCACAATCTGAAAAAAAAAAAAGAAAAGAAAAAAAAAGGCAACAATATCCTTGCCAGAAATGAAAAACTAAGAATATAGGCTTTGTCCTTGCTCATGGGACAAATCACCATCCTGCAAGTATGACAGACAAAATCCCCAAGATAAGCAAAACAATTACAAAACTAGATACCTGGAGAACAAAGGAAAAATGTGTACAAAACAATAAATATCTAGTTACCTTGGTATGCAATGTAAAATGACCAAAATCCAAAAGAAGATGACTATCACATTTGGAAGAAGTAGCAATTCTAATGGGAACTCATACATTTGGAGCATCAAGAACAATATCAAGAGCAAATCTGAAGAACAATGTACATGTAATAGTTTTGCATATATTAAACAACAATTGAAAGCAATTAAAAACAGCAACCACATAATTTGAAACTACAAGAGAAGTAATTTGCATATAATAATCAACAATTTAAAGCTTAAAGTATACTATTAAAGCAGGTGCATATCATATGTATTAGGTGCAGAACAAGGTTTAACATAACCGCAATCATTAACAAATAGGCAAGCAGTAGTATCTCACTTTTAAGTACAGAATGTCTTAAAAAGGAAGGAATCCAATAAATTAAAATCCTAAACTCACAACTAATAGGGAAAATTTTCACAATTTAACCAACAAAAACCAACAAATCAACAACTTTCAAAAAATGAAGAAAAAATTCAAAACAAATTTAAGTCCAAAAAAAACAGTTGCCATTTCACTCTAAAAAAATATTCTAGAAAAATTTAAGTCCACAAAAAATTGCAAAAAATTGATGAAAAATTGGATCTTGGTACAAACAATGATGGTGGTGGTGGTGGTGGTGGTGGCCTCTGACTTTCCAAGCTCCACCGGATCTGACTGGAGAGGTAATGGGGCAACAAACTGGGACTAAAAAACAACGACGGACCAAAGGCATTGCAAATCCGTCGACAATTGTCACTCTAGGCAATGACGAACCAATGACTACAAATCGACAATGATGGACCAATTCCCACTTTTGCCTCACTAACGACTAACGATGGAAGAACCTTTATAGATGAACTCCAAAAATGAAAATGAAAGCTAACGATGGAAGAACCTTTATAGATGAACTCCAAAAATGAAAATGAAAGCTAAAGCTCCAAAAAAATACTGGAACTTGGAAGGAGAGTGGTAGATCTGGAGTACATGTAATAAACAAAAGCCATGGTGGATCAGGCATTGAATATGGAATTTTTGAAACTCAACCCTTGTTCCATCACCCTCTAAGCTTAGGCTTAGTAATTCTTAAGGTGGTAGGCAATGAACCTGAAGCAAAATGTGGAAGGGAGCTCAACTTGAACCTCGCAAATAAGGAATGCTGTTGTTCAGGTGCTTGTGAAGACAAAGCAGACAAACTGGAAACTAGGATAAGAACTCTGGAGAGATTTGTAGCCAAGTACAAAAGAAAACATGCGACTATAGCAGATGATAATGATGAAGATTGCGCATAAAAATGTAATTTCATTTGTGTTCTTTTCCAAGTGTTGAAGTGGAGTTTTGAGTGGGAACTTTCCAAGTGTAGAAGATGCAAAATACAAAAGTCATTTGCTCAACGCATAGCATATTTGCAACTTGCCATTTCTTTGTCTCTGGTTTAACACACCTTTTTTTTTTTCACTTAACATTTTCTATTTTTTTCCTTTTTTGAAGACCTTGTGAGTAATAAATTGTATGAACCTTCAAACTTAATTTTTTATACCTAGTCTTCTACCCTTTGAAATTCATTAGTTTATAATGGTAGTGAAAAGAAAATTTATTTTTGAAAATGAAATTATTTAGCTTTTGAAAACTAAAATTCTAATTAATTATTTAACGACCAAATTAAATTTTTTTTAAGGTAAATCAGAGGAAAAAATAAATTTCAAATTTTAATAATGAAATAAAAAATTATATATATTAGATATTTAAGTCTTATATAAATGATTTATGGAAAATTTTAATTATAGTACTTATTCAATTTAAAAGTTTCTAAAAAATTTAAAGTAATAAAATATAATAAATTTCACCTAACTAAAACTACGACATTCCTTATTGAATAGGGACAAGCCTTCCTACATGAGCCAACAACATTAGAGTCTCAACCCATATAAATTGTAGGTCGGGTCATTTGACTTTTGGACTAACACAATCTTCATCAATGAATAGGTATTTTGTGAGTGACTCTTTAGTTTTTTTGTTTCGATTCACTTTTGACACAAAATAAACAATAATATGTAGAGTTCAGCATATCTAGAAGCACTGGAAAACATTATTTTACAAATATTATTACCAATATTTGATGTTGTATCTATCTATAACTAGATACAGATACAGACTACTTACATTATGTACTAATTAGCTATATTATAACTATATTATGCACTAACTATATATATACATATATAATATACATAAGTTAGCTAAGTTCGGCCTGATGAATACTAGATGCTAGTTGTATCAATCCCTAATGGGTGAGATGCATATTCCTTGGAAATTGGATTCTATTGAGTTGGATATTTGGTCATTTGCGCTTTTAGTCTCACACATTTTCTATGAAGCCAATTCATTTGTGGATTGTCTAGCTAAGCTTGCTGCTACTTCCCAATCATCTTTTGCCTTTAATCAGTATGAGGTGTCTTCATTCCCATACATGCGTACTAGATAATATTTGTTTGTAATAGATAAGATTCATAGTATTTTCATTGTCATTTTATTACTAGAGTGGTTACGTTGATGTCCGCCTTTCTTTTCAATAGGACATATTTCTCAAAAAAACAGAAGTTCAACCTAGTGAAGAATTTATTTAGTTCAATCGTCATTCTTAACTATAGAAATCCAACTATTATTACTCAATTGTGTATTTCAATACTAAAAAATACAATGTGCTTGAAATAAAATTATGTGGACAAATTCATAAATATTATGATGTTTTGGTACAATTATTAAAAATTAAGAGCCATAATATAAATTTGCTAAGTTTTTTTTTTTGTCCAAAAGAAACGGATTATATTAACATGAGAATTCCCAAATTAATACAGTACAAGTAACGACCTGAGAAGGCAGAGCCTTCCCTAAATAGGCCCTAACACAACTAACCTAAACCCAGTAAGGGTGGATTAAGGCTTTCCCCGAATTAAATGGGACCGGCATAACCCAAGCTAAGACTCCAGAATCCTTTAGTAGGGAAACCTCGTCAATATGACTCAGCACTGCCTCGCCTACCAAGGACCATTACCCCTCTGTAAGGAATTCTTGCTAATACCATCACGAACTAACCAATTGTTGACATCCGACTTCAACAATAGCCGTCCGTGAAACTGCGCAGCTCGTCCGTCCATACAAAAAACCCAAAAACCGACTAACGCCAACCACTAAAAAAAAAAGTACTGTTCATGAACGTTAAAATTTACTATTCGTGAACAGTAGAAGTACTGTTCATGAACAGTAAAAATTGCACCTTTGTTGCACTAAATTAGCTAAGTTCGGTGTAGTAACTAAATTGTTTAATCCAATCATAATTCTTGGTCAAAGAAGGCCAATTGCTATTAGTCAATAGTACATTTAATGCTAAATGATTATGTGTTTTAGGTAAAATTATGTAGCAAATGTATAAATATTGGGGTGTCAAAGTACAATTAATGAAAATTAATTGTCATAATACAGATTATCTAAGCTCGACCCAATGAAAAAATTGTTTAACCCAATCTTTATTTCTTATAATACAAGCCCAATTAATATAAACTTAGGTCCAATCAATTTGACCCAATTAATAGGTATATAATGTAAACCAAATCATACTAATTTATATACAATATATATGTATATAAAATGTTTCTAAACCAAAGCAAGCCCAATCATAGGTCCATTTATTAGCCTGATCATAAGTCTATTTGTTAGCCCAATTATAACAATTTAGTGACTAAAAAACATTGTCACTAAAAGTCATAAATTTAGTGACAATTTTTTTTGTCACGAAAACACATTTTGTAACTTTTTGGTGACAAGTGGAGTCTTCGTCACCAATACTTGTCATTAAATGTGGTCAACTTTTGATTGTCTTTTTCACACCATAACAACTATGACAAACTGGTGACAACTTATACTTTCTCATCATTAAAAGATGTCATTTAGTGATCACTTTTTCACGTCGTCAAAAATAAATACATTTGTGATCAAATTTTTGTGACTATATTTTTCTCGTTACTAAAGGCTACTTTTGATGATGAGAAACGTTATTGTTACCATCTTTTTGGTCATTGAAGACAATCTTTCTTGTAGTGAAACCATTCTTTCGTGAGTATAATATTTAGTCTCAAACAAAGGAGGGGGTGGATTTGTTCGGTAAAAGAATTTAGAACAAAGGCAATAAGGGTGGTGATATCAAGAAATTACGATTTTAATATAAAGAGATAAAAAATGGATAAAACATCTATAGATCCATTGTTATAGTCATGTATAATTCGTGGGTAAAGTTAATGAAGGATAAGATTGTTATTTATTAATTATTTGAATTATTAAAATTAATTTGATACCTTCAACAAGAATTTTAAAAATTATTCGCCTTCTTTAGGAATTATTAATCTTATCACACCCTTATTGGGAATTTTCCCAAAATTTAATATTCAGTGGGACTCAAGCCCATTTTCTTGTTGGGATTTCATATGTATTCCATTCCCACCAAACAAAATCACATCTTAATATATCCTATATTGAATAGGGATGGCAACGAGTACCTATCCCGTTTCACCCCGCAATCTCCCCCTACCCTATTTTCCTATTTATTTTTTAATATATATTAATATATATAATATTTGAATTTTAATAAGTATATTAATTATGTATATTAATAAATATATTACTTATATAATTATATATATTATGTTATTAACATTAGTTAGAATTTTAATTTATTATTAATATTTCTTAATTATTAGTACATTATGTTTATATTAAAATTATATTAATTAAATTTTAAATAGCATACTTTAGTATTAGTTACTATTTACTATTAGTTATGAATTATTATATATTGACTCTTATCTTTTTCATTATAACATATTATTAGTATTACTATTTATTATTAAGTATTTATATTTATAAATTAGTGTTAATTTGATATATATATATAGAGAGAGAGAGTATCCTATTATTTTAAGTTTTATTATTTAAAAAAAAATTAGAAAGTAAAGGAACCTTCATGTTACTCCTACGGTTGGATTAAACAAAATTACAATTAAAGAGATACAAAAATATTTTCGCTATTATACATTGTTAGTTAGTAATAATTAACTTCTACCTACTTACTAATTACTATTTGTAAATTGATTCACTCATTTATATAACCAAAAATGATATTCATTATTTCATTATTGTACATGTTATATTTTTATGTTGTAATGTTTTAGAACTTTTTGTTATATTTCATTTGTATGCTTGATTTGGATTTTATAATTTCTTAGTTATTATATTTGTATATAATTTTTTTGAATTGATTTTAATTATTATTATAAAATTAAAAATATTAAAAATTATTATTATTTTTATTAGCATATAGTAATAAAGCGTGAACATGAAGTACCAGATGAAGACACGTGGGCATAAATTTGCCCGCGCCTTGCGCAGCTACTCCTCGCCACGTTTACTAAGTTAATATACGTGTGTACACGTGTTCTCCATGTCACCAGTCCAACCTTCGAAACCCTAACCCTTTCGTCTCTCTGCACATAGCCGTCTCTATCATTCCTTTCCTTCCCCCAGATCTTCCCCTCGCCATCTCTTTTCCCCGAACCTCTCTTTTTCCCCAGCCGAACCTTATTCTTTTTCCCCAGATCTTCCCCAAACCTTGTTCTTCTCTTGGCCATTTTCTTCCATTCTTTTTCTTGTCTTGCTCCCAATCTTGCAGGTTTGTTAATAGTTTTTTTTTCTTATGTAACTTGACCAGATCTTGTGTTTGATTTGCAGCTTTTGGCTGCGGTTCTCCGGCAGCTGGTCGATGAGAGCTTAGGTCCGAGGAAAGGAAGTTATAGTTTTTTTGTTGCTTTTACTTTCCCTGCTGCCTTTTCTGAAGCCATCCTAATCTGCGGTTTTCCGAGATGGTTGAATCTAAGCTTCTATAAATATTCATTTGCGCATTAGACAACTGTCTATTGTTTATGGCGACTTGTTTGTTATCTTCTTCTTCTTTTTGTTTTTTTTTTAAATTTAGCTTCATGCATCAGATTAGGGGCTAAAGCCGTTTCTCTTGTCTTGACAAAATAAGAATATATGTTGTGGGTTATAGCCCCTAATCTGATGCATGTAATGTTATGTCCAAGTTTTGATAGTCAAAACGTAATGCTGCCACATTGATACTTAGTTATTTGGTCTAGAACGATTTGGATTTTCTTTTTTTGTTTCTCAGTTCAGATCACAACACATTTATTCTCATGGCACGTTGTCCTTTTGCAGATTGATTAATCCAGTAGTTGTGGCCCCACTATTGCTGCAGTTGGACTTTCTTTCTATGGTTATGGATTTCCACGAGTTGGTGCCTGTCATGAGATTGGTGCAATGCAAATATTGTTGGTTGTTATTTTCTCTCTTGTAAGTTTGTAAAGCTACAAGTGATGCTTTTATGAACATTATTTTACAGTGTTTTGGAACTTTTACTTACCTCTGACAGATGGTAGTATGTTTATCTCTTGGTGCTATCATTGTTGGATATCATAACCTGGGTGCTTACTTGGGAAATTAAAATAGAAATTTGCTGCTTAGTGTGAAAATGGTTTAGTCCCAAGAGAGATTTGCTTCTACTACAATTGTTCATTATTTTACTCTAAATAAGGTAGGTGCCTAAATCTGTTTCATCAGAAACAAGTATAAAATAGTTTAACCAGACTTGCAAGTTAGATTTACATTTGCTGCACTTCTAATGCTAGGTGCCCAACATAAAGTAATTAAAATGTCAAAGCTTAGAAGTTCAAATAAATTTATTTATTGAGAAAAACATATGCTTCAGATTAGAAATGCATGTGTCACTGTCTAATAAGTGTTCATTTGGTTGCACGTGGTCTGATATTACTTAGGCATGAGTTTCTTGTCATATGCAAACTAAGTAATCAGAGTACAGGATATTGATGTGAGTCTCTGCTTTAACTCTCCCACTATAATTCTGTTAGAACATGAATCTATCTTTGTTGACAGGTAAAGTAGGTGGGTTTATTGCGTCAATTCCTGAAGTTATGGTTGCAGCTTTGTTGTGCTTCATGTGGGCGATGCTTACTGCATTAGGCTTTGTTGGGCTATCTTTGTTTTTCTCCCTTTCAGTACCAGCTTACTTCCAGCAATATGGCATCTCCCCAAACAGAAACTCTTAATGATTTCAGGTATTCCGGTAACATGATGAGTAGGAGTGGGGGAGATGCTTTAAAAGGCTCTGCATCATGTGGCGTGAGAATTCATGGCAGTATGGATGCCTTTTCACGACCTGGAGCCGCTTCAAATGGGAAAGATATTTTTACTAAACGCAAGGTTGCAAAGTTTGACACTAAAGACCTTGATTGGATTGATAAAATTCCAGAGTGTCCAGTTTATCGTCCAAATAAAGAGGAATTTGAGGATCCTTTAGGTTTTTTTGCAGAAGATAGCTCCTGAAGCATCTAAATGTGGTATCCAACTCTCAATCTTATCTTGATTAAAATTTTTCCTCTTTCTGTAGTTTTGGAACCTCTAATTATGCATTGCTACTAAGAGTTAAGCTGAATATGATCAGAACTTTACCTTTAGATCAAAAGTGACATGTGACTCACCCATAGATTGTCTTCACGTGCTCCAGCATTTACTATTAATGGGTTCAGAGATACTTTAGCTTTTCTGTGGCAGTGAAATATTTTGGAATCACCTGTGCTGCAGGTATCTGTAAGATTGTTTCCCCTGTGAGTGCTGATGTTCCTGCTAGTGTGGTTTTGATGAAAGAAAAAGCTGGATTCAAGTTTACAACTAGAGTTCAACCTTTCCGCCTTGCTGAGTGGGACACAGATGACAGGGTCACTTTCTTTATGAGTGGAAGGTTAGTTTCTATTTCTGTAACGTATGATATGATTGGATTGTTTGTCAAGACCTTGAGCATGAGTTTCATTTTTCAGAAACTATACTTTCGTCATTTCGAGAAAATGGCGAACAAGGTTTTTGCACGCAAATACTATAGTACTGGATTTCTTCTAGAAACATACTTGGAAAAACAATTTTGGCATGAAATAGCTTGTGGAAAGACTGAAAGTGTTGAATATGCATGCGATGTTGATGGTAGTGCATTCTCATCGTCTTCCACTGATCCGCTTGGGAAAAGCAAATGGAATCTGAAGGTTTTGATCTCACTTAATGTCATTTTCTTATCCTCCATTTTGTTCTGGCTTTGAGGGTATCAGTGTTAAAAAATAGTATAATTAGAAAAGATGATATAGCTGAGTAAGGACATGAAAAGCTCATGGAAGACTAAAAGATGGAAGATTTTAATTGTTGGCACTTGGCACAAACATGTATTGAGAAATGAGGGTAAAGTGGCAGCCGTGAGAATACTGTGATGAGGTTGAAGAAAATTAAGTTATGTGATGAGGTTGAACGAAATTAACTTATTTATTCAATTTTAACGATTGGTAAACAAGGATATCCACTAAGTACTCTGGTCAAAGACTTTCAAGGAAGAAAGAAAGTAGAGAAATAGAAGTCACAGTGTCAAATAGTTCTTTTTACCTTTACCTTTCGGATCCTAGCACTTGAAAACTTGACAGATTAGTTTGGCAGTTACAATGATAAGGATGGAGACATTGCCAAATTGATTTCATTATTTTCTTTCTATTTTTTCTCAAGGCTGGTATGTCTGTGACATCTCCTTATTCGCCCTTTATATTGGGGCTGGTGTCTGACCTGTCATCTTCAATTGGTAAAATACCTTCTAAAAGTGCTTGTTTTTCCTGTAATTTCAGAAATTTTCTCGGCTACCTAAATCTGTGTTATGCCTCTTAGAGACAACAATACCAGTATGACTCTCTTATTATAATTGATTTTATACAAATTGATTCTCTTTGACTGTGTTTCTGAGGCAATTTCTGATTTCTTGCAAGGAGTCACTGAACCCATGCTCTACATTGGAATGCTGTTTAACATGTTCGCATGGCATGTGGAAGATCATTACCTCTACAGGTATGTTTTGTTTGAATTGTTGATTTCTATAGGTATCTAGTGGTTAGTGATTGTTTGTTGGAATGCTGGTCTGACATAGGGAACCCTGTGTCAACACGAATCTTTTAAATATGATGAACATTGCAATGGACATCAGAAAGTGTTTCCAAGGGCGGATGCTAGATCCTCTGAAATTCAAGAAAGTGATGAGTCTGATTCAGAAATCTTCAGGGTTAAACGGCGGTTTTCAGCCAAGATGGAGCTGAGAAATTGGCATGATTCCCTGTCTGTCAACTCAGACCACCAGGTAATATGGGCTTATAGAGTTGAATATTGATCAAGTAATTCTTTGTTACTGTTTGGTATCTTTTTTTGTTTTAGTTTTCATTTGTGTTGGGTTTTCAATTTTGTATAGCTTTGATAATTTTCATATGTTATAGCTATCCTATGTATTTTCAAAATTTATATATCATGGTTTTATGCCTTGGCATATTTGATATTTTTAATGCTTTGCTTCTGAAATGAATAATTATTTATCCTCATTCTTTCTAAATGTTTTGCCATCTGGGATGTACTCTAATTGCAAAAATAAATTTCCAGATATCATGGGTTAGGGTACATAGAAAGGATGAAAGCAAAAGGTTGCTTCTCTAATTTACGTGGTTCGTGTCCATTCTCATTTTTATAACTTTTTGGGAGCTTTAGCATAAAAGTTTAGTTGGTCATTTGACTCTTGAACGAATTTCCAGTATTTTCACAAAGGAAGACAAGTTATAGTAGAAATTTGCTATTGGGTGAGATTCTGTAATTTGATATTTGAAATGTAGCTGGTATTTTGGGAACTGAGAAGTACTGAAATAGGCTTTTCTGTTCTAACAGGGGTCTAAGATGATTAATCCTGCAATCTTTATGCATCTTAACATGCATTAAACATTAAGCCACTTCCTCTCTTGATGGAACAGATGTGTACAATTGGATATGCTATTTGTCCTTGTATAACTAGACAATTTCCTGAGTGATTATTGACATTATGATTAAGTTCACTTGGATGTCATTGTGACTTAAAATAGGTTACAATTTTCTGTAGATCCAAAATCAAGTGGAAGGCAAACACATGGGCGCAATTGTTCTGGATCTTTGCCCTAGACTTTGTATCGGCCCCTTTTTACTTGGTGATTTATTGACTCCTTTTCATGTTCAATTATTTTCCCTGAATTCAGCAAAGTTTTAATTTTCTTCTTTTGGGTTTTAATAGTAGTATTTTGATTTTGTGGTGCTTGCTGCATTAACTGTGGTTAGGATCATAGCCTTCACTCAAATTGAGCAGTAGCCAAACGGTTATGATATTGTTCATGTCAAGTACTATGACAAGGTTTTGCTCTTAAAAGACTTCTACTTTATTTTGTTTCAATTGGTTGTTTGACGAATATATTTGTTTATATGGAGAGGATTTCGTCAATTTTCTTGCTTTTCATGTTAGCATTTGTCAATGAATGTTGAGGTATGGTGGAAAAGATGCACTTTGTTGTCAAGTCAGAGTAACTGAGCTCAAGCTTCCAAACCGTATATAAACTTTTTTTCAGCTATTTTCTTTAGTTTCTTTTCATTTTCCTTATTTTCCATATGAATTAATGAAAATAGACAACAAATTGGAAACCAGAAGAGGTTGGTTCTTTCGGCCAGATCATTCTTTTGTTCCTTTAATCGTGCATTCTCCTTTTATTTCGTTGATTTTTTCCCCTTTTTTATTTTATTTTCTTCTAATTCAGATTTTTCCCTTTTATCCTTTTCCTTTCTTCTTTTGCAGATGAAAAAACAGACATCAAGTGCAAAGGAAGAAGAATATGAGTGGTTTATTTGGGCGTAATCAATTGTGTTTCCTTTGCGGTGCTGTCTTAATCGAAGCTAATTTTTTTTTACTTCCTTTTATTTCTTATTTTATTTTGAATTTCTTTATTATATATATATATTTTAAGTTATGGTCATATGAATCTTTGTTGTCTATTATTATTTTTTTTACCACTACATAGCCTTGTGAAGCTCGATGAAATAGCTTTGATGTACTGCCTTTTGCCTTCGATGTACTGGTTGAGGCTAACCTTTATGTATTATGGTTGATTTGTGGTTTATTGTTAAAATTATAACTTTTTTGGCACTATCTCTATTTGCTTCTTATATTTGCATATTGATTTAAAAGGTTTTAAGGCTCGATGAATTTTTCGTTTTGTTGTCAAGTCGACCTAAGTTACCAAAATTCTTCATAATATATATTAAAAACTTCTATTGTGGGCACTCTAAAACCGCGTATTGCGCGGTTATAACCTGCTAGTTTATTTAAAACGGGGCGTTTTTTAGACACTTGCAGGGGAATGGGGCGGGGACGCTTCCCCCTCCCCATAACCGCTTCGTTGTCATTCCTAATACTGAAAAAGTAAGATATGAATTAATAGATATGGAAACTTAATAACAGCTCATCTTATTAGTTATCCAATAAAATAAAAATAATTGGTAACCCTAATTAAAAGTTAAAGTTAGAGGGATTGTGGTTTATATGGACTGCATTTTAAATATACATTTTAAAATATATTCTAAGATAACTCCAAAATTTGATATGCATTTCAAGATTAAATACATATTTTTAGAAACCTGTTGTTTGGATAAATTTGTGGTTTGGAAGATGAGAGTTAAATAATATTTGTTTAGTTACAATTTATTTATAACATTAATTAGCATTCAATTGATACATTATTAATTATATCTCATCATCCAAAAAAAAAGAAAAGAAAAGAAGAAAGATATTGACTCGGATCAGAATAGAATCTAGCTGATAGCTATAATTAGTTAGTTAGTTATTATTATTTTTTAAAATGTTGTCTCACCAACAGGTCAAAACTAGATTTAGCTGGTTGACTAGAACTAGATGGACTAGGAGACACCTGAAAAAAAAAAAAAAGAAGAAGAAGAAGAAGAAAGAAATTGGCTACAAGTTGATAGTGTTGAGTTTGTGGCTAGTGAATATTAAGAAGCAACAGATAAACGAGAAGGTGTGGGGTAGGCGAGGAGAGAAAAAAATAAAGATTATTATGAAGTAAACAACATAGTTTGAATGTGAAATGTTGTATGAGATGCATTTTAAGAATACAACCAAATATATTTTTTGTTTGGAAAATATAAAAAATATATTTTAAGATTGTGATCTGTACACACCCTTGGTCTTTAGACTCAAAAAGTATTGTGGCCAAGAAATATTGTTTGAACAAATTAATTCTAAGGTGGTCAATCCATCTTGATGCAATAGCCTAACACTTTTGATGTATTAATATAAAACAGACAAGCATCGGCTTTGTTATGAATATTAGTAGATCTCGCTTTTAGCTAGAGGACCTTAAATTAAATCATAAAACATCCCATGTGTTGTGGTCTAAAGCCTCAATTTTGAACATTTAAATTTTTGTTATTGAAGGTTCAAAATCAGAAAATTAATTCAAAATAAGTAATATTTATCTCGTTAAACTAACTAATACAATCAACAAAATTAAATAGTAAGCAAGAAAATGTCACATTAGTTCATCTAATAATTGACAAATTTATAAATTGAACTAGAAAATGGAGAATAACTGGGCCCTTGTTAACAAATGAGCGCAAAAACACCTATTTCATGGACATTAATTTCTTTAAAAATAGAAAAGGACAAAAATATGCTCTCTTTTTTCATGAAAAAAAAAGTAAAAAACTTTTTAAATTAGGTTAATCTACTCAAATGCTAGGCCGTTATATCATATGTGTGCTGAATTTTTCATGAGAAAAAGAATAAGGAGAGCCCCCAATTTTCTGATTATTTATTAATGGAAAGCTTAACCTTGAAGATAAAGTAATAAATTTATATTTTAAAATATTTGCTCCTTATCTTTAAAAAACAATGGTAGAATCTTATGTTGTGAAATCAATATAATCTCTTACTAAATCAAGGGATATGACTCGCCAAATTAAGATATACGGCTTACCTTAACGGCCACCTTCCTTTTGCTGCTCTAGTAGCTTTTATTATTACTTTCTTGTAGATTCTTTGGTCCAATTAGATAAGATTTGCCAATCAACCTTGATCATTGGATATGAAATTAATCTCCTAGTTTATTGGTACTTTACTTCTGCAAATACTTGATAAGTTTGGTTGATCTACTTTCGCCAATTGTCTACTGGTACACAAATATCCCTTTCAAACAAATCCAAGATGTACTTTTGATGACAACATAAATGCCCCGAAACATTTGCGTCAAAGTTGATGTCCATATAAATGTTTATATGAGATGCTTTCATTCAAAATTGACAATCTCACCACCAATTTTAGGCCTAATATAATAATCCCATTGATAAGAATGGGAAGCACTATCTAAATAAACCGTGAATGAGAATTGTGATGTTGTTTGTTGGGATAAATGGAAGCTAATTATGTGTATTTTCATGTATTCTAAAAGTGCAAAGAAATTGAAAAGGAGTAATTGATGGGTGTCGAGTCCAACAAAATAAAAAGTCTTACTCAAAGTTATTTTTGTGAGTAGGGTCAGTTTCACATGGATCGATTGATTTATCTACTTTAAACAAAAACTGTAAATAAAGTGGAGGGAGGGGGATTTGTTTTGGAGATAAACTAAAACAGTTCAAACTAAAAATTAAAAAATATCAAACAATTAAATAAGAAGGAAATCAATAAGCAAAAGCTTCAAGTCAAAGCATAAATCTCAGCTTTGGCACAGGCAAGTGATCATCAATGCGAAGATAAATTTATACATTCATGAATAAATTGGTTATAGTTGTCAATACAAGCAACGACAACTAATTTCTCCTCAATTTATCGGTAACCAAAAGACATTGAATTATTTTCGTAGTTAATAGACAACCCTAAATATGATTATATAATTTAATCTATTAACAACATTAAGAATTAAAGATACCCAATTCTAACCAACAAACTCACAAGCGGATTTGACATTTTAATTAGCCATAGACTATTCAATTGATCAAATAGTGAACAGTTATTTAACCAAATAAGATAATCATGAACATTAAAGTACAGAAAATAAAAAAATACCCATGAATAATATAAACACAAACTAAGCAAATTAGATCTTACAACCGATGTAAAGTTAGGGCCTTGATTATCCTTCAACTAGAAAAGAAAATTAGCAGCTAGCCATAAATAAGTTGCACTAGAAATTTAGAAAACAATAATAACATACTAGTGTTGCCGTAAATGCTAGAAACTCTCTTAAATATATAGGAGTGATTGGCTGAAATTAGGTTTCCTAAAAGTTAGAAATAAATCCAAACCCTAACCCTAATATAATTTCCTAAAAGTCAAAGTTTCCTATTACTATAAAATTGCCTATTATCACTGCATAATAATAACAATAACAAAAACATAGTTTCCAAATTATTCGTCAAACTGTAGCTGTAATTCCTGTAAGTTGGCAGTACATCAACTGATTGCATGCGCCCACATCAATCTACTAATTCTTCAACTCTTTTCAACTTCAGAAAATGCGCCCACATCTTACTCCACATGGCTAAAATTGCTCTTTTTAAACAGCAAAAATTCCAAAGTCCTCTTTTGATGCACCTAGCACAAATTGTAGTCAAAATCAACTAACTAGTGCAATATTTTATCAATATAAGAGAGAATTATTTTAAGAAATTGGCAATGTTTTTGTTATTGAGAAAAGGAAATTGTGGAACTTGTATTTTGGTAGTAATTTCCAAACCAGTTCTTGGTTTGGAATAAGAACTAAGTTCTTTTCCTATTAGTATTATTATTTGATTAGTGATCAATTAATATCTTCTACTATAAACAGAGGGCATGGGATATCGAATATACAAGAATTCACAAGGAGATAAAGAGTTATTGGTAGGTGAGAAAAGAAGTCCTAGGGTGTAGGCGTGGTATACAAGGTTATTCTTGTATTGTCTTTCTTTCATAATAAAGAGCTATTTTTTTTGGGTGGAGTAGGATTGAAATTCAAACCGGACCACGGTAAATTTGTGTGTTTCTTATAGTTCGTGCTATTTTTATTATTTCATTGAATTGCTTTGCTCTTCAATTTTTCAATAATTAGTTTGTTTTCACTCATTGATTTCCAACATTGGTATTAGAGCCAGATTCAACCAGAGTTAACTATTGAAATTTAAGGAATTATTTGCAACCATTACGTTGGGGAATTCTCAATTTAATATTCAGTAATTTAATAGAAAAATAAGTTTCACTCTTTAGGAAAGAAGGGTGAAAGATATCTTAGTCCAACAAGGTTTGGCAAAAGCATTGGAGGAGGATAGTGCAAAGCCAGTGAGCATGAAGAGTGAAGAGTGAGAAGAATTGCAATCGAAGTTTGTGAGTACAATTTGACTCCACATTCCGCACAACATTATTAACAATGTGACTAATGAAAAGGATATTGCACCAAAATACTAGGCTAAATTGAAAAATTTTTACCCAGCTAAAAACTTGTCCAATAAGTTACATCTAAAGCGGCAACTTTATAGGTTTAAGATGGAGAAGAGTGGTAATCTATGGCTCACATGAATGTGTTCAATGGAATTTTGGATTAGCTCCAAAAGGTTGGCATTAAAATTCAGAAAGAAGATAAGACCCTATTGCTTCTTACCGTAGTCCCTAATTCTTAGAAAAGTGTGGTAACGGCATTAAAATTCAGAAAGAAGATAAGACCCTATTGCTTCTTACCGCAGTCCCTAATTCTTAGAAAAGTGTGGTAACAACCTTACGTTATAGCAAGGCACTTTAGAACTCAAAAAGATAAGAGTCATCTTTGCTTGATCATGAAAAGCAAAAGTAGGCAAGCGAAAATGATTATGTCAAAGAAGCTATTAGGGTTGTTTGAAGGGAGAATCAGAAAGGGAAGATACTTGATGGTGAATCTAGTGAATCTAATGCAGGTGGTTTAAGGAAATTGTTAGGAAATTGGCAATGATTTCTTTCTCTTTCTTTTTCTCTTAAACATCAATCATATCATTTCATAAAATAAATGAATTGTACAAGTGGTAGCCAAAAAAGGAAAATGCGATAACAGTTAAAGAAAATCGCTGTCTCATTGATTACAAGACTAACTAGTCTATGACTAGCTACCATATATTAATCTATACACACTAATGTCAAAAACATTGCACAAAAATTGATATCTTCAGATATAGTGGAAACAGCTAACTTCAAATAAATTACTAAGCATCCGCACTATATCCTGTACCTCAATTGCAATCTAGTCATAATTATTCTGTAGAAGATTCTACCTAACACTATAGAAGAGGAAACAAACATCCTTAAACAAAACCAAAATGCAAATGGACTAAACAAAAGCCAAGAAAGCCATTCTTCCTTCCTTCACAAAGAAATCAAAATCCAAATCCAATAAGGCTAGCAAAATTTCCAATCAGATAAAGAAACAGCAACAAAAATTCCACTCCATCAAGCAATGATATAATCTAGGACATATATTTGAGCCAAAGACCAGTCCAGCAAGAACAAGCTATAAATTACATTCCATACCAGCCAAAATATTCCCAAACAAAAGACCAACAATGAAAAGGTACCAAACAGTCCTCCTTTCAGAGTAGAGAAAACAGAAAGTAAAGGAGAGAAAAATTAGCAAGAGTAAAAAGCATCCAGAGTTGAAGCAGCAATAAATTTCCATTCCATCATTCAAGTATATAGTCCAGCAATAAGAATAAAAAAGACTAGAAAAATCTATTTGAGTCATCAAACCATATAGCTAAAATAAAAATAAAAACCAAAGATTCCAGTCCATTCCAGGCAGAAAAGTCCAGCATGCAAACTAGATATTTCTGAGATTTCTGAGTTCAAAACCAATAACAAAAATTCAGCAAGTATCCAAATCAAAATACCCAACAGAAGCAAGAGAAAATAAAGGTGAGTAAGAGTAAACTATAATTCGATAGTGTAGAAACTTTCCTCAAGAACCATTTGGAATACCAGTCCAGCAAGGAAGAATTCAGTAATGTCCCACAATAATGTCCCTACTTTTTCTACTTTCTTTTTTGATCAAAGCCACCACAATATAAGTAGCAAAACTCTCCAGAAGGCACCTTCTGTCAAGTTTAAGTAGTAGTACAAAAGTATATTAACCATAAGTTTCCCAATTACAAACACAACACCTAAACATACCTCTAAGTAGTAAAATATAGTCATGTGTAGGACAGAAACAAATATAGGATATATTCTAGTGGAATAACCAAACTAGACAAAATATAACAGCATTATCTTTGTTTTTTTTTTATCCTTTTTTTTCCCTTTTCCTTTTTCTTGTTTTCTTTCTTCTTCTCTCTTTTTTTTTTCTTTCTTTTGCTTTTTCCTTTTCTTTCTTTGGTTTTTAATTTTTTCCTCGATTCCTTTCTTTTACCCCTCCTCCTGCACTACGTGATGAACAAAAACAAATGCTTCACTACACTAATTCAAACAAGAAGCCAAAACATCTTAACACATTCCAGAAAGTAGGACCCAATAATTTGGTATGTGTGGGAAGATTAAAAAACCATAAGTATATGCAAATATATATAAACATTTAGATGGATAGTTGTCCAAAACTTTTATAATAATTGGCCTATGAGAAAAACAAATATGAACAGTTTTATTAGCACTATGAGTTTTCCTTTTTTTTGTTTTTTTTTCCAACTCGCTTTGGCCTCTTTTTTCCTTATGTGGCCCTTTTTACCTTTCTTTTCCTTGGAGTATACATATTCAACTCATAGCGACTAACCTGTTATGCCTGCAACAATCCTTTAGCAAGTGTACTTGGTATCAAGTTTCCATCAGTTGGGTTCCATAGTTCAAAACACCATGGAGTATAGCCATTTGTCATCCTTCCTGCATTACCCTTCCTAGCGACTCGGTCTCACCTGCGATGCGATAACAATCAAAAGCAGGAAGAAAGGATAGTTAGTCATTTATGTAAAATCTCCAATCCTGTATAATAAGTAAAAAACTGAATACTAACACCAAATGGCAACTAAATAGATAAGAATATAATAATAATAATAATAATAATAATAATAATAATAATAAGATGCAATTTTGTTCAAGAATTCTGCTCAGCCCCTTTGAAAATCTCTTTATACTCCTGCCATTCAAAAACTGCCTGATCCACCACTTCCTTAGTTGATTTACTTGTCCTCTCAAATAGCCAAAGATTTCGTGTCTTCCACAACATCCACAGGATGTATACTGAAAAGTTCAATCTGCCATTTTCTATTGAATTCTTTCCCAGCTTGCTCAATGTTTCCCACTAGTGCCGAAAACAACTGCTTTTCACCCTCAAACCATCCCATTTCACCGGAGAGATTCTCTATGCCATCTTTTCCCTAGCACATGTAAAAAAAACACATGATTAATGGTTTCCTCATAATCCCCATAGATACTGCATATGGAATCAGACATAATTCTTCTTTTGGTCAACTCCATTTTGGTGAGCAGAATTCCTTGACAGCAGCACTACAGGAAATGCTTCAGTTTTCCTTTAATCTAAAGAGTCCAGATTTTCAACCACATACGCTTAGCTGACTCCAAACCATAACTGCTGGTAGCTATATTTAACTAAGCTCTTTGCTATTCCACCACAAGTTGATAGGCAAAATGAACCGTGAATTGTCCTTTGCTGTCGTGTTGCCAATTAACTTATCTTTTCTTGCTTCTTGACTTAGTGGGATTTTAAGAATTGCTTCTGCATCCTCAGGCTGAAATAGATTTTTTATCAAACTTTGATTCCATTGTGCTACCTCTTCCATCATCAGTTAATGGCACCAAGTGATTGATACTTCGTTGTACTCTTTTGGTAGAGGCCTGAAATTTGCTCTATGTGCCAGCCATGAAGACTCCCAAATTCTTATTGATTTGCCATCCCCCACTTGATATCTCATCCTCATTTCCAATATATATTTTGCACCCATCCAACATCTTCACAACCAAGATGCATTATGTTGAACTTTGGCTTGCATTAACTTTCCTTGGGGAAAATATCGTGCTTGCATCACTCGGCTCATCAGCAAGTTAGGGTACTAAATTAACCTCCACAATTGTTTGGCTGGCAAGGAATAGTTAAACAATTGTATATCTTGAAAACCTAGTCCTCCCATACCTTTTGGAGTTGTTAACTTGGACCATGCAAGCCAGTGAATTTTTTTACCATTATTTGCATTAAAGCCCCACCAGAAATTTGATGTTTCCCTACTCAAAACTTTGCATATTCCAATTGGTAGTTTGAAACATGACATGACATAAATAGGTAAGGAATTAAGGACTACTTTTATGAGGGTTTCTTTACCTAACTTGATCAAAAATTGGGTTTTCCAGTTATTGATTCTTAAATGCAGTAGATTCAATAACATAGGCAAAAACTTCTTTCTTGGATCTGCCAATAACCAAGAGCAGTCCTAAGTATCTTGCGCTCTTTTGTTCCTTTATACCATCTAAGGCTTGAATGATTGCATCTTTAGCACTTCCTTCTATGTGCTTGTTGAAAAGAACAGAAGATTTAGTCAAATTAATTAACTACCCCGATGCTACACAATAATCTTCCATAATCCTTCAGACGTGTTGAGCTTGCTTCACTGTAGCTTCACAGAAAAGGAAGGAGTCATCTGCCAAAACAAAAAAGATGAGTGAGAAGTGGACCTTTACGACACAATCTCATCCCTAGGTATGTACCCTCGCTTATAGCCTCTCTAATCAAAGTTGAAAAGACTTCCGAAATGATTATGAACAAATAAGAAGATAGCAGATCTCCTTGCCTAATAACCTTGTGGGCTCCACATATCCACTGACCTGACCATTTATGTTAAAAGAGAAAGATGAGGTACTAATTCAATTTATAATCCAGCCTATAAGCTGTCTAGAAAATCCCATTTTAGTTAAAACTTGAGATAAAAAAAAAACCCCACTCAACCCTATCAAAAGCCTTTATTATGTCTAATTTTAAGGCCATATAACCCCTTCTTGATCTCTTAAGACTATTAATATGATGTATGCATTCATGCGCGATGACAACATTATATTTGATTTGCCGTCCAGGAACAAAAGTAGCTTGACTTTCATGTATGCAACAATGGAGGCAAAGTTTCATTCTTTCAACTAGAATCTTAGAGGTTATTTTGTAAACCACATTACATAAACTTATTGGCCTATAATGAGCAATTTGGGTTGGGTTCTTTATTTTGGGGATGAGAATAATGAGTGTATGGTTAACACTTTTGAGCATTTTGGTATGGATAAAAAAACTTTTAATAGCAAAAATAATATCTTTTTGAACTATATGCCACTAATGTTGGAAGAAGAGGGGAGTCATACCATCTGGCCCTGGGGTCTTATTTGGGTGCATGCCAAATAAAGCATTCCTAATCTCAACATCCTCAACTGGTTTGGTGAGCCGCTGATTCATGGCACTTGTGACCATTTTCGGGATGCCTCTCAAGCATGGCTAGTCGTTCCTGGAAAATGAAGTAGTAAAAAGAGTTGTGTAGAAATTCGATACTTCCTCCCGGATGTCCTCTTGACTTTCACAAATCCCTTCAGTATCCTTCACCAGCCTGCGAATCTCATTCGATCATCTTCATTGTACTATATATGCATGAAAGAAACTTGTGTTTTTATCACCCTCTTTAAGCCATTGAATGCGGGATTTTTGGTGCCAATATTGTTCCTCCTCTCTATACGCTTTGTGGAGATCCCCTCTCAAAGTCTTCTAAGTTTGCCAATCCCTTATTACCCTTGTTTGGCTCATCAATTCCATTTTCCCTTTGAGCTCAGCTATCCTTCCAGCCGCATTAGTATGCTCATTTCTGGCCCATTTCAGCAGTTCAGCTCTACATTGTTTGATTCAACCAGTTACTTGATACATTGGGGTTCAAAGTTGTGACATGTTCCATGCTTTCTCCATTATTACTGTTGCTCCCTCCCGTTGAATCCCTCATTTATCAAAATAGACTCTTCTCTTCTGTCTATGACTACCCTGATGTATATCCAATAAGAGTAGAGAATGATCGGATGACTGCATTTCCAAGTGTTTGACTTCCGCAATAGGATATTTGAGCATCCAGCATCGATCCAAAAATCACAAGCCTTTTTTCAACAAAACCTTCTTGCGTCCTATTGTTTACCCATGTGAATTTTCTACCAATAAATCCTAAGTTCGCTATTCCCATGTTCTGGATGAAACCCCTGAACATATGAAAACTAGCCTCGGACAGAGGTTGACCTCCTATTTTCTCTGTATTATCAATCAGATCATTGAAATCCCCACCCATAAACCAGCTATATTCTCACTGTTGACCTCTGACTTAGGGATGGGTACTTGCATATACAACCCAAAACTTCTCTTGTTCACCTTTTTTCTAAGCTTGGATTTCAAAACACTATTGATAGCACTTGATTTACTATAATTTTATCATTCTAAAAAAATAAAAGGCCACAACTTTTTCCCCTTGGATTTACATTTTTTCTATCTGTCCTGTTTGTGAAGATTTTTGCATACCATTTGAATAAATGGTGCTTTTTTTTTAGTCTCACATACAAAAACTATATCCGAGAGGTGGAATCTAAGCATTTCCTTGAGCTGAGAAATGGTAGAGGACCCTCTAGACCTCTACAATTCTAGACACAAGCTTTCATTTATCCCCTTGGGGCCATTTAGGGCTGGCTTCCTCCACCTGCAGATTGCTTCTGATAATGCCTTGGTTCCTTCTCTTCTAACTTCCTTCCTTTCCCCGCTCAAAATCTGTTGGGTCTGTTTCATCTCAAAGGATTCATTTTCTTTTCTCCCCTGCACCACTATATGGCTGTATCGAGCTTGGAGTACCTGTTTTTTGTTGACCTCTTGTAACAACTACTCGATGCCATTTTCTAGTTCGCACCCCTGGTGCTATGCTCACCATTCCAGAAACTGCCTATTCCGTGACTTGAGTAGCCTCATGCCCATGGCTTGAGGCAAACTCATGAGTCATTGGGACGTTAACAAGATTCTGATCAAGATCACGGGCTTTACTGTCAAGATCTCCCCTCCCTGGCTCCAGTTCCATTTGATTATTCCGATTTTCTTGCCCCCCTTCATGTTCCTTTCCATGGTTCAACACATGTCCCAATTTGGATAAGTCCCCCCTTCAGTGAGGAACAGTACGGTATCACTTTGTTGTCCCAAAGGACCTTGAGAGCTATGCAGCCCCTGATGCTTATTTACAATCCCTACCAAATCTATGGCACAACTGTCCTGAACTTGATTAACTTGAGAGAAAATTTTTGTAACTCTCTCAGCCAGTGTGTTTGGCTTCTTTGCTGATGGATTTTGGCCTCCTTCATTAGTTCCATGGCTAGACATTTTGTGGATGATTGTTGGAAATTTGTATCCTCGGCTGGCTTTATGAACTAAACCCCTTATCTCCATCCCCAATTCGACTAGAATCTTTGTGTACTTCAGCTCTAAGCCATTCTCCATACTAACCTTCAGTTAAGGTATTGGCCTTACAATCCTCATTGTGGTTCCAGCATGACAATTCCACATGACCAATTTTTCCGCAGTAAAAACAGAAGTTCATAAGTTTCTCATATTTGAAAATTACCCAACAATTTTCATCATAAAGCTTTATTTTCATACCTCTTGGTAATGGTTGATCCAAGTTAATAGTGGCATATAGTTTGAGAGAGTGACCATCTTTACTACCCGTTTCAAGAATCACAACATCCCACACATGCTGGAATAATTTTCCCAGTTTCAGCCCCGTATCTTGGAACATCCAATGACTTGGGATATTCCAGACTTGTATCCACATGTCTATGGTGTTGAATTCCTTTGTGTTAATGTTTAAAGTAGGAGTCCATTCTTTAAGAATCGAGCATTGTTGATCGAATGACCATTGTCTACTGTTAAGCACCCTTCTTTTGTCCTCCTGGCTGGAAAAAAAAACTGAAAAAGATTAGATCCCCGCTTGATTACAGAAAAATATCCTTTTGTTGGCCAAATTTTGCCTAAAGTAGTCTTTAACCCCATAAAATTAACTCTTTTTGCTCTTAATATTTTGCCAACTAAACTCCTTTCACACTTGTCCTTGCTCAATACAACATTGTGCTCTTGTATCTCAATCCCTAGCTCCTCAACCGTCAAGAGTTTACACTGCTGAAGCTTTTTCGATTAAATCTTCCGCCATTGGATAGTGAGACTTTTTCACAAACAGGTGATGGGCTAACCTTTGAGAAGAGAAGCTTGTTGTTGTTAAAACGCGAAACAACCGGTTTAGCCACAAAGCAGAAAGGACAAGCAAGAGCAAACAATGAAAATCTTTGCTAGATATGTACTCAACAAAACTGCATTTGACACAAGAAAGACACTTGACTTGACACTCTACTGAATATAAACTATAAGAGTGTAAAAGGGTTCTTTTTTTGATGTATATGCTGTGAAAAGATTCCTAGATTTGTAGTTTACGCAACGGGGAAGAAGATTAACAAGATCAAAACAGCCTCCATCTAGAGGACAAATTTCTCATGGCAAGAGAAAGGAATACTCTACAGGAGAGGCGAGGCCTTACAATGTTTCTTTTGCAATGATTTGTTTTTGGGAAAAGGAAATTGTGAAACTTGTATTTTGGTAGTAATTTCCAAATCAGTTTTTCATTTGGAATAGGTACCAAGTTCTTTTCCTATTAGTATTATTATTTAATTAGAAATCAAGTAATATCTTCTACTATAAATAGGGGGCTTGGAGTGCCAAATATGCAAGAATTCCCAAGGAGAGAAATAGTACTTGATAGGTGAGAAAGGGAGTACTAGGGTTTAGACTTGGTATACAAGGTTTTTCGTTTTTCTTTTTTTTTCGTTCATAATGAAGAGCTATTTTTCTGGATGGAGTAGGCTTGAAATTCAAGCCAACCATGGCAAACTCGTATATTGCTTATAATTCATGATTCTTTTATTGTTTTATTAAATTGCTTTGCTCTTAAAATTTTCAATAGTTGGTTTATTTCTACTCATTGATTCCTAACAAATTACTTATAGTAATTTACATATTAATCATCCTATATATAATTTGGGAAAGAAACTAAAAAAAAAAATCGAGGTGTGAAATATGCATGAATGGAATGGAAAGTTTCAACATTAAAATTCAATAGTGTATCTCTACATTTACTTAACTAAATGAGGAGATTTTAGATGTATTAGAAAGTTCTTTGAAGTTTCTACAAGTTTTTTGTTTCGAGTTTTCTTTTAAATTAGTTGGGATCTAGATAAAAATTGAGGTCAAAATAAATATATCACGAGGCTAGTTGATAATTGATAAATTTTGAAAGATGAGGCATATCTTGAGTTAAATAAGGGGAAATTTGCAAAAATAGCACCTTTTCACATGCCTTAATGAAATATAGTAGCTCTTAAAAATTTCTTGCCAAAATAGTAGGTCAACGTAGTTTGATCAAGTGAAAAGACCTAAATGCCCCTCTATGTACAAAAGATGAGAAACATCACACCTAAAACAACGCTTCATTCTTTCACTTCATCACATCTGTTATAATTTCTCTATCCATTCTTCTTCTTTATTCATCGATTCAACATCCCACTTTACACAATCTATAGTCGTCTGCATCAATGGCACGTACGCGAGGAGATACGATAAGTTAGGATTTTGTTTGATTTTTGATGTAATCCCAATTGCGATTGGTAAGAAAACATAACAATTGTGCGTATCCTATCACATAGAGTTCTTTTTGTTTAAATTTAAACTGAGTTTACATGAGAAATTGGTCGAGCATGGGTTGAAAAAGAGTCAAAAAAAATTTCACTATTTCTCGAGCACCATGTCGAGCACGTGCTCAAAATAATCGAATATTAATGAATGATAAATACTTATCAAGCACCTACTCGAGCATGCCTCAAGCACTTAATTGTGCTTGAGCACTTACTCCAGCACGTACCGAGCATCTAATCGAGCACTTACTCGAGCATGGGTCGAGCACTTAGTTGTGCTTGAGCACTTACTCGAGCACGTACTAAGCATCTAGTCGAGTAAGTGCTCGACCCGTGCCCGAGTAAGTGATTAGATGCTCGGTACGTGCTCGAGGCATGCTTGAGTAGGTGCTCGACAAATGTTCATGATTCATTAATGCTCGATTATTTTGAGCACGTGCTCGACATAGTGCTCGAAAAGTAGTGAAAATTTTTCGACTCTTTTTGGACCTATGCTCGACCAATTTCTCATGAAAACCTAATTCAAAATTTTTTAAAAAAAAAAAAACACTATGTGATAGGATATGCACAATTGTTATGTTTTCGAACCAATCGCAATCGAGATTACATCAAAAATCAAACAAAACCCCAACTTATCGTATCCCCTTGCATACGTGTCATTGATGGAGACGACTATGGATTGTGTGAAGTGGGATGTTGAATCAATGAAGAAGGAAGAAGAATTGATAGAGAAATTCTAACAGGCGCGATGAAGTGAAGAATAATGAAACGTTGTTTTATGTGCGAAGTTTCTAATCTTTTGTAAATAGATAGGCATTTAGGTTTTTTCATGCAGTTAAACTACGTTGACCTACTATTTTGGAAAGAAATTTTGTTCAACTGCTATATTTCATTAAGACATGTGAAAATGTGCTATTTTTGCAAATTTCCCTTAAATAAGTCCTATTTCAATGATTTTTAAAGCTATGAAAAATAAGAGGGAAAACTACCACTTTCATAAGGAAGTCAATCTAATTATACTTTGAAAAGCCTTAAAAAGTCAACTTAAAAGAGTTTCAATGCAGAGTCACTTCATGCTATGTCAGAGTGCCAACTTCACTTTAGTCAAGTTAGCATAAGTCATCCTCCCGATATGTAAGCGTGAAAATGATGGTGATTTTTTATTCATTGACTTTCCTAGATGTTCTCATTTTAAGTTGGGTCACTTGTTGTGAAGTCCTTTATGTCTTAATTCCTATAAAGACCCACCTTAGGGATAATTTCCATGACTTTTGTATTCTAAAACACAAAATTAGATCGTAGCAGCTAAGTTAAGTTTTTCTTCCATAACTTTGAAAGGTAAAAAAAAATTCATTTTGAAGATTTTGTCTTTTGACTTAAAGTTGAATTTATAGTGTTGATTTTTCCTTACTAAGGGAAGGCTCTTTCACTTTATACTTGAGTCTTATGTTCAGCTTATTTAATTTAGTGGTTCTTTCTCTAGTTTTGTATCGCTAAATTTCTATATATACTTTCTAAGAATTGATGATAGGTAGTTGATATTTATTTATGTCACATTGATCTATATTATGGATCATGTGAATTAATGTTTAGTATCATGTTTTGAATGTCATGCATGCAATTTATTGGGCAAATAAATTGCATATAATGGGTTTTTTTTATGTGTTCTCATAGATTTATACAAATGCTTGGACCTTGATACATTTGAATGATAGTAACTTTAATTTAGCAATAGGTAAAATGAATTGGTGGGCCTAATATTTTTAGGTTCTCATTTTATAAGGTTTCATAGAATAGGAATACTTGCTATTCTCATTCAATTCTAGCAACTGTAGCACTCTCTAGTAGGCCTAAGCATGTCGCATATAAACTTTAAATAAAGCCATAGTTGATATACATTTTCAGTCAAATCCATTAAATATGTATAACCATTTTCAAAACATACATATTTACTCAATGGATCGCAAAACAAACTTACAAAATTCATCACTTTGAAAATATTAAGCTTGCAAATATCCCAATTCACATATTGGTCCGAATAACAAGTACCAATCCTAACTATTTATCCCGTTAGATAGGTTAAACATATCATAAATGTCTAACTTTTATCCTTTTAGAAGGAAGTTAATTCATAAAAATGTGGAAAATGTTTCCTCAATAGCCAATCAAGCATTCAAGAGCTCAACGAAAACGTTTAATTCAGTAATACGAAAACAATTTGTCACAACACAATTTACATATCAGAAAAATTCATTACAATACACCATACTCATCCCATTTATATAATAATTACAAATTTTCTTCCATAAAACTTTATTTGAACCATTTACTAAAAATTTCCAAAGAGCACTGGAACTACTTACCTCAATGCCCTTCGAAAGATTCAAATCTAGTATAGATACTCAAATTGCTCTTCTCTTCCTGTGCCCAAAATAATTTCACACATTTAGTGTTAACTCTAAACACATGTTTCTAAATATTTTAGCTAACTTTGCCCTTATCCAAATCTAAAAGAACCTAAAAACAATCTTGATTTTCATGGAAATTACAAACGTAAGACTGATTTTGTAGTTCATGGCTAAAAGTTAGGGAAAATTACATATACCCCCCTAAGGTTTCTGTTTATTGCCAATTGAACCTCGTGATTTGTCAAAACTACCAATACCCACCTGAGGTTTAAAAATGTTTAACATTTACCTCCCTGAACATTGTTTATATCATGAACAGTAACTTTTTCGTTATTGTTAATGAATGGTACATGAATAGTAAAAAATTTTAAAATTTGGGTAAAATTGCCCTTAATACCCTAATTATTAATTTGTATAAAAAAATACTTATAACTGACATTTACCTTAGAAATAAAAATAAAAATTATACATATTCATTTGTATTAAAAGCGAGCACATAAACGGGAATAAAAATAGAAGATTGACTTATATAAAAAAATTTGAATTAATAGAAGCGTAAAAAGCAAATCTATCAATGAAAAAAAAGTATAGTATAAAAATTTTTAAAATTCATTTTATAGTCAAATCTACCAAACTAATAAAATAAAAATACATATATTTTTTCATACATACCATACATTTTTTATTCGTTAATAGATTTGATTTTTACGCTTCAATTAATTCGAATTTTTTTATATAAGTCAATCTTCTATTTTTATTTTCTTTTTGCATACTCTGCATTTAATATAAATGAATATGCATAATTTTTTTTTATTTTAGGGTAAATGTCAATTATAAATTTTTTTATACAAATTAATAACTGGAGTATTAGGGGTAATTTTATCCAAATATTAATTTTTTACTATTCATGATACTGTTGTTTATGAACAGTAATGGAAAAGTTACTATTTATGACAGAAATAGTGTTCAAAGAGATAAATATTAAACGTTTTTAAATCTCAGGAATATTGATAGTTTTGACAAATCACATGATCCAATTGATAATAAACAGAAACCTCAAGGAAATATATGTAATTTTTCCTAAAAGTTATTCTATAACAAATTTGGACATTAGTGACTGATCTCTATTTGTCACTAAAGTCATTAACCTAACAGCCACCATTTTTTATGTAGATTCTGTTTTTTTGACCTTTTCCTTTTGTCTCTTTCTGAAAGCTAAAACTTCCACTCTTGCTTTCACATGCAAAGCCATCATAGAAATTTATGTTTTTTTCTTCTTCTTTTTTTTTCTTTATTTTTCCGCCTAAAAGCCATAACCTCCTCTACGGCTTTCCCACATGCAGTCGTCCATTCTTTATGATTTTCAAAGAAAATTCTGTCCCGAACAATTCAATCCTTAGATTAATTAATTGTTTGACAAAATTCAACCCAACAGTTTATTTAATCCAAGACAAATCGAATCAATCCCATAGTCATGAACTAGAATCATGGAAATTTTTCGACCCCTACATATTCAATTGAACTAGCAATATATACAGCAATAAATGATCATAATTATCTATACTTTTGTTTCCGTGATGAAAATTTTCTTCCTTCATTGCCTCCTTGATTCGCCTGTACCGTCTCTCTATTCATTGACAACCAAGAACGTTAGACATAAATCGTACAATATTTTCTACCCTAACTAAAATATTAACTTTCTTCTTTTCTATATATATTTTTTTTCATAAGTAATCCTTTTTAGTATAACATATTTAATATTTACCCCCACTAATTAAGAAAAATTAAGTTTTCGGTATTATAGGTAGTTATTACAAATATTATTTCTTAATAAATTTTTTTGATGTGGAATAATAAAAAATTGTGTCTTACTCTCAAGCTTATAGTTTCTTTTGTTTATAGCATATACAATTGTACATGATCCACTTCGATAAACCTAAGCATAGTTTAGTGACTAGATTCTATGTATTAGGTGGTCAAAAAGGGTTTTTACAATCTTATATATATTTTTGAATTATTCTAATTTCATTGTAAAAGATAGGGTTATTTCATGAAGGGAAAATTTAATATAAAGTATTAAAACTAGTATCCAATATTGATTTCCTAAACACTTACAAACCAACTATATAATAAAATCCCTCGACCAATCCAATATTAGTCAATTGGTTTTGAGCTGGATACTTAATGGTTATCGAATCCAACAAAATGAAAATTCGTACTTTTGGTCAATTAGTTTTGAGCTGGTTTTGATTATCAATGCAAAGGAAAGCATATACATCCGAAAATATATTGGTTATAATTATTAAATACGTCTCGAAAATTAATCTATTCTTATTTAGTCAACAGCTAAGAGACACTCGTTGATCACTTCCTATTGATTAGACAACCCTAAATACAATCATAAAATATAATCAAACAATTAAAACAATTAAACAATTATGAATTTAACATTTTAATTGACAATAAACTATTTCAATGATCAAATATAACTAGCAGTTATTCAATCAAACAAAATAATCACACATAAGGAAGTGTAAGAAATAAATAAATACACATGAATTAATAGGACACAAATAAATCAAATTATAACTCATAATTATTGTCGAATGAAGATTTTGATTATCTTTCAATTAGAAAAAGAGTTGTGTTCCTTCCCATGGAGGAAAATTTTACAAAACAAAATGAGGGTTCTAAGAAAAAGAGAAACAGAAGATAGCATACACATATTGGTTGGCTCCTAGCCTACATATAGTTGCCATCCTGATTTGTTGTTAAAAAGAAGTTCCCTAAAAGAAATGAGTAAATTAAAGCTCTAATCCTAATCAACTTTTCTAAAACAATTAGTTCCTAGTAAGAATAGGACTATCTATTACTTTCACATAGTAATAATAATATAAAAACAGTCTTGTATAAAATCTTTAAGTTCTATCCCTCAATTCCTATCCATGGCAAAATATCACTTTAGACGGAACATGCCAGTGTGTTATTTCTAGTAATTTTCACGTCAGTGCCCCCATTCAAGTTATAAGAAGCTCAAATTCCTCAAAGCAGCATGTCATTTGGCTATAAATCCTTCACTTGACAATTCTTCAAATACCAAAACTAGAAATTATGCAGTCAAATTCCTTCGTTACAACACAATTAACTCCAAAGTCTAATTTAATGCACTTACTACAAAAATATAACCTAAATTAAGCAATTAGTGCAGTATATTACTAACATTATAAAGAAATATTCACAAATATTATGCTTGCATAGACATTCTATCAACGCTCAGCCTTTCTAATACAAAAATTAAAGCAAATCCTGAAAATTTAATTTGAAAACAAAATTTAAAAAAAAATCCAAAGAAAATTTGAAACTGTAAGAAATAAAATTCAGTAAATAACATTGTGATAATTTAAACAAAGGCTCCTAGTTTTTATATGTTGAACCTTTGGGATTAGAATAGAGACATCTATAGTATGTCTAATATTTCAATTTTAATGGTTTCTGACACCATTTTCAAAATGTTGAGTGTAAAATTTAGTACTACTTATGAAGTAATGAATATTTTGTTCATAACTGAATAATATATCATCTAATGTTATATTGTGAACATAAATTATTTCTTTTTTGGCTTTTTTGGAAAAAAAAAAAGAAAGATGGTTAAATTTTCTACGTAATGAAGAAAACAAAACTTCAATATTTGGAAAAGTGAATTTTGAACCCTAAAATAGAAAGTTTATGTGAACATATACATAGATGAAGTTGCATAGGCATGAAATGACATTATCATCAATGGAGAATAAGCGTACCATTTGTACAGAAGGGAAACATATTTATTCAACTCTTTCTAGCCAATCACTAATTACATTCTATAACTTAATTTGTTCTTTTAAGTGGCTTATTAATTTTTTATTTTATTTCAAATTATTAGATTTAAGTAAGTATGAGAGTTGTAAATCTCAAATTTCTGCTTTTTTAAAAGGTGAATTTCGTGGAAAAATAAAGAAAGAATGTGAAATATGTAATTTGAATAACTCACGAGCATTAATAAAATATGTAAGGAGAATTATTATAATACTACATCAATACATAGATGCAAGTTAAGAAAATAATTAAAAAGCTTGACTTAATATGGCCTAGATTCGAATTACCAGGTCTTCCTCTTACTATCACAAACATCAAAATATCAGATATAACTATTTCGTAGATCGTGCTTCTCTATGGTGGAAGTTGGAACATACTACAGTTGGCGAGCAAGGGATCAGCAATATGTAATATTGCTAATAGTTTGATGAATTTATGTCTTTAATTAAGATACAAAATTTCACTATAATTTATACGTTACAGGGTAGACAAGAGATTAAGTTTTTCAGGATCGTGGTTATCATGAAAGAAATTGTAAGTACATGAATCCAAACAAAGTCCTCCCTCATTTTCCAGTAAAAATGCTATGCTGAGAGTCACAAGCAATCAGGTAAAATGATGTTAGGAAAGTTTCAATTCAATTGGAAGACATGGATTCCAAACATCTAAGCTTCAACTTCATGTGGTTATAGCTTGCCTCTGCACAGCAGTAAGCCAGTAACTGTATGTGTACTTCAGAAATCTAAGCGTGATGCTCTATGTAAAGTTACAAAATTTTGCCTATCTCTCAATATACAACTAAATAATGAAGGGCCATTTCCAGTGGCTAACAAGCATTCCTACTCAATCGAGAAGTTAGATCAGTGAAAATGTCTTCTCTGCAAGGGATTGTCAAAGCCCCCATTATTGGATTATCAAAACCAAATTCTTCTTCGGCTTGGCTCAGCAATTCTTGGAATGAGAGCTGGTTAAGGTAAGCAATGGGAATCACGTATCGTTTCTTTTCACTTTCACCCACATAAACCGCAAAATACCCCCTTGGAACATCCATTGATGTTGCAACTGCCGCATCATCAATCCCTGCATGAGAAGACCGCCTCAGGAGTTGCTTAGCTTGAATAATGCGAGGCAGACTGATGGCCATTTTCTCTACAATGCTTAAATTCTTGTATATCTCATCTGGACAAAGGAATAAGCACTGGTTAATGTATTTTGAAGACTTGTGTTTATCTAACAAGTTACAAGCGTTTATATAGGAGAATGTCAAATTATTTATCCTGATGCAATATGATAACGTGGCCTTCAATGGTCATCAGGTTAGTAGCTCTCATAAGCCATCACATGGTTTTGCCTACCAACTAATGATCACAGGAAGAACAATGTATTATGTTGAAATTATTGATGGCCTACCACTTCCTTCAACATAAAGCAGAGAGGACCCCCTCTCAAATTAGAAGAATCACTATTGGAGAATAGCATTGAACGATTGCGTAACAAGTTTGCATTTGTATTTGTGGTGCCTGGAAGTTGGAGGGGCAATGCGTCAATGCCACAGATTAGACAAATACATGTGAGGCTTTGCTAATTTCTGCAGCTGAGTGTTGGAAGTGTCGGTTGCTAACTGTACATGAAACAATTTGCTTTCTTAACAAATTGATGCTTTAATAATGCAAATTCTCGTGATCAATTAGTCAATTTTGCAAGTGGATTAACAATTTTCTTTAAGATTTTTTTTTTTATTTTACAGCAAGAAGAGATGGACATCCAAAATCATACCCAAAAAAAAAAAGGGAAATTTGCAAAAATAGCACTTTTTCACATGCCTTTTGCAAATATAGCAGTTGCCAAAATTTGTTTGCCAAACTAGCAGATCAAGGGTGTTTGATCAGGTGTTTTTTTTTATTTTACAGCAAGAAGAGATGGACATCCAAAATCATACCCAAAAAAAAAGGGAAATTTGCAAAAATAGCACTTTTTCACATGCCTTTTGCAAATATAGCAGTTGCCAAAATTTGTTTGCCAAACTAGCAGATCAAGGGTGTTTGATCAGGTGAAAAGACCCAAATGTCCCAAACTAGCAGTCATGCGACTATTCGTTCTCCCACTCCCATTGGCCTTCACTTCATCGCACAAGAACAGATTTTCCAAACTGAGACTTTGCCTTCTTCATGGATTGAAACTCCCAATTCACACAACACAATTCGTCTTCAAGCATAAATAGCATCAATGGCACGTACGCGAGGTAGACCGGCATCTTCAAGCGAGAAAGATGCCGCAATGGAGAAAAAATCTCACAAGCCGACGGACCACAATAAAAACGTCAGTTGAAATTTAGCTTCGTTGTTGCTAATTGCGCATATTGCTTCGTGTTTTGCTGACAGACCATGTTAATGATGAACACTCGTCGATAACTAGGTTGAGAAATATAAGTAAGAACAAGTTTTGAACACTATGTCAAACATGTTGAAACAAATGTCGAATACTATGTTGAACACTATATCGAACATGTCGAAAACTAAACACTTTGTCGAGAATGTCAAACACTATGTAGAAATATATGTCGATAACACTTTCGAATCACTTTGTCGAAAAATATGTCGAATTAATTGTCGAAAAATATGTCCAAAAAAAAAAAGTCGACAACTATGTCGAAAACACTGTCAAGCAATATGTTGAAAACCAATTGACAAAGTGTTTTTGAAAGTTTCAACTGGAGCTTCATGGCCAGTGGAACTACTCCAAACTAATTGTGGAACTTGGCTAGGTGGAATTTGTATCTTATTATGACATTAGAGTATGCCATTTTTTGGTATTCAGATAGAATGGCAATTCCCAATTAAAAGTAATAATATTTGATCCAACTACATTAGAGATTCAATGTCCATTTGAATTGAATTGTTTCGGGCATGAGGAGGATCACCTCATTAGTAGGAGGGCAGGTAAAGTTCGAGAATGAGAAGAGATTGAAAAACATGGATGATGATCTTTCTATAAAATTCTTGGGAGCAAAATCTACATCATCATGCCAGGTTAAAAGGGAAAGAAAGTTAGGGACCCAAAAAACGGAAGCATGGCTCACAATTGAAGAAGAAGATCTCCAAAAGCTACACCAATATGCAAGATGTACATTTACGTCGTTTATGAATTTATAAATTTACATCTTCATTTACGACGTAAATGAAGACTGTAAATCTAAACGTTGACGACGTAATTTTTGTAATTACATCTCTAAATTTGATAATGTGACAAAAAATTCTAAAATTGATAGTCATAAAATGTTAAAAAAAAATAGTATTCATATTTCACAAAATTAAACTTGTAATTCGGAAATCCTATACAATCGATATTACAATTTCCATACTACAGGCCTATTTTGTTTCCCTAAAATATGCTGTAATCGCCTTGAGCTTGCCATTCAAGTAATTCTTCTCCACCTCAAGTGACCATGGAGGACTAGCAGAAAGAGCTAACTCCGCCAATTGGTTGATATCTACGTTCCTTGGAAGAAACATCACCACTCTCGGGGCAATTTTCTTTGCCAGATTGAAAAGAATCTGACTGTTGCAAGGCTTGAGCATTGTCTTCATATCAAACGTTTTTTGCTTAGTATAATCAGGTCCTCCCCAAGGAGGTGACATGAACACGAGATCTCCCTTCAATTTTGGTGCCAAAATCATAAAATCCCCTAAAACAAAGTGTATGGTTCGAGGATCAACTCCATATATTTCTGCATTGTGTTTGGTGTAGTGAATCTTGAGTGGATCAATATCAATTGCAATAACCTTTTGACTCTTCTGTGCAAATTGGATCACGTTGCCTCCAACTCCAGTAAAACAATCCACTATTGTTCCACCCCCACAGCGCATTGCGTGATGTTTGGCTATTGCTTCTGGAGTCACTGAAAACCATCCCTCGACGTCCATTTTTATGCCCTCATCGAATCTTGAAAACAGTAGATATCTCTGCTTCCAATATTTACTGATGTTGACATTCTCTTGCGGCGGCGGCATAGGAAACATCCCATAACCAGTTTTTGAACCAACGATGTTATCTCTGCCAGTGCCACTAGTGGATTTTCTTAACAGCGGAGGATTGGCGTCGTCCCGGAGGTGTACTTGAGTTTGCTTGAAAAGCAGGCCAAGAGCTTTGATCGCTTCTGACTTCTCTGTAGTTTTCGTGAATGACCCTCCATCCTTGGAATAACCATCCCTTCTTTTCTGATGACCTGGAACTTCCTTGGACGATGGCTTAATGTTGAATCTTGCAAAATTCTTGTCATCGTTTCTATACTTCTTGATGGAATGGCCAAAATGTGTGTAGGAGCCACCATTTGACCACTTAACAGGCGGATCAACGCATTTCAACGCTACTGCAGCCATTGCTGACAAAACACGTTCAGATTATAGAGAACCAAAACCTGAGTTGAAAAACTATCTTGACGATCCGGAGAAGAAATGGGATCGATTTATTCCGGACGATCTTCTGCGCTGATTGAAGAACCCAACGGGATGTATCGAAACGGATCAAAGAAAGAGAAATCTTTATCAAGCTCTATTACTAAATCCTACTAACAAAATGTGTAGTGAGGATTTTCACGACACAAGCGGCAGTCGAGACTTTGTTTATAGCCCACGAAACCAAATCCTATGCGGAATCAAAATTGCCAAAAACATTTCCTCTCTCTCCTTTCCTAAGATTGGTCTGAATTCAGACTTTCCTACTTTGTATCACATAAACACACGGTGAAGTCAGGGGAGATTATTAAAGAGTCAATTCTAGCGCATTTTGTTTTTATTGAAGGGTCAATTCTAGCCCCGTTTTTTTTTTAAATTAAGTCAGAAACGGCAAAATGCCGGCCTTAAAGGTTTTTTTTTTTTTTTTCAAATTGTGGAAATTTGTGACGGTTCTAAAAAGGATTCGAGACCAATTTTTGGAAGAGTTTACTGAAAATCCTTTATATGATTATTTATAAATGCTTGATTTCTTTATAAATGCTTATAAAGGTTTTCTGTCTTCATAAATGCTTGATTTCTTCATAGAAGAAAAAAAATCATACTCAATATTTATACATCATTATTTTAATATTTTATACTACCTTCAACTATTTCTATATATCAAACAAAACTTAAGTCTTTAAAAATTAATTTACATAATAAATAATAATTTATAAAAAATTATTAATGTCCGAAGTTGTGATATATATGTACATATTTCAATTTCAACCTGAGAGTGTTAATTAAATAATTAATTGGATAAACTTCATTACTAATTAATATTTAAAGTTGGACATACCAAACAATTAGTCATGTATAACATTTTAGCTTAATTTTTAACAACATATACTAAGCACTACAAGAAAAATGGGCTTTGGTGACGATAGGTATTTCATCACTAAAAGGCACTTTTTTGTCACCAAAAGCATGTAGTGACGAAAAAAACATTCATCACTCAGTCGTCAGCAATGCTCTGTCACTAAAGGGTCTAACGTGACCAAAAAAAAAAAAAAGTCGTCACTAAATGGGTGGCTTTAGTGACGAAATGAGGATGTGACAAAAATTAGTGATGAAAAAAAGTCATCACCAAAAGGGAGGAAATTTTATCACTAAAAGATAAAAGTCGTCACTAATTGCGACAAGTTAGTGATGAAATTTAGTGACGAAAAATTTTGTCAGAAAATATCTTGTCGACCGATTGTAGCGATTTTGGTGGCGAAAAGAAGTCATCACTAAAAGATGCCTTGGCCAACTCTTTTTGTGATGAGCTAGTGATGACAATTTTTTCGTCACCAAATGGCAATTTTCATTGGTGACGAAAAAGATTCACCAAAGGTTTGTTGGCCAATGCAATTTGTGACGAAAAATTTTGTATGCGCTTTTCATTAGTAACGAAAAAAGTTTGCCACCAAAAGTTTGTTGGCAAATGAAATTTGTGACAAAAAATTTTTGTCACTGAATAGTGTTATTAATGACAATTTTTAACCAAAGTGGTAACGTGATTTGTTTTAGTATCTTATCACCAATAACATCATTGTAGTGAACGTCACATTATTTATCCTTATAATACATACATCATCGAAGTCAAAAATGTAATGAAAACAATCATACTAATCATTGAACATTCAAAAAATATATGAAGGCACGAAAGTTAAACTTATGCAATGCAAAAGACAACATTTTAATTCAAGGGACAACATCTTAATTTCCTAGTAAACACAAAGAACAATTTGCAACCCATAGTTTGATTTACAGTGTGAGACCAACCTTCATCATAAATATAATTTGGCTGCATAGACTTACAGTGTGATCCATAGTTTTGAACTCCAAACAATGTGACACGAAAAGAAAAAGAAATAAAAGATTGTATTTATTTACTAATACCTCAAACCATAGCTCTCCACTGTAGCTCAATCTGAATTCTACCATTCTTTGAGTCAATGAGGTGGCATCTCTCATTCATTCGCTTATTGATGACAACATCCGCGAGATATATATCCACATAACCAAGAGTTTCCTAGAATGAAATTTTGAAGAACAAAAAAGAAAAACAAAAATTGTTACTTTAAAAGATGTGATCAGAATTTTGCCATAAGTAATTTGTCCATACATGGTCACTTGAAACAATCACTCAAAAAGTGAGGAGCCATGTAGTAACATTTGGGATCAAATTGAGAACATCGACTAAGAAAACTGACTATGAGTGTATCCAAACTCTAGATGACAAATATGGTCCAAAATAAACACAGCTACTTAGTATTAACTTCAATGACTCCAAATATGTAAACTTCTAAAACTTAACTCACGGATATTACATAACAAGCAGAAGAATGGTTACCTTGGGATGAAGCAGACCCATCATTAACGATGTATTGACAACTTCCACATGAATCCTATCCCCTGTAGGAGGTTCTTCCAGCATAAATTAGGCATGATCCACCAGAAGACTTTCGGTTATTAGGCGTGATCATTCTATGCGTGACAACGCCAAAGGCATTGTTGGGCTGACAAATGTTTATCTATAAGAAGAATTTATGGGCCAGATTCTCAGCAAGAAAAGGAAATTATGAGTTGTCAAATTGAAAAAAGAAAAGGGATATTGCCGCAAGTTTTTTGGAAACAAAATCTTTTATTTTAGTTAGGAATATATTTCCTATTCTTATTGTATTTCCTTTTTAGAGTAGAATTGGTTTTTGGTAATGATTATCATTACTATATCTTAGAAGTTACTTTTTGTTATAAAAAGGGAACCCTAAAAGGCCCAAAACATACAGAAAAATATTAGAAGTAGCTGCCTCCCTCCTTCATTCTCATGTTCCTTCTTTTCTTTTCTTTAGTTCAGAAATTTCTTAGAAAAATTCCAGGATTCATGTATGCGACCATGAATGGCTAAACTCTATTTTCTAATTCAAGGGAATGATTGAATTCAATTCCAATCACTGTGAGGTTTTGTTCTTAAATTTATATTCTTGCTTTTAATTAAGTAATTGTGGATTCTTGATTTAATTCCTATGAATAATTGATGATTAGTTAATCTGACAAATTAATTTTTCATTCTTTTTTTCTACCGCTATCCATGAGTTCAATTATCCGTAATTGTCATGAATGAATAGTACAAATAGCAACCAGGTTAATTATCTTTATGACTTGAAATATGCATGCTTAACTTACGGGAATTAGTGGGACAAGATTAATTTACTGTAGTTATCTGGGTTCTTTAATCTTAAGTTAACTATTTTCATAGATCTTAATGCTATTATTAACTTCATATGGAACGCTATTGTACCTAGTCAATTAATGGTAAATTTTGATTTGGGCACTGGGCTCGGTCAACTATATTAGGAAAATAGAAATTTATTACAACTATCCTAAGAAGTTTCAAGTTAAATATTTGAGTTTGCAAGATTATTTTTCATGACCTATGATCAGTGATGCAATTAAATGAGATCAACTCTTGGATCGGAAGCTTGGTAATTTTGGTAATTTTATGCATTTTCTATTTTTTTGTTTGAGATTTTTTATTAATTTTTAGAATTTCCTTAAAATAGTTAATCATTTAAAACTTCCCCCTTTTTATATTCATTTTTAATTTATTTTTCAAGACTTGGAACTATATTTCAGTTCCCTTGGGATTTGACTTGGTCCGCTACTGCTACAAATTTAATTTGTAATCACTCAAGAATTAGTGATTAATTTTGCAGGTTTCGACAAACTCGTCAAAATTTTGGCGCTGTTGCCAGGGAATCAATTAGTTCCTAGATTTGAACATTTAGTGTTACTAATATTTTCTTCCTTGTATGACTCATTCTTCTCAAAAAGGCGAATTAGAATACAATCCTGAGATTGAGAAGACTACCCACCAACCGAGAAAAAAGGTTAAGCAAAGAAAATGTGGTTCATCTTCAAGGGTGAACATTCAAACGGAATCAACCGAATTTGAGATAGCCGAATTTCCAGAGATGGGAGATAGAACGTTAAAGCAGTTGGCAGCCCCAACTTTAAACCAACAACCTCTTTGCATTCAATTTCCTACTTTAGATGTTGATTTTGAATTAAAATCTGGTTTAATTCATTTATTGCCCGTTTTCGTGGTCTTGTAGGTGAAGACCTGCACAAGCATTTAAAGGAGTTCCATGTCGTTTGTTCTAGTATGAGACCGTAAGGAATATCTGATGAGCAGATCAAATTGCAAAGGATTGGTTATACTATCTTCCTTCTGGTTCAAGCACTTCATGGGCCAAGATGAAAAGATTATTCTTAGAAAAGTTCTTCCTTACATCTCGAGCCGCAAATATTTGGAAGAAGATCTATAGGATACAACAATTTAGTGAGGAGACCCTGTACGATGACGTGCTATTTTCTGCAAGTGCACAGAGTCGTGTCAAGTAGTAAATTAAGCTATCATCCCACAGAGAATTTTTAAAACTAAATATTGAAATACTCAATATGTTTGCTTGTTTAGATACCGAAATCAAGTTTTGAACTAAAAATTACTAATCAAATAAAAAAATTGAATTCTATCAAATATAAAAACTAGGATTTTCATTCTCAATTTTGACCATTTATTAAGATTGATTAGCCAACGAGGTTTATGTTAACTCTAATCCATTTTGAAGGGATCTTAAGAACCATAAATCTTCCTCTCAGACAGTACCTATGATTAATTGATAATTAATTAACACTAAGTTTGACGGCTCTCACCAACCTAATGTCTTTTAACTCCAATTTTAATGCACAACCTTTTAATCAATGTTAACCACTTAACTGTCTCTCAACTAATTAAGCTATTAACAGGTTATTGCGTAATCCTATAGAACCTATCTCTCAATCAAGTTCTATAGTGTTGATTCAATCCTAGGGTGATCAAGCCTAAGATGACATTAAGCACAACAATAATCAATGAATCAAAACTAACAACCTACGTTAATCACAATAAGCACATGGTCAAATTGGAATAAGAATCCTAAAAAAGATTTAGCCACTCATATTAAAAATAAAAGACAAAGATAAATAATTGAAGAAGACAAATCCTAACATCATAAACAATAATAAAGTTACAAGGAAACTCCCTTGAATCCATGAATTAAAGTGCACTTTTCTCTAATACAGTTTCTAAAACCTAAAGGCTAAGAAAGGAAGGAGTTTTTTTCTCCAAAGAGAGAGGAATAGATGGGGGCTACTTCCGTTTGTTTTTACTCCCACCAGGATTTTTTACGTCTTCAAAAAAACTCCAAAGTCCAAAAGTGGTTAGACTTGTCCTTGTTCACAATTCTACTCCAAGTCAAACTCTTCCTTCCTTCTTTGTTTCTTTTGTCTTTTTGTCTTCTTTTGTTTCCTCAAAAGTGTCACCCGTAGGAAATCTTCCCCCAACTTGTCCAAGTCAACTCTAATACCAAGACTTGGTATTTTCTCTCTCTTTGCTTCTTCAATGTTATTTTTCTTCTCTTCTTTTGTCAATTTCTCCTCCAAGTCCATATTTTCCATTCCTACAACAAAAACATAAAAACATCATATAATGTTCCTTAAAATCACGATAATAATGAGAAAATATTAACAATAAAAATGACATTTTAACCCCTATCATACGAGTATTGGGAAAGATGCAAACAACTATATGCTAGTTGTCCCCACCATCAAATTCCTAAGCAGCTCCTCATCCAATACTTCTATGAAAAGTTATTATCAATGGATAGGAGTATGGTAGATGCAGCCATTAGAGGAGCATTAGTGAAAAATACATGGGCAAAAGCTAGGCTATTGATCTCCAACATGGCAAAAAATTCCCAACAGTTTGAAACCCTAGTTGAGGGGACTTTTAAGCGAGTTAATGAGGTAGATACTTCTAATCTTAAAAATCAAATTGCCAATCTAACTGCTTTGGTTTGTCAATTGGCTACAAGGCACATACAAACTGCCAAAGTTTGTGGAATATGCTCGGTACCTGGTCATCTCACGGACATATGTCCTACACTACAAGAGGATTCATATCAACAAATCAATGTAGTAGGAGGATTTCCTGGTCAACCTCAATGGAGATATGATCCTATTCGAATAATTATAAGCCTAGATTGAGGGATTATCCGAACTTTAGTTATAGGAACCAAGGAGCACAAAAAGATTTCCACCATAGCCTTATAATAAACCACCTCCACCTCTACTACTAGCTACATTTTCAAACTCAGGTATGCATTTAGAAGACATTGTTAAATCACTTGCTACTAATTTTCAACAAATGCAATAGGAACAAAAAGCTTTGGGGAACCAAATTACCCAACTGGCTGCATCTATTAACAAGTTTGAGGCACAAAATTTTGGAAGGTTACCTTCACAGCCGGTGGTTAATCCAAAAGAGAATGCAAGTGTCATTGTACTAAGAAGTGGGAAAGAGATCGATACAAGACTAGATCTACTAGAAAAACCAAAGGATGCAAGAAAGCATGAGAATAAAGAAGAATTTTTTCAAAGATGCTTGCTAAGTTTCTTTTTTTTTTTTTTGTTATTTTGTTGAGAATTGCATAGAAGTGTTCATGGATGATTTCACTATTTATGGATATTTATTTAATAATTGCTTAGACCATTTGGCAAAGATTTTGAAAATGTGCATAGAAACCAATTTGGTTTTAAATTATGAGAAATGTCATTTTATGATAAATGATAGTATTGTTTTAGGACATGTGGTCTCCTCTAGAGGTATAGAAGTGGACAAGGCAAAGATAGATCTTATTGTGAGCTTACCTAACCCTACAAATGTTAGGGAAGTATGTGTTTTTCTTGGCCATGCAGGTTTTTATTGCAGGTTCATTCAAGATTTATAAAAAATTGCGTTGGCCTTGACCAATTTGCTCCAAAATGATGTATTTTTAGAATTCGATAAGGATTGTAAAAAGGCGCTTGACAAACTCAAGAGTTTGTTGACAACAACACCTATTCTTAAACCACTGGATTGAAACTTGCCCTTTGAACTCATGTGTGATGCATGCAACTACGCGGTAGGATCTGTCATTGGCCAACGAGTTGATAAAAAGAGTCACATCATTTATTATGCCTCAAGACCTTTGAATGCTACCCAATGCAACTACACTACTGCCAAGAATGAGCTTTTGGCTATTGTTTTTTCTTTAGATAAATTTAGATCATATCTACTTGGATCTAAAGTGATCATTTATTTTGATCATGTAGCCTTGAAGTACTTACTCGCTAAGAGGGAATCTAAGCCATACCTAATTAGATGGATTTTGCTACTCCAAGAATTTGACCTGGAGATAAGAGATCGCAAGGGATTGAAAAATTTGGTGGCTAACCATTTGAGCAGGTTAGTACGGGAGGAAGAATCACTGCCAATTTCTGAAAACTTTCCTGATGAACATCTCTTTCAACTCGAAGGTATGGTCTCTTGGTATGCTGATATTGTCAATTATTTGGTTACCAAAGTCTTACCAAGTTGTTTGAATAAGTCCACGAAGGAGAAAATTAAAGCGGATGCAAAATATTATGTGTGGGATGAACCATATTTTTGGAAGTTTTGTTCTGGTCAAGTCATTAAGAGATGTGTTCCTGACAATAAACATAACTATGTTCTTGCCTTTTGCCATAATTTTGCTTCTGGAGGTCATTTTGGACCTAAAAGAACTGCTCGAAAGGTGTTGGATAGTGGCCTTTATTGGAAAATCCTATTCAGAGATGTTTATTTATTTTGTAAAGGTTGTGACTGGTGCCAAAAAACAGGTACATTGTCCCATAGGAATGAGATGCCCTAAACACCTATTTTGGTATGTGAAATATTTGATGTTTGGGGAATCGATTTCATGGGACCTTTCCCTTCATCTTGTGGATATGTTTATATTATTTTGGCATTTGATTATGTATCAAAATAGGTAGAAGCAAAAGCCACTAGAATTAATGATTCTAAGACGGTTGCAAGTTTTATAAAAACTAACATTTTTTGTAGATTTGGGATACCTCAAGAAATTATCAGTGATCAAGGAAGCCATTTCTGCAATAAGACAATCGAGGCCTTGTTAAAAAAATATGGAGTACATCACCAAGTAGCAACTGCATATCACCCTCAAACAAATGGTCAATCGGAGATCTCCAATTGAGAGATGAAAGCCATTTTGGAGAAAACTATCAACCCAAGGAGAAAAGATTGGAGCCTACGCCTAGATGATGCACTATGGGCTTATCGAACCGCATACCAAACTCTGATTGGGATGTCCCCATATCAGTTGGTTTTTGGCAAAGCTTGCCATCTTCCAGTAGAGATTGAACATAGGGCTTATTAGGCAGTTCGTCAAAACAATATAGACTTGATTGAAGCTGAAAAATCTAAGAAATTGCAGTTGAAAGAGCTGGAAGAATTGCGGTTAGATGCCTATGAAATTTCACGGATATATAAGGAGAAGACCAAATTGTTTCAGGACAATGTTCTCATGAGGAAACAATTTGACGTTGGGCAAAAGGTGTTATTATACAATTATTGATTAAAGCTCTTGCTTAGTAAATTACGTTCTCGATGGCTTCATCCATTTTTTGTTATTAAAGTTTTTCCTTATGGTGCAGTTGAGATCCAACGTTTGGAGACAGGGAAAATTTTCAAGGTAAACAGGCGTAAACTCAAGATATTTCATAACGAGGTTAATGTTCAACTTTGATTGACATTAAGTTAAGCTAGCCCATTTACCCGGATTCTTAAAGAGAAATAGAGACGTCAAGCATAACGACGTTAAATAATTGCGCTATTTGGATGGCAACCCAAAGGATTTATTGTTTGTCTTTTATTCTTCGTTCTTAATTTTATTGTTTTTTTTCTTTTATTTTCTTTATATAGCTAATGAAATCAATTGTTGTTTGCAGCAGAAGACTTTATTTTCTTAGGCATGATCACGTCCTAAAAGTTTATATATGTATGTTTTTGTTTTCAGAAGACCTTACTTTCTTAGGCGTGCTCATGTCTTAAGAAAAATAGTCTTCTAGAATTTGTTCCTATCCCTTTTAATTTTTTCCAAAAGACTTTAGCTTCTTTGGCGTGCCCATGCCTTAAGTTAGATAGTCTTTTGGAATTTCCTTCCCATTTCCTTTGATTTTCTTCTAAAAACACCACTTCTTTAAGTGTGCCCATGCCTTATTATACTAAGTCTTCTATTTTTCTTCATGATTTGATTGTAAAAAAAAAAATCTAAAAAATTAAAAAAAAAATTTCCATTTAATCAATAAGGGTTTAGAAGCCTTTGTTCTTCTTTTACTTTTCTCTTGCAGCTGTCCAAGCTCAACCACACTGCCACCGTTCCTCCATCAACCGCTCTGCCCACATCTCCATAGTCGCTCCCCACTTCTTCAGCCCTCTATCCTACAACAGTCTTCTCCCCACATTTGTTCGGTAGCTTTGCACCACAACCGCTTCGCCCCATCTCCCTCATTGTCCGAGCGATTTACATCCACAGCTTCTTCAGCCCTCTCTTCTGCTTATGCTCGCACATCTAAATATACGACTGCTAGAGTAGATTTTGATAATACATTTGAGCCTTATTCCTTATGGAAGGAAATGTCAGTAGATCGTAGTCTATTAGATCCAAGACAATCAAAGGATATTTACCTTCGTGACCCGGTTTGGAAATATGTCCATCGATTTTTAGCATTTACTTTTTCCGACAGAAAAGATAGTTCAATTACCTTGACTAAAACCGAGTTCTTTTTTCTTTGGGCAATGAGTAACAATGTCAAAGTAAATTTAGGATGTTGGGTAGCTTCTCAAATCCATGCTGTCATTAACAAGGAGCACGCTTTAATTTTTGGTTCTTTGATTACTCATTTGGCAATTAATCTTGGATTTCTTGATTTGGATCATACTAACCTTCATGTCACCTATGAGTTAGAACCATCGGATATGAACTATCTCATTCGCATGGGCCTTGTGGAATTTCTTAGCAACAGTTATAGTTTCTTACCTCTAGGCCACCGGTAGCATGGCATCAAGTGTCCACGTGTTCAGAGTGAACCCACTCCGCTACAAGATGACCCTGGCTCCTCGTCGCACCCAACTGATCCCTCATCTTCCAATCCAGATCTTCTTTATCAGCTGGATTGGTGCGTTCAGAGACTAGAGACCAATCTGGTTGCATTCTTCAAGCATGTTGGGTTTGAGCCTCCATGCTCACCCCTCACCTTAGCAGCTTTCCTAGTGTTGCGCTTCAGGGAAGTGTCGTCTTCCATTGTCTTTATTTTTTTTTCCCTTTTCTTATTTGTGTGCATATTTCTTCCATACATTGAGAACAATGTATGATTTAGGTGTGAGGGGGTGATCTTGTGGTTATTTGCATTACTTTGGTAAAATGTTTGTCCTTCTAAGCATACTTAACAATCTAAATATCTTCTTTGAAATTCCTAACTCTTTTGATACTTGTTTAGAATAACTTTTAGTTAACATGCATTAGTAGTTTGAGTTGGAAAGCATGAAAAGGGACAAGTATGATTAGCCTTTGTTTTGATAATTTTTAAAGCATCTCGTTGATTTTGATGATTGAATTGAATGAGAATGTGCAATATTTGATACATTGAACCCATTGTGTGAGTATTTAGCCTAAAAGCATTTTCTTTGTCTTGCTCACATATTTCTTTGTTGAGTATTGACAAATATAGGATGTTCATTCTAGAACTTGCTTTGTTATGCATGTCAATATCACATTGTGGATTCATGCTTTGAAATGATAAGGGCATCTAGGTTAGCCACTTAAACTTTCTAAAAAGTCATCCTGTTACATATACCCTTAGTTAGCCAATTCTGAGCCTTAGCCTTTCTTTGTTACAACACCACATTATTAACCTTAAACCTTTGTCAAGAGTATGTGGGAATGAATTGCATGATAAAATTTCTGTTGATTCCAAGGAAAAGAACACCACTAGGAAAAAAAAGATGAAGAAAGATGGAAAGTGTAAAAAATGTAAAAAAAGTGAAGTGAAAGGTATCCCCTACGAATATTGGACAAAGTAAATGTCGTCATTGTATACCAAAAAGGTCCAACTATGTGACAGAATTGCAAAAAAGGGGATAATGTTGCTTGGAATGAAGAAAGTGGTTCTAATGTGCTATTATTGTTGCTTTTGAATCATTCAAGGAAGTCTTACATATCTTGATTTATGAAACCTAAAATTTTCATTTCTTTTTACCCACCTTTACCTAAGCCCCGTTACAACCCTTTTTGATTTTTGCATGGATTCATATTTATTAGTGGTGAAGATGTGATATATAAACAAGTTTATGGTAATGACATGCTATGTTTGATTTGAGTGCCGAATGTACCTTAACACTTTCAGTTATTAGAGTACAACCTGTGAGAGGTTATCAAATTTTTTCGCATTTGATTTCGATGAAATTGTCAGGATTGATGAGATGCATATCTTTTGTTTAGAAAAATCGGGCTATGAATACTTGTTTTTCAAATTGTTATTCCAATCTTGATTTCTAATGTGTGATGGCACGGAGTTATTTGTAAATTGGTTGAAAAAGGGAAAGGGGTGGAGACGAAGATATTGATCTAATGTATGCTTGAGGACAAGCATGGTAGGGATATGATAGAACTTAAAATGTATATATTTCTTGTTTATATTTTCCCAATATTCAATTGATTATAAGGTGAAATTGTTTGGTTTTGATATACTTTTTGTTTTCGGAATGGAAATAGGAGAGTTGGAGGAAAAGAGGATAAAAATGGACAAAATTGGAGCAAAAACCAGAAAACTTCGGGTTATTAGGCTTGACCATGCCAAAGGCATTGTTGGGCTAGCAAATGTTTATTTATAAGAAGAATTTATGGGCGAGATTCTCAGCAAGAAAAGGAAATTATAAGTTGTCAAATTGAATAAGAAAAAGGGATATTGCAGCAAGTTTTTTGGAAATTATTTTAGTTAGGAATATATTTCCTATTCTTATTGTATTTCCTTTTTAGAGTAGAATTGGTTTTTGGTAATGGTTATCATTACTATATCTTAGGAGTTAGTTTTTGTTATAAAAAGGGAACCCTGAAAGGCCCAAAACATACAAAAAAATATTAGAAGTAGCCGCCTCCCTCCTTCATTCTCATGTTCCTTCTTTTCTTTTCTTTAGTTTAGAAATTTCTTAGAAAAATTCTAGGATTCATGTATGCCACCATGAATGGCTAAACTCTATTTTCTAATTCAATGGAATGATTGAAGTCAATTGCAATTACTGTGAGGTTTTGTTCTTAAATTTATATTCTTGCTTTTAATTCAAGTACTTGTTGATTCTTGATTTAATTCCTATGAATAATTGATAATTGGTTAATCTGACAAATTAATTCTTCATTCTTTTATTCTATTGCTATCCATGAATTCAGTGATCTGTAATTTTCATGAATGAATGGTACAAGCAGCAACTAGATTAATTATGTTTATAACTTGAAATATACATCCTTAACTTAGAAGAATTAATGGGATAAGATTAATTTACTGCAGCTATTTCGATTCTTTAATCTTAGGTTAACTGTTTTCATAGATCTTAATGCTATCATTAACTTGATATGGAATGTTATCGTGCCAAGTCAATTAATGGTAAGTTTTAATTTGGGTGCTGGGCTCGGTCAACTATATTAGGAAAATAGAAATTTATTACAACTATCTTAATAAGTTTCAAGTCAAATATTTGAATTTGCAAGATTATTTTTCATGACCTATGATCAGTGATGCAATTGAATGAGATCAACCCTTGGATCGGAAGCTTGGTAATTTTCTACATTTTCTATTTTTCTGCTTGAATATTTATTTTATTAATTTTTAGAATTTCCGTGAAATAGTTAATCATTTAAAACTCCCCCCTTTTATTTATTTTTAATTTATTGTTCAAGATTTGGAACTATACTTCGGTTCCTTTGGGATTCGACCTGGACTACTATTGCTACAAATTTAATTTATAATCACTCAAGAACCTGTGATTAATTTTGCGGGTTTTGGCAAACCCGTCAAGTAATCTCTTCCTTCTTATGTTTGAGATCTCTCTTGAATTCTTTCAAAAAGGAGGTAGTTTATCAATTACGGAATTAACAATTACAATATCATCCATATACATATTATATGGATTAAAATGATTTAACATCTTTTCAGCTTCTGCAAATTGTTCCATGACATATCTTTTGTCTAACATTTTGTAATTTAAAAATGAAGAAACAAGGAACTTCTTACTTGTAGCATCCTCTTGCATATATATATTGCTTCCAATTTGTTCCATAGTTCTTTGGTAGTAGTAATTGAATGGTAAATATCAAATAATCATTCACTTATAGCACTAAGTATGTGACCCCTACAAATCTCATCATCATTCTCCCATTTTTGGCTTCTTCTCATGTTATCGAGAGATTCTGTCTTCACTTCGTGGAAAAGGTTTTAGAGTGGTGAGAACATATGCCACTTAGAGTGCTACCAATAAAAAGTGAACTCTCTTCTTCTATTGTATGAAATTGGCTTCATCCAGCCTCTCCAACTTGATAATATTTGTTGCCAAATCTTTCAAAGAGCTTGCCATCTCAATTAGGAAAAATTTAGTCTAAAGATTGTTGGTGTATATATGGCAAAGAAAATGATATAGAACTTCAAAAGATAGATTTCAAATTGTGAATTAGATTCACTTTCTTTTAAACTAAATTTGCCAGCTAAAATGCGCAAACAATCAAGGACAAATTTCCGTTAGGATAAGGTGAAATTTGGTTGAATATACTATGCACTTAGTATTCCAATCCACCAGGAACAAAGGAAAAGTAGTATAGAATTTTCTAACTATTTGAGGTTTATTTTCTGTAATAAACAAGACCCCAACTAAATGTTTTATAGTGGTTTAATGTTGAACTTAAAAGGTTACAATTCAAAGAAAATGGAGGTTATAACTCTTGAAAATGAAGAGTTGTGACTTTTGAGAATGAAAAATTATAACTCTTGAATTGTGACTTTTGGAGATAAAGAGTTACAACCTCTTGAAAATAAAAAATTGCACTTTTTTAACTTTACTATTTCCATTTTCTAAATTTTGAAACTAACACCATTCACTCTGTTCCTTCAACATAAAGCAGAGAGGACCACTTTGAAATTAAAGGTGTCAAAGTACTCAATGATTTCGTAACTAAATCTATAGCGGATAGTCCGATCAATTTCACAGAACTTCAAACTCTCCAGATAGCTGTGGGTGAAACGCTAACTAGTTGGATTTGCTTTCTTGGTACCTGGAGTGGTAGGGCAATATGTTTATGCAATGCATTAGGCAAAACTTTGGGATGCATTTCTAATTTCTGCGCCAGAATTGTTTTGCAAACTTTGGCAGTTTCGACTCTTTTTTTTTTTTCCAAATGTCCCCGTCTTATCAATTCAAGAGTCTCGCAATTGCCAGTTGCTATATCTACTGGTCGAAACAAAATTGATTACATAACAAACTGAAGCTTTAATGTATAGTCTCATCGATACAATATGATTTCACTTAGTCCGTTTTGCCAATTGGCCTAACATTTCTTATAATTATCAAATGGTAATTGGTTTTTGGCAAGTAAATGTTCTTAAATTTGATCTAGAATTAAGATTTAAACCAATGCGCGGGGGAAATGATCAGGGCATCAATTTGAACCTGACTAATTTTTTCGATTGCATTCCTAGAGTGCAATCGTATTTCACCAAGGACCACAAAATTTAGATAAGACTAAAAATGGAATGGCCTTTACGACTTAGTATTGTCAGGTGTGAGATAAAAACCTTTTGACTTTGTTTGCAAAATGTCTACTGCTCAGTAGTGTAAGAGGAAGCCATGGAAGACCCCATTATTACAATGATATCCACCAGAACTAATTTACCAGCCTGTGATGAAATGTTAAGTTCCAATTTTGAAAACAATTCCATCCAAATCAAATACTGTGGTGCTCTCGAATTGTCTTCAGCATAAGATTGTAATAAGACATTTACGTGCTTAATCTTATCACAGGAAAAAACATCAAAAGGTTCCCATCATCAACTGCTTCCATACAATTATCAGCGATTAAAAACGAGAAGACCAGAAATCTTAATATTCGGTTACGGAAGTTGGAACATGCTAAAAATGGCGAGCAAGGGTTCAGCAATGAGTAACATTACCATTTGTCAGTAATGTTATTTTAAGAATTTTTGTCCTAAAATAATATCTTACGTTTCACTACAACTGGTACATAAGAGGGAAGACAAAAAATTGTTTTGAAATCATCCACCATGAAAAAAAAAACCTCATAAATTTTCCTCAGCGAAACAAAATAAAATTTTCTCCCATTTCCTGTAAAAATGTTTTCTGACAGGAACTAGTAACCAGGCAAAAAGATGTATTGTAATTTTTGAATGACAAGACAAGGAATGCGAACAACTGTGCATGCTTCGAATTCATGTTGCTATAATTAACATCTGCAAAGCAGTAACTGTTTCTGTACATCGGAAATCTGTGTGTTATGCTCTATGTCACAAAATTTTGTTTCACTATCTATCAATAAACTAAATAATCAAGTGCCGTTGCCTGTGGCTAACACGCGTTCCTACTCAATCGAGATGTTAGATCAATGAAAATGTCTTCCCGGCAGGGGATTGTCAAACCCCCCATTGGATGATCAAAACCATATTCTTCCTCAACTTGGCCTAGCAATTCTTGGAATAAAGGCTGGTTCAGGTAACCAATGGGAATCACGTATCGTTTCTTTTCACTTTCACCAACATAAACTGCAAAATAGCCCCTTGGGACATCAGGAGCTGCAGCACCGTTGATTCCCACCTGAGAAGACCACTTCAGGAGTTTCTTAGCTTGAATAATACGAGGCAGACGGATGGCCATTTTCTCTAAAGGATGCTGAAATTCTTGTATGAAGTTGGACAAAGAAAGGCAGAAATTTTCGTTGCAGAGCAAAGGAATTAAGCACAGCTCAGTATTGTTTTCGAAGACTTGTGTATCTCAAACAAGTTATAGGTGTTTATATAGGCAAACATCAGCTTCAATATCTTAATGCAATACGATAAAAGGCATTTTAGTGGGCATCAAAGATGGAAGCTCTCGTGCCGTATCATATGGTTTTGCCTTCCAACTAATGATCAATGATTTTGAACCATGTATTCTGTCGAAATGATGGAGGGCCTGGCCTACCAACTCCTTGAACACAAAACAGTGAGACCCGTTGGAAATAATGATAGGTGTCATAACAAAATCTATAGGGAAAAAGGGAAAATCTTTTCAGCAGCCCCTTCCAAGTTCAAAAAAGTTGAAGTTGAGATTTGCTAAAGTGGTACGAAGCTGCACTTGTATTTGTCTATTTGCCCTACCCGGAAATGGTGGGGCAATGTGTTTATGAAATAAGTTCGGCAAAACCATGGATGCTAACTTTTGTGCCTGTAATGTTGCTACCTTCAACAATTTCGATTTCTTTTGTCTTCCCAAGTGTCCCCAGTTAAGGAATTCAAGAGTCTTACCAATGTCAGTTGCTAAGACTACAGGTTGAAACAATTTGCTTACATAAAAAACTAATGTTTTAATGTATATCTCGCAAATACACTGTGATTGCATTTGGTCTAACATTTTCATTTCATCAAACGAAGTTAGAAGGCCTTGTTTTTCTCCTTTTCTGGCAACATTATATGGACTTCCCAAATCACACCCAAAATAAGAGTACACTATTAATATGCAAGAAATAGTCTTTGTTTTGGAAACGGATTCATTAAATGGTGGAAAGTAGATGCAACGTCTCAAGTCAATAGAATAATTTACTTTTTTTATTTTTTTTTATTTTAGGTATTGCACTCTTTCCATTGGTAGTAGCTTTTTGGGTTACTATTGTTCGACGCCGACGAAACTAACTCTACGCCTCTGTACGTGTGATGGCACTACTGCCACTCTATTAATCTACTATCGTTTGGAAAAAAAAATAGAATAATTTACTAATTTTTGGCTTTTATTTTATTAGTCCAAAATTAAAAGAGTTTCGAAAAGCAAGTATGTGCACAAACAAAGAGGAAGACATGGATGACTGAGCTTGCTCACGCCCATAAGTGTGGCAGTAAGCCCAGATGACACGTATAAACAAACTTTTTAAAAGTAATTGTAGTCAAGGATTTATGCCACCATACGAAAAGCTTTTCTTTAATTTATCTTGACAATTTTCCACCATCAATTCACCCACTACAGATATCCACCAAGACTAATTTAACAAGGCTTTGAAGAAAGATTCATTTCCAATTTCAAATACAAAAGGTTTTTCAGGCACTTTTTCAAATTTATTGAATTATTTAGTTGGCTCATTTAAGGGGTTTACTCTGGTATTCGTGACAAAAGGAGGCTAAAAAATGTGGCTAAAAAAATAAGGAAAGTGAGCAGAATTTATGCAAAAAATTTCCAACAAAATCCTAATTTCCAACCTGTTATGAAAATACTACAAAATAGGATTACTACTACAATCCTAAAAATGTAGTAGAAGCAACTAGAATAATATGAAAGTAAGACAAAAAGGAAATGTGAAGAACACAAGTGTAGTGTAATTTTCTATTCTCTTTTCATTCTCCTTCATACTTCCACTAAACCTCTATTTATATAGGTTTAGGGTTCATCATGATATGTAGGTTACAAGAAACTTAAAGATTTCATATTCCCACCTCATGGTTCTAAAGGTCACAAGTTACATCTTCCCTCATCATTCTAAAGGTCACAAGTTACAATGTAGGGAATTTCAAGAGTTGAGTGTTACATGTCTTCAAAACTTCCCCTTGGATAATGGAGTTAATTTCATGAGCAAGTGAAGAGTTGTATAGATCCACAATTTGCATAATTCATAACACAACCAAATTTTTTCCAATAAGGAAAGTGTGCAGAATTTAGGATTTTGTTGGAAAGCTTAATTTCCTGTATGTAAAGTAGGCTTAATTTTGTTGGTGCTGTTCCAGCCTCAAAAAAATAAGGAATGTGAGCAGACTAATGTATTATAGTCTCATCATTTTGTTGGTTTTGCGAATGGCCTAATATTTTGTTACCAAATTCTAATAAGTAATCCAATGTGAGGGGATTTGATCAGCGCATCAATATCCCATTTGTTTAGTTACAACCATATAATGCAATCGCATCTCAGTCAAGGGCTGTAGATTTAGATGAGACAAAAGAATGAAAAGCTTTTATGACTTAGAATTGTGAGGTATAATTAGTGTTGAAAAATAGACTCCTGATTAGAGGTGATAAAAATCTTCATAATTTGTAAAATTTGTTTTTGCATTTATTTTGTAAATAAGATCTCCAATCCCACGAACATTCAAGTCAATGAATAAGATTCACTTGTTTAAAAGTTCTAAGATCACAAAGAATAGAGTTTTTTTTATTATTATTATTGTTTTGGTACACTATATGTTTTGTCCCAACTTTTGTCACTATAAATTTTTTTCCTCAAAAATAATCACTGAATTTTTATTGAATAAACTAAGGAATGTAATGTGTATTTCATTTGATTACCTAAACTACCCTTATAAGTTAATTTGTTTTGTTTACTTATACTATTATGAAAAATATATATTACATATAAGTCAAAATAAGACAGAGCAAAAAAATTAAATAGTATAAATATTTCTCCTAATAAAATCATAATAATTATCTTAAATAGTTCACAATTGTAATACAAACTAAATTATTCAAATTTAAAATAAAATATTGCTAAAATAATAATATCCTAAAACTTCTTGACAATTATGCATGGGATCTAGCAGTATAATGACATAATATTGGCAAAAGTCATGGTAAAATAGTAATTAAACATTGACAAGAAAAAAGCCATGGTAAAAATAGTAATTAGTGTGAGAATTTGTATCTCAACCAACTTCTAATTTATCTTATCTCTTTTTGATTACATGTATCTTTTTCTCCAATCCATATGCACGTATGGATTGACTCCTATCCATATCTTTTTCTCCAACAATTCAATGCATTGACTTTACCATGGGAAAAAAAGATTCAAATGCTATTATCTTCACTTTTGAACAAGAATTCATGGATAAATAATGAAAATCAATTGCCTTAACAGCCATGGTCCCATTCACCATTGGACTCAATCTAATTGATGTAATATAAAAAGTGGAAGTCTATCAATTAGAGAATTGAATACAAAAGTTTGACCCCAAGCACTAGTCCATGATATTATTATTTCTATATAGTAACTTTTTATATAAATTTTTATACAAATTGCTAATTTTTTTATCTAAGTTTTATGATTTTATGATTCAAAAAAAATTAAAAAATTAAAATTTTTAAGCAAAACCCAATATTACTCCTCCTAATTGAAGATTATCAGTAAAATATGATTAAAGTGGCCTAATAAATTTTAAAAAATCAAATATTTAAATATATAAAAGAAACAAACATGCGAAAGAAAATCTTCTCTTTTTTTGGAAAAAATAATATAAAAAAAACATAATCAATGATTTATGATCATGTATGAAAAAGACAATATATAATACTAAAAATAAATATTAATATGCAAAAAAAACTTACCTAATGATGACAAAACCTTAGATAGAAAGAAAATTAGAATGCAAAAACCATGAAGGAGAAAAATCTATGTAGGAATAATTTAGAAGAGTAAAAGAGAGAAGAGGAGAAGAAATTAGGGGTGAGTCAAATGAATCTAACGAAAAGAGAATATGAGAGAATAGTTCAATAAAAAGAAAGGATAGGATATGATAGGGTTAAAAATGGTTTAAAAGAAACGTTTATCTTTTAAATTAAATTCCATTGGCAAGTAATTTGAATAACGATATTTGATTGAGATTTTAAATCGAGGAAAGTTACAACCAATTTCCTCACTTTTAGAAATCATTTTACTTTCTTAAGAAAAAAAAAAAAACCAACCAAATGCAAGATTTTAATTTTGAGGAATTTTATTACCTTCCAAAGCAGAATCCTGACCAACCAAATAGACCAAAGGGAAAAAAAAAAGAGAAAAAGACAAAGAAGAGCAAGAAACAAAAGCACCAACACCCAAATTATCAAACCACTAAATCCACAGATTTTTTCATTCAAGTCTAACTCTGAAGTCAAAGGCCTGAGGCTTGGTGGCCAATTTATTGTCAAATCTTTCACAATCCGTCGAGCTCGGTGGCCTGAGGTTCGATGGACCAAAATTGGGGCATTTATATTCAAAGCCCATCTTTATTACTATCCATTATTTATTAGCAAACCTTTTCAAATGGCAATTTAAAATCAAGCCAGACCCACTTCAAAATTCGACAAGCCCAACTTTTGGATCTAAAAGAAGATCCATTTTAATCAGTAGCTGTAGATCCTGCTTTCCATTTTCTTGGATCTGAGAGAAGAAGAAAAAGAAATGAAATGAAAAGAGAGAAAAAGAATAAGAGAAAAGGAAAGAAAAGAAAAGAAAAAAAAAAGAACGAAGAGACCCACTTCGAAATTCAACAAACCCAACTCTTGGATCTGAGTGAAGATCCATTTTTATCACTAGCTCTAGGTCATGCGTTCCATTTTCTTGGATTTGAGAGAAGAAGGAAAAAAAGAAGAAGAAGAGAAAATGAAAGAAAAGAAGAAGAAAAGAAAAGAAAAGAAAAAAAGAAAGAAGGAAGAAATAAAATAAATAATTCTTTTTTGAATATAAAATGACCTTTTCATCCCACAAAAATGGGTATTTGTCAATATTTAACAGCTATTTTCGATAGAGTGATTAACTTTTGAGTACTTTTCAGGAGTTTAATGATTATTTTTTAAGAAAAAAATATAATGACCAAAGTTGGGATAAAATAAAAATATAATGACAAAAAAAAATTTACTGCAAAGAATAAGTATGAGCACACATATAGAGGAAGGCGTGGAAAACTGATCATCCTCAATTCCCCCATGTGGAAACATGCCCAGATGATAAGAAAATTTTGTATCACCACTTCCCCATTACTGCAATGATCTGCACAAAAACCAATTTAACAAGCCTTTGAAGAAAAGTTCTGTTCCAAATTTGATACCAAAACCATCCTAATCCAATACAGTTTTCTTTTCTCAGATTTTCAGCATAACGCTTGTAACAACTAATGAATCATTTGCGTGCTTAATCATTATCACGGGAATAACATCATTTGCCATCATCAACTGTTTCAATACGAGTATCAAGAATGAAAAACAAGGCCAGTCTCTAAGCAACCTTAAATTTCAACTAGAACATACTAAAGCTGCCGAGCAAGGTATCACAATGTGCAATTAATATTGCTGATAATGTTATGTTATGAAATTGTCTTTAATTAAAATAACAAGTTTCACTACAATTGACATATGAGAGAGGAAGGCCAAAGATTATTTTATTATCATCCATCATGAGAGAAACATATAATTTTTTTTAAATGAAATGAATTTTTTTTTTCTCCCATTCCCAGTTAGAATGTTTCGACAGTCATAGAAAATTTGAATGTAAAGACAAGGAATGCGTAAAAAGAAGCTTCAAGTAGTTATCTCCATGGGAGTAACTCTATGTACAAGTAAAATTTGCTTGTTTTGCTCTACCTAAATTACAAAATTTTGGTCCCTATTTTGAAATAAAACTTAATAATGATATTCCATTGACAGCGGCTAACACGAGTTTCTACTCAAGCGAGAAGTTAAATGAAGGAATATGTCTTCTCTGCAGGGGATTGTCAAACCCCCCATTGGATGATCATAACCAAATTCTTCCTCAGCTTGGCTTAACAAATCTTGAAATGAAGGCTTGTTCAGGTATGCAATGGGAACCACATATCGTTTCTTTTCACTTTCACCAACATAAACAGCAAAGTAACCCCTTGGCACATATGTTGAACCTGGAGCAGCAGCACCATTCGTTGCTGCCCGGGAAGACCTTTTCAGGAGTTGCTTGGCTTCAATAATACGAGGCAGACGGATGGCCATATCTCGACAGGAGGCTTAATTTCTTGTATGAATTTGGACAAAGGTAGAAAGTTTCACAGCTGGACTAAGGAATGGCGCACTGCTCAATATCGTGTCCGAAGATTTGTGTTTCTCAAACAAAGTTATGAGAGTTTATATAGGAGAATGGAAATTTTGTTATCTTAATTCAATATGATAAAGAGGCTTTTCAATGGACATCAAGTAAAGATAGAAGCTCTCGTGAGGAATCACATGGTTTTGCCTTCCAACTAATGATCAAGCACCATGTATTCTGTTGAAATGATGGGGGGGCCTACCAATTCCTTGATCACGAAGTAGTGAGACCCCTTAGGAAATAATGATAGGCGTCAATTTGGAAAAATCATTCAATAATAGCATAACAAAGTCTGGGGGAAAAAAATAAAATCTTTTCAGACAGCCCATTTCAAGTTCACAAATTTTCAAGTTGAGATGTTGGTCAAATGGTACCAAGCTGCATTTGCATTTGTATATTTGCGGCACATGGAAAATGGTGGGGCAATGCGGTTATGAAATAAATTAGGCAGAAACATGTGATACTTGCTAATTTTTACGCCTGTTGTGTTGCTATCTTCAACCATTTCAACTTATTTTATCTTCCCAAGCGTCCCCACTTAAGGAATTCAAGAGTCTTACAATGTCAGTTGCTAACTCGACAAGTTGAAGCAATTTTCTCAAATAATGTTTTAATGTATGGTCACACCCAAACACTTTGATTGCATTTAATCTTACATTTCCATTTCATCAAACAAAGCTAGATGTTTCCTCTTTCCAGTAGCATTATATATGAACTTCCAAAATCATACCCAAAATAAGGGCGCACAAATAATATGCAAGAAATAATCTCCTTTTTGGAAATAATATGCAGGAATTAATCTTTTTCTCTCATAAGGTAGAATTAAACTAAGTTTCCTATTAAATTTATAATTGAGAGTTATATTGATTTTTGAATTTAATAATAACTAAATCTAATAGATTTAGGATTTTATTAAATTTTATAACTATGACATATTGTCAAAAAAAAAAAATTTGCACACAGATAGAGAAAAGGCCTCCTCCCATTAAAAACCAGCCGCAAGGCTTTGTCTTCAAAGTTTTGAACGCCAAATAATAAATTTCATTAGTTTTGTTTGTTTGTTGGCCCAAGTTCTCCCTACAAAATCAAGCAATTTTGTTTTGCTTGTGTGGGCCGTAGTCTCGGTTTTTCTGGGTAATCAATTTTGTGCGTGCAAAGTCCGTTCGGCCTTGACGATAATTTTTTCATTGATTTTCATCAAGATAAGGCTATGTTTGGACAAATCCTTTTTATTTGTAAATGAGTAAAAAGTTAACTTTTTTTCAAACAAAAATAAATTATCTAAATAAATTTTTATTTCAAAATTTAAAATTTAAAATTCAAAATTTTCCACTTAAATTCCTCTCACATAATTTTAAAAAAAATTTCCTCTTATTTTTCCCTCCAAAATACTTTTTCTATCAAAAAAAAATCTACCAAAATTTTTACACATTCCAATACAATCAATACAACTTTTCTCAAATACATCACACTCCAAACAGAGTCTTAGTATTTTGAATTTATTTATTTATGGACCCAACATCGCCTATATGGGATTATTCACATCCCTTCATAGATTCATTAAATGGAATGGGACTCCAGAATTAAGAACCTCAATAAAAATGAGATTCTATCACATTAAGATGAATAAAACAATTCCCCAGATACGTTGAAAATGAGAATTAATTAGCTAAATAAAATAATTCCCCATTATTTTAATTTCTTTGTAAAAGATGCATGGTGATTTCAGTAAAGAAAATTTTAAAAAAAAATGACAGTAAATCGTGAAAATTTAATCTGAATACAACATTTATTTTAAAAAAGTCTTTCCAAATAAAATGTAAACTGTTAGAAATAAAAAAATTTCATGGTGATAATTCAGATTAAGACTCCTACTTTTTGTATGTTGTACCTTTGGGATGACAGTAGAGACCTAGTATGCCTCATCTTTTCATTTTTAATGGTTTCTGTTATCATTTTCAAAATGTTGAATACAAAATTTAGGACTGCTTATAAAGTGATGAAATTTTTCTTTGTAATTCAGTAATATATCATCTAATTTTAGAGTATCATCATAATGATATTTTTTCCATTTGGTTTTTAGGAAAAAAAAAAGAATTTGTTAGTTTATCTTTGCAATGAAAGAAAAAACAAAACTTTAATATTTGAAAGGTGAATTTTCAACCCTAAAAAAGAAATTTTATGTGCTTATATAGAAAGATGAAGTTGCTTAGGCACGAGATGACATTATCATCAATGGAGAATGAGTATGTCACTTATATAGAAGAGAAACATAATTATTCAACCCTTTCTAGTTAATCCCTAATTACATTTCCCAACTTAATTTGCTCCATGTTGGTGTCTGTGTCTCATTAGTTTTTTCAATTTCATTTCAAATTATTAGAACTTTAAGTAGTCCCTCTGTCCTAAAAAAAGAGTCAGCTTTAGTTTAAATATAACTTTTTATTAAATATTAAGTACAACACACTTAATGTATCAATTAAATGTATAATTTTACATTTTCATCTTTACTTTTTAATTATGAGTATACACAATTATTATTAGTAAGGATATTTTAAAATTTTAGTTTGAAAGTTATTCTTTTTTTGGAACGGAAAGAGTAACTATTAAAGTTGCAAAGATCAAATTGCTACGCAAAGATAGAAGGGTTCAACCAATGCAGAGCCGCACTACACGGATTTTTGCAGTCTATTTCTTCTATTCATACTGAGGGAAGCTGTGCAAGTAGAAGCCGACAAGTTAAGATTTTTGTTTTCTTAGCTACTTTGTAGCTAGGAAGTACCGGTCCCACTATATTGGGGTTATGTCGGTCCCATTTGAGTGGAGTTTTACCTTAACCAACTCCTAGGTTTAGGTTAGTTGTGTTAGGACTCATCTATTTAAGGTTAGTCTTTCTATGGACCCTCTATGTACTGTGTTAACTTGGGTATTCTAAAATTAATATAATCAGTTTGTTTTGGCTTAAAAAAAAAAGAATTTCATGGGGCAAAAGAAGAAACAATGTAGAATATGTAATTTGAAAAACTCTTTAGTATCATTAATATATATGAGAACAATTGAAATACTATATCATTTATTCATTTTAAGATGAAAATTAAGAAAATAACTAAAAAGCTTGATATAATATGTAGGCGTAATACTGTGGAAGTTGGAACACACTACAATTGGCAAGCAAGGGTTTAGCAATGTGCAATATTGCCAATAATTTGATGAATTTATGTTTTATCTAAGACAATTATTAAATTTTACTATAATTGATACATTACAGGGTAGGGAAAAAAAATAATTGTTTTAGGATTATCACCATGAAATAAACTAATTTTTTGTTAATGAAAACAAAGAAATTCTTTCTTCTTCATTTTCCAGTAAAATGTTATGTGGATAGTCACAACCAATCAGGTAAAATGACGTTAAGCAAGCTTTAAATGAATGAGAAAACATGGATTCCAACCCAAGAAGTATAAACTTCATGTGGTTATATCTAGCCTCTGCAATTCAGCAAGCCAGTAACTGTTTATATACATCATAAATCTGTGTGTTATTCTCTACCTAAGTTACAAAATTTTGCTTCTCTATCCTTCAATTTGCAACTACATGATGGCTTGCCATTACCAGCGGCTAACTTGCATTCCTACTCAAGTGAGAAGTTAAGTCGATGAAAACGTCTTCTCTGCAGAGGGATTGTTAATCCCCCCATTATTGGATGATCAAAGCCAAAGTCTTCCTTAGCTTGGCTTAACAATTCTTGGATTGAGGGCAAGTTCAGGCAGGCATGTAATGGGAATCACATATCGTTTCTTTTGATTCTCACCAACATAAACCGCAAAATTGTTGAAGGTTGATTCATAAGTTTGACTTCGTCTTAAATCTGTTGTTAGTGGTGCAGATTCTTGTGACATAATTTTCTAATTGTAGTGACATGAGTATCTTATTTAATTGAGACTTTTTAGATTTCAATTTTTTACTTGTAAGCCTATATGAAGGCATATTCATATCAGAATAAAGTGCAGCAGTTAAATTGCATATTTTCTTGTCCTATATTCTTGCTTTGTTACTCCATATCTTCAACATTTATGGTATCAGAGCCCAGTTTGTGAGATACTTATCACTTGAGAGAAGGGAGAATTATTTCGTCTTTTTTCCGGAATTATTTTGTCATTTTGATGAGTCCTTATTTAAATGTGAAACATGTATACAAGCTAAAGTCATCGTGTTAGCTTTCCTTCTAGCATCAATAAAAGTACTCAACATTTTTCTTTAATACATTCTAATGTTTGGGGCCCATCTCCACCCTCTACAATGTATGGATTTAGATGGTTTGTTATATTTGTGGATGATTGTACTTGAATAACTTGGCTTTATCTTATGAAACACAAGGATGAGGTTACACCCATATTTGCAAAATTTCATGAAATGGTTAAAACACAATTTGATGGAAAAATTCTAGTACTACGTACTAATAATGGGGGTGAATATGTGAACCACACACTTCATGCTTACTTTCATCAACATGGCATGATTCATGAAACATCATCCGCTCAAACTCCACAACATAATGGAGTTGCGGAGCGAAAGAATCGACACATTCTTGTGCAAGAACTCTCCTTATCGGTGGTCATTTGCCAAAAACTTATGGGATGTAGCTTTGGTAACCTCAGTTTATCTTATGAATCGGATGCCTTCAAGAGTGTTGAATTTCAACACTCCTTTACAAAGCCTTGCTAGTTTTATGGTTGTTCCTAGTTCTTGGCATATTAACTTTGCCTCCTAAAGTATTTAGATGTGTGGCTTTTGTTCACTTACATAAAAACCATAGGACCAAACTTGATTCTTGTGCTGAGCGGTGTGTTTTCATCTATTATGAACCACATCAAAAGGGATATCACTGCTACAATCCTAGTGCCAAGAAGCTCCATGTCATTCTTGATGTTACCTTTCTTGAAACTGAATTTTTCTATTCAGCTTCACGCCAAGAGTAGCCGTATATTGATGAAGGCAAGTTGGACAAATATTGGTGGAATGTTTCATATCCTTCGTCCCCTGCATGCTCTGGAACAACGCCACCTAATCCCTTCAATGCTGATATGTCAACTGTGCCGTGGATGACCAGACCACATGGGATAATGCTAAAACACAGGTCACGCTTCAAGAAGGCAAAAATCACGGTGAGTCTAAAACTCCTCAGTTGGCTGAATTTGGAAATTCTGGGAATTATCATGTTGCTAATGCTCAAGATTCGATCCATCCATCTCCTTCTTTTGTACCTGACCAAGCTCCTATGAATGTTCATGAGGTAATTACTTCTCTTTCTTCTAATCATGTAAATTTTGGGAAAGATATGTTTTTCCTAACAGGCACAACCGAGGCAAACCACCGAACAAATATTCACCTAAGGTCAAGAAGTGAAAATCTGTCTATCCTATCGCCAATTATATTTTCACAAGGAATTTATCACCCACCTACAAAGCTTTTATTGCTAATATCTCAACTGAGCACATTCTTGAGAAGGTGGAAGATGCAATGTAGAATCCTAAATGGGTGGCGGCTATGAAGGAGGAGATGGATGCACTTGAAAAAAATGGAACTTGGAGGCTTGTGACTCTCTCAGAGAGAAAAAAGGCAGTTGGTTGCCATTGGGTTTTTACATTCAAATATAAGTCTGATGGATCTATTGAAATGTACAAGGCCCAAGTTGTAGCAAAAGGATATACACAAACCTATAGACTTGATTATAAAGAAACATTCTCTCCGATGGAAAAATTAAATGCGGTGCGGGTTTTGCCATCTCTTACAGCAAATTTAGATTGGCCTTTACATCAACTTGATGTGAAGAATGCTTTTCTTCATGGCAATTTGAATGAAGAAATTTATATGACAGTCCTACTTGGATATCAATGTGATGGCAACCCAAATGTAGTATGCAAGTTGGAATGATCACTCTATGAACTAAAACAGTCCCCCCCCCCGTGCATGGTTTGGACTTTTTGTTTAGCCATGAAGCGATATGGATACAAACAGAGTAATGTTGATCACACATTGTTCTTAAAGTGATAGAAGGACAAGGTGACTCTTCTGATCACAACATTGTTCTTATGTTGATGATATCATTATTACAAGAAATGATCATGTGGAAAGAATAAAGCTCATGTCTAGACTTAATGGTGACTTTAAGATGAAAGATCTTAGAGAATTGAAGTATTTTTGGGCATTGAAGTAGCAAGATCAAAAGAGGGAATATTCTTGTCTCAATGAAAGTATGTACTAGATTTGCTTGCTGAAGTTGGAATGCTGGAATGCAAACCAAGTGATGCTCCCATAGTTCAGAATCACAAGCTTCATGAAAGTTCAAACCAGACTCCTACAAATAAGGATCGGTATTAGCGTTTTGTAAGCCGATTGATCTATTTGTCCCATACCCGACCTGACATTACCTATGCAGTTAGCGTGGTTGGTCAATTTATGCACGCTCCAACAAGGGATGACATGGATGTGGTGATTCGGATCTTGCGATATTTGAAGGTTGCTTCGGGCAAAGGATTGTTTGTTGGAAAGCATGACCATCTTGATATCGAAGGGTATACGGATGCTAATTGGGCAGGAAATATAACTGATAGGCAATCCACTTCTGGTTATCTTACTATGGTAGGCAGCATTCTTGTTACATGAAGGAGTAAGAAGCAAAATATCATGTCCCTTTCAAGTGCTGAAGCCAAATTTGAAGGAGTTGCAAAAGGGGTTTGTGAATTGGTTTGGTTGAAAAGGTTAATGACAGAGCTTGGATATCCACCTAAGGAATGCATGAAACTCTTTTGTGACAATAAGGCAGCTATTAGTATCTCTGAAAATCCAGTTCAGCATGACCAGACAAAGCATGTGGAAATTGATCGTAATTTCATCAAAGAGAAGCTTGAAGAATGAGTCATTCAAATTCCTTTTATCAGATCTATTGATCAGCTAGCCACATGCTAACTAAAGCTGTATTTGGAAAAAAACTTCCACAGTTGGGTATCAAAAGTATTTTTTCACCAACTTGAGGGGAAGTGTTGGTGTGAACATAATTGTAGGAATGTATTTTGGGAAATAATCATCTCATTATGTAAAGATATCTTGTTTTCTATTTATACTTATCTTGTTTCCTATTTGTAGGAGTAAGTTTATGCTCCATATTTGCATTTAACATCATTCAAATTAATGAAAAATATGGATATGTGGAATTCTTTTCTCCATAATTTTTTCTCCTTCAAAACTCTTTTCTTCATTTAGTTGGCCCATGTAAGGGGTTTACTTTGGTGTTCGTGACAAAAGAGGGCTAAAAAATGTGGCCAAAAAATTAAGGAAGTGAGTAGAATTTATGGAAAATATTTCCAACAAAAAATAGTAAGGCTCTGTCTGGTTTCATGAAATTGACGCCCCAAAATTAGAATTAGAGGCCCTAATTCTAATTTTGATATTTGTTTTAATAAAAAATTCAAAACTTCAAAAATTACTTCAATTTTACTTCTTTCTAATTCTATAAATTAAATTTTTTATTTACACTCAAAATTTCCAAATCTAATTTCTCAACAGTTTTAAAAAAAAAACACACAAATTTTTAATCCGGTCATGTATTTAATTTTCAGATTATAACAAAAAACGGGTAAAATTGCCGAAGAGCGCAGCTCCATCTCCTTCTCCATCTAGTCCTCCTTCTTCTTCCTCTCAATTGTGTCATCATCGTCTCTCTTATTTTTCCTCTCAGCCAAATCTTTTTTCTTCTTTTTTTTTGGGATTTGCTTCCATCCAAAACCCAAAAACCCAAAGATGGAGAAGTCAAATAGGAAAACCTTCAATAACTACTACTACTTTTTAATTTTGGAGGAGGAGGAGATTTTCTTGGCCTTTCCCAGATCATTCATCTTCAATCTCCTCCAAGATTCATAATTTGAGGTATATCTTCCTTTGAACTCAATTCTATTATAGATGTTTGTGTTCTCTATCAAAGCTTGCACCTTCTTGCTATGAGATTTTCCATAGGCCCAGATTATTTAATGCTGATTTGTGTTCTCTATCAACGCTTGTTCCTTCTTGTTCTTTTTCTGATATTTTGATATAATTAGGGTTTTATTTCTTTTTAACTTTAGTAAAGGGGTTTTCAATTTTTTTTTTTTGAATAAGTGTTTGAATATATAGTGAGGAGGCTGCAAAAGAGGCGCTGCTAGGGGATTCTCTACTAATCTACTCCCAAACAAAATTGTTGGGATTTCAAGTAAAGATTTTTTTTTTTTAATTTTTTCAATTTTAACATAGAATAATAGAAAGTGACAATGCAAGAGGCAAATAGTCATTTTCCATCTTGACCAAAAATTTCATTGGTAATTCTCCAATAGATTTTTGTCATTTTTTCATTTTGGTAGCATGTAAGAAATTGAAAAAGAGAAGATTTTTGGGCAATGGAAAACCCAACAAAATTATTGTGACTTCATCATCTTCCCTGCAATCACCAAGTCCAAACCACCACTTTGATTTGTACTTTAATTTATGTATTAATCTGAAAACTTGTTCACTGTAAGTTTTGCTTTTCCTAATCTAACTTTCATCTTTGAATCTAGAATATGATGTGTGATTCGTTGCTTAAGTGTATATGTTGAATTGGGTTGTGGTTTTGGCGGATTTTGATGATAAAGGTTGGATGTTTATGGGAAAATTCTTTTGGGAAAGTTACAGTAATAAGATTAATAATTTGTGTTTGCTTAAGTGAATTTTTGCGGGGTGCATATTATTAGCCGCCATTTGCTTGTGATTGTTTTTTGGTTCTGCTGTTACCCTTGGGTTAGTGGGATTCTTCATTTGAAGTGACTGGTAAAAAGGGTTATTTTGATATTTGAACTTCATAAAGTACATATCTTTATGAGTGGACTTGGAATTGAAAGGGACTTTCGTGAAATTGTTTTGGAGGGTTTGTATGATGATCAGCCACTTATCAAATTCTTGGTTAATTAATGCAAGGAAGTATGGGAAATTTAATACCTAGAACCGAAAACGTAATTTTAGCGAAACTTCACTAATGACTGAAGTGAAGCCTGTAAAACTATTTCCTATGATCTTTTGCTTTTTCCGCTCACTATTTTTGACTTGGGTTGATTGAGGAACTTCGAGCAATGGTTGGAACTTTAGGGAGTTAAGGGAGTTTCATGGGCCTTTTTTAAGAAAAAAAATGGGAGATCTTATAAAGATTTTCAGAATAGATTGCAATTGGTGTAGAACTGGTACACAAACTTTTCAATTGTAAGATTGAACTATTTTTGGCAATTCAGCTTGGTATAGTCCTCAGTTACCCTAGGCAACTTCTTTGGTGACAGCATAAGTTTATTGACGCAAGAACCATTTTTTATTCATAGGTCTATCATTGTTATGCTTTTATGGTTTCCTGGACAATTGGGTTGTCCTCCTTAGGACTTAATAAAATGGCTAATGGTTGGGAGACATTAGCCTTTTCTTTTTGTTGATGACTTTAATTCAAGCAACACGCTTCCTGAGATAGGGTTCATGGATTGATGGTTGTGCTCCTTGTGTTATTATTCTTCTTGTTCTTGGCCAGTTGCCATTTGATTATGTATATTTACCTTGGTGTAACAGAACCATGTTCTTTCCTAAGTACAAGGGAAGAAGTACAAGTGGAGGTTATTTTTTTTTTTAATAAAAATTTTCACCCCTTATTTCAAACCTAGAGGTTTCATGGCTATTCTTTACATATATAGTAGAGGTTGCTATGTATGTGTGCTTACTACTCATCCTCTTTGTTCCTTTCCATTCTCAAAATTTCCATGATGATATTGACATCGAACCCTATCAGGAGCCTTATCGAGGAGGTGGTTCTAAAGACCCATTGTCCTATCCGCTAGGCCTCACTCGAGCGAGAGCAAAGGAATTCAAACAAGCTGTCGATATCATGGTTCAAGAGTTATGGAATAAAGACAATATCAATTCAAGACTTGAAGCTTCTAAAACTCTTTGGCGTAACACGATCACTTTTGGGCCAATGAATTCCGAATGATGACGTTTTAGTAGTTCAAAGTCATTTAGATAGACTTTTAGGCATATTTTCAATTTTTATTATTTTAGGAAAAATTTTCATTAATTAGGGGTATTTTTGTCCTTTGTCCTTTTAGGATTAGCACTCTACATAAGGGTGCTTATAATTTTCTGGAGACAGACAACCATTATTCTGAGATGAGGAAATTCCTTTCTCTTCTTCGAGAATTTCTTTAAAGCGATCGATCTGACTTATCAGGCAAGTCAGTGAATTTTACTTGTTCGTGGCGTCTGTAACGTTAGTTGGTTGACACAGGTTCGTTATCAGGTCACGTTCATACCGAGGTTACCAATCACATGTTCGATTAGGGGTCGAGGTCAATAATTCGCAACTCCTAGATCTTCGTAGAATGATCAATTCCGCATCGATTCACATTATTTGGTATCAGAGCTTGTTCTACAAGGTCTAGTTATTCTAATTTTACTACTTTTTACTCAGCAATTTGAGATTAAGAATCTAGATTTTCAAAAAAAAAAAAGAGAAGGCCGCCGTCTAGGAAAAAAAAATATCCAGCAGCTGCAATCCAGAAAAGCTGCAAGGCTTGTGCAGAAAAAAAAAACCGAAGCTTTGAAGTTTCTTGATTCGAATTCAATCTGCCTGTATTCTTGTCTTGTTCTGTGCCGCCGAAGTCTCTCTGTCAATTCATTTGTTTGCTTGCTTTGTTTTGTTCCAACTTCCAAACCGTGGCCCACGTGAAGAATTGTTTTGCTTGCTTTGTTTTTGCTTTGACCGAAGAATTCTTTTGGCGAATTCCTTCCAATTTTGCTTTGTTTGTGTGTGGGTCACCTACCAATCTCTTTGTTTGCTTTTGGCCGAAGAATTCTTGGTGAATTTCTTCCAATTTTGCTTTGTTTTTGTGTGGGCCACTTACCAATTCATCTGTTTGCTTTCTGGCTGAAGTACTCGTTGAGAAAAAAAACCCGAAGTTCTCTCCACATATTCAAACAAGATTGTCTGCTTTAGTTGGCCGACAAATCAACTTGGTTATCATTTTTTTGTTTTTTTTATTTTATTTATTTTCTTTTTTTTTTCAAAATTATTTTGAGTTCTGTAATTTTGATTTTTTGTATTAGGGCTTTGTAATTGTATTTTTGAATTCATTCCAAAAAAAAAAAAGAAAAAAAGAAAAAAAAGAAAAGGAAAAAAAAGTCGGCAAAAGAGAAAAAAAGAAAAGAAAAAAAAAGTTGGCAAAATAAAAAAAAAGAGAGAAAAAGAAAAAAAAAGTCGGCAAAAGAAAAGAGAGAGAGAAAAAAAAGATCAATCATGTCAGGCGGGTCAAGAAAGCGTGAATCAAAGTACTAATCCAAGAGATGATGCGATTTTGGCAGGCATCCAACAATTAAGCTAACAACTTGAAGCACTTAACAATTGAGTTGTAAGGTGTGGGACAAGACTCGAGGGTGATCAAGAGTCACCACGAGGGAGGTCACAAAATCACCGAGGTGAACCTAGGGGGCAACCTAGATGGCAACAGAAATTTGAAGATGAAGATGTGTCCAATACAAAAGATGATTGAGATGGTAGATTTGGGAGTAGGAACAGACACCGAGGGTTTAGAAACCGAGAAAATGATGAACTTGGTAACATCAAAATGAAGATTCCATCTTTCCAAGGAAAAAATGATCCTGATGCATATTTAGAATGGGAGAAACGAATGGAGATGGTGTTTGATTGCCAACGCTATTAAGAGCTCAAGAAGGTAAAAATTGCAGCTGTTGAATTCACTGATTATGCTATAATATGGTGGGATCAACTTGTGACTAGCAAGAGACGTAACTGTGAAAGGCCAATAGAAACGTGGGATGAGATGAAAGCGGTGATGAGGAGGCATTTTATACCAAGTTATTACCATCGAGACTTGTTCCACAAGTTGTAGAATCTCACACAAGGCAATAAGAGGATGGAAGAGTATCATAAAGACATAGAAATTGCCATGATCCGTGCTAATGTGTTAGAGGATCGTGAGGCTACAATATCACGATTCTTGAGTGGTTTGAGCCGAGATATAGCCAGGGTGGTAGAGCTGCAACATTATGTTGAGTTGGAAGAATTGGTAGATAAATCTATTAAAGTTGAGAGACAATTGAAGATGGATCGAAATTACAAGAGTGGTGGAAGTTCAAGTTCAAATTGGAAGTCTAATTGGAAGAGAAATGAGAAGCCAAATTGGAGGGAAAACAACACCAAGGCCAAATTCTCAAAAGAAAAGGATAAGGATGGAAAAATTGTTTCGAATTCGACTTCAAGTAAAACCGAAAACCCTAACACTAAGACTCGTAATATTAAATGTTTCAAGTGTTTGGGCATAGGTCATATGGCAAATCAATGCCCTAATAGGAGGGTGATGATCATGACTGGACATGGCAATGTTGAATCTAACAGTGAGAAAAAGGAAGAGGATGAGGAGATGCCACCGTTGTTGGAGAACTGTAACGATGTTGAGATGCCAGTCATGGGTGAATTGATGGTGGTTAGGCGTTCTCTAAATGTTTAAGTTAAGGAGGAGGAGCAATACCAACAACAAGATAATCTGTTCCATACAAGATGCTTGGTGTATGGTAAGATTTGTAGTGTGATTGTTGATGGGGGTAGTTGCACGAATGTGGCGAGTTATACCATGGTAGAAAAGTTTGGATTACGAACTGAAAAACATCCTAAACCATATAGCCTACAGTGGTTGAATGATAGTGGAGAAGTGAAGGTGACAAAGCAAATCCGAGTTCCATTTGAGATAGGGAAATATAAAAACGAGATGATGTGTAATGTCATACCTATGTAAGCAGGCCATCTTTTATTCGGTAGGCCATGGCAATATGATCGGAAAGTACATCATGATGGGTACACCAACCGATATTCGTTGGTAATGAATCAGAAGATTTACACTTTGGTACTTATGACATCTGCTGAGGTGTATGAAGATCAATTGAAATTACAACGTGAAGCCGAAAGGGAGAGAAAAGAGGATTCTGAAAAGCAAGGAAAAGTAGTGGCTGAAAGCAGTGGAGTGGTAAAAGCTGAGGGAAAAAGAGAGAGGAAAGAAAAGATGAAAAAAAATTTCTTCGCAAAATCGAGTGAAGTGAGGAGAGCTTTACTTCTGGACCGACCGATACTTGTACTTTTGTACAAGGAGACACTATTTACTACTAACAAACTTGACCCAATTTGCCTAGTTTTGTCGTCTCTTTGTTGCAGGAATTTGAAGATGTCTTTCTTGATGAGATTCCTGGAGGTCTACCACCAATTCGAGGCATAGAGCATCCAATTGATTTGATTCCTGATGTTCCATTACCTAATCGACTTGCATATCGAAGCAATCCCGAGGAGACGAAGGAACTTCAGCGGCAAGTTAGTGAATTACTAGAGCGAGGACATGTGCGAGAGAGTTTTAGCCTATGTGCTATGCCTGTTTTGTTAGTGCTGAAGAATGATGGGTCTTGGCGAATGTGTGTTGATTGCCGAGCAATCAATAACATTACGGTAAAGTATCGACATCCTATTCCTAAGCTAGATGATATGTTAGATGAATTGCATGGAACTTGTATATTTACAAAAATCGATCTGAAAAGTGGTTATCATCATATTAGAATAAAAGAAATGGATGAATGGAAAACTGCATTTAAGACCAAATATAGGCTGTATGAGTGGTTAGTTATGCCATTTGATTTAACGAATGCACCAAGTACTTTCATGCATCTTATGAATCATGTTCTGCGTGCTTTTATTGGTCGATTTGTGGTTGTCTATTTTGATGATATCTTGATATATAGTCGAAGCCTCGATGACCATATTGAACATGTGCGTGCTGTTTTGCAGGTTTTAAAGGGCGAGCAATTATATGCTAACTTAAAGAAGTGCTCTTTTGTGACTAACAAATTGATATTTTTAGGGTTTGTTGTTAATACTGATGGAATACAGGTTGATGAAGAAAAGGTGAAATCAATCCGTGAATGGCCAACACCTAAGACAATAGGAGAGGTGCGCAGTTTTCATGGATTAGCCAGTTTCTATCGCAGATTTGTGAAAGATTTCAGCACCATTGCTGCACCCTTAACCGAGGTTATCAAGAAAAACGTGGGCTTCATGCGGAGAAAAGAGCAAGAGAGAGCATTCAATTTATTAAAGGATAAGCTAACTAATGCTCATTTGTTGTCTTTACCAAATTTCAGTGCTACTTTTGAAATAGAATGAGATGCTTCTGGTACAGGAATTGGAGCCGTGTTAATGCAAGGAGGACGTCCCATAGCTTATTTCAATGAGAAGTTAAGTGGAACAACATTGAATTATCCAACTTACGATAAAGAAATGTATGCTTTGGTCCGAGCTTTGGAGACTTAGCAACATTATCTGTGGCCAAAAGAGTTTGTGATCCACACCGATCACGAGACTTTGAAGTACTTAAGAGGCAGCAAAAGCTGAACAAAAGACATGCCAAATGGATGGAGTTCATCGAGACTTTTCCATATGTAATCAAGTACAAGAAAGGTAAGGAAAATGTGGTAGTCGATGCACTTTCTTGAAGGTACGCAATTCTAACTACTTTAGGAGCAAAATGTCTTGGATTTGAGCATATGAAAGAATTATATATTGATGATGATGACTTTGGAAGAGTGTTTGAAGCTTGTGAGCATGCTGCCTTTGAAAAATTCTATAGGCATGATGGATATCTCTTTCATGAAAACAAGTTGTGTTTGCCTAAATGTACTTTGCAAGAGTTGTTAGTACAAGAGTCACATAGTGGCGGTTTAATGGGACATTTTGGCATAAATAAAACATATGAAATACTGCATGAACATTTTTATTGACCACACATGAAACGAGATGTCACACGTGTTTGTGAGAGATGCATTGCTTGTAAGCAGGTTCAGTCTACAACTAAACCACATGGTTTGTATACCCCTTTGCCTATCCCAACACATCATTGGGTTGATATTTCTATGGATTTTGTGTTAGGATTGCCTAGGTCTAAGCATGGTAGGGATTCTATTTATGTGGTTGTAGATCGGTTTTCGAAAATGGCTAATTTTATACCTTGTCATAAATCTGATGATGCCACGCATATTGCTGATTTGTTCTTTCGTGAGGTTGTGCGTTTGCATGGCATGCCTAGGTTCATTGTTTCTGATCGAGACACTAAATTTCTTAGCTACTTTTGGAAGACATTGTGGAAGAAGTTAGATACACAACTTTTATTTTCTACTACCTGTCATACACAAACTAATGGTCAAATTGAAGTAGTTAATAGAACTTTAGGGACTTTATTGCGTGCTATCATTAAGAAGAATATTAAGTCATAGGAAGACTGTTTACCTCATGTTGAATTTGCTTATAACAGGAGCGTACATTCTACTACTAAATTCACACCGTTTGAGGTTGTCTATGGTTTTAATCATTTAACTCCGTTAGATTTAACCTCTTTGCCTGTTGATGAGCGTGTGGATTTAGATGGTGGTAAGAAAGCTGAATTTGTGAAGACTTTGCATGAACAAATACGGCTAAATATTGAGCATAAGACAGAGCAATATGCAAAGCAAGCCAACAAATGAAGAAAGAGAGTAGTGTTTGAGCCCGGTGATTGGGTTTGGGTTCATATGTGCACAGAGCGTTTTCCAGCACAACGACGTTCTAAGCTGTTACCGCGAGGGGATGGACCATTCATGATATTGGAGAGAGTCAACGATAATGCCTACAAGCTTGATCTTCTAGGTGCGTATGGTGTTAGTGCTACTTTTAATGTCTCTGACTTGACTCTTTTCGATGCAGGTGATGATTTGAGGGCAAATCCTTTGCATGGGGAAGGGAATGATATGGACATCGAACCCTATCAGGAGCCCTATCGAGGAGGAGGTGCTAGAGACCCATTGTCCTATCCACTAGGCCCGATCACTCAAGCGAGAGCGAAGGAATTCAAGCAAGTTGTCGGTATCATGGTTCAAGAGTTATGGAATAGAGACAATATCAATTCAAGACTTGAAGCTTCTGAAACTCTTTGGCGTAACACGATCACTTTTGGGCCAACAAATTTCGAATGATGATGTTTTAGCAGTTCAAAGTCATTTAGATAGACTTTTAGGCATATTTTCAATTTTTATTATTTTAGGAAAAATTTTCATTAATTAGGGGTATTTTTATCTTTTGTCCTTTTAGGTTAGCACTCTATATAAGGGTGCTTATGATTTTCTGAAAATAGACAACCATTATTCTGAGATTTAATATATTGAGAGGAAATTCCTTTCTCTTCTTCGAGAATTTCTTTGAAGCAATCGATCTGACTTATCGGGCAAGTCAACGAATTTACTTGTTCGTGGCATTTATAACGTTGGTAGGTTGACACAGGTTCGTCAACAGGTCACGTTCATACCGAGGTTACCAATCACAGATTCGATTGGGGTCGAAGTCAACAATTCGCAACTCTTAGATCTTCGTAGAACGATCAATTCCCATCACATGACCGTCAACTTTCCGTTGAACTCTAGATATATCTTTAAGTTCCTCTGACGATCTCTGACCATCAACTTTCTGTTGAACTGTAGATGTCTTAAGTTCTTCGATAATAGCAAAAATCCTAGACTTTTTGGTGAGGTATGCAACCGAATCCTACTTTAATACTGATTTTTTGCTTTGTATCAGTTTGTACAGTCTTATATCACATGCTTATCATGTATTCTTTGCTAAAGTAATGAAGTATATTTCGGATGTTACAAGGGAATTTCAAAATGTTGTCAAAATGGACTTGTGCTAAATTAGGCATTCTTTTTTCCATTGATAAATGAAAGAAATACAGTCTTATATAACAAGCCTATCCTGTATTCTTTGCTAAAGTAATGAAGTACATTTCAGATGTTACAAGGGAAGTTCAAAATGTTGTCGAAATAGACTTGTGCTAAATTAGGCATTCTTTTTTCCATTGATAAATGAAAGAAATTCATAAAACTTTGTTTGTCCAGCACAACTTAGTCCTCTTTCAAAGTATTTTTCTCCTACAACCGAACATCGATTTTCTTTTTTTCCTCCCTTTTCTCCTTATTCACTCCATTGGTTCTATTAATAGCTCTCTTTACTCCTTTTTGTTAAGTATTCCATTTTATTAGCTATATAGATGTTTCACTTGATACCAACCCCACAAGGTAACTTTTATGTGCTGAATGACATTTTTCGATTGAACTATTTATGGTGGAACTTGTCTCTCTGATATATGAAGGGGGATCATTGTCTCCCATGTGTTATTGGTTAAACTAGTTTGCGATTTGTTTTCTAATATTTTGAACAAAAATTTTGGAGATATTTTGTGATTTTTACTTCTTTGTAAGTCATGAATAGTTTAGATGTACTTTCTTGTAATTTAAGTGGATACTTAGATGTACTGAATGACATTTTTCGATTGAACTATTTATGGTGGAACTTGTCTCTCTGATATATGAAGGGGATCATTGTCTCCCATGTGTTATTGGTTAAACTAGTTTGTGATTTGTTTTCTAATATTTTGAACAAAAATTTTGGAGATATTTTGTAATTTTTACTTCTTTGTAAGTCATGAATAGTTTAGATGTACTTTCTTGTAATTTAAGTGGATAGTTAAATTAGTTTTGGATTTGTTGTGATGTTAAAATTTGGGAATCCTTTTGTAGAATAGATGATATGATATGTGAACAAGTTGGTTAAAAGTTATTTAATTTGTGCTTTTAAAACTTGTCCTGGCAAGTTCATGGGTGTGGTTAATTTAGAGTGAGATTCATTAATGGTTGAAGTGCTTGCAACTACCATTCATGTTGAAGGCTTGTTCAACTTTTACTTGCAGATGGACATAAAATGTTCCATTTGTGAAGTTTTGAAGAACTAGTATTATTAGGTCATTTTAGTGGTAATGTTCAGTAATCGTTGGAAGTGCTGAATAACCATATTATAGTATATTAGTATTGGATAATATCATTTGCAAACTTATTGTCTAATTGCTATAGTTTATCTTTATGATATTACTTGTTCTCGTACAAAAATATTTTTTGAAATGTAAGAGTCTATATAGTGCGGTTTAATGTTAACAACTTTAATATAAACTTTCAACTTTTAAAAAGTAATGCAAACATTAAAAAATTCTTAGATCAAGCGCAATGTTACTTAATTATGAGATGTTGAAATTGTTTGTTTACATAGAAATATTTTATCAAAATTTTTTGTTACATATGCATCAATATCAATAGTTAACCCTTTTAATTTAGGAGCCTTTATCCTATTATTTATTATACATGTATAATTAATAAATTTTAATTGTATTTGAAATTTCAATTTACATGTAATTTTTCAATATCCAAACAAAGAAATTGGAATTATAAATGAATTCTTTTTTTTATGCAAATGATTTGCCAAATAAAAGAATTCAAAGAATTTAAAATTCTAATGTAACAAATTCAATCCTACATAATTATAATTTTAATTCAATTCTAATTCTAAAACACCAAATGAGCTCGAAGTGTTTTTTTTTTTTAATTTATTTTAGAAAGTGGTGGCCAAGAACCACACCACCAGTTGCCCGTTCCTGTAACCATTGGCTAATTGGATTCAGGCCAAATTCTATTAATCTTATTAAAATTTGACGTAGTGGCTGACAATTCGATAGTGATCTAGTTACAAGTAGACAACCATGCTCTTAGAATTTTTTAAAAAAAAATTCTTTATTAACAATGTATAAAAGTATTAATTTTTTTTTTAAAAAAAATAACTAAACTTCTTTACCCAATAACTACTTAAAAATTATCGATGTTAATTTCTAGTTAGACTTTATAGATATCTCAATCTACGTTTAATAAAATTCTATTCTAATACATTTTTTTTCATATATTTCAATGGGTATTTTTAATATATATGAGACATCCAATAATTCTCATCTATTAGGTATTTAATTAAAAAAATAAGAGTTTAATTAAAAAACTATATACGCTTTTTTGGATTAAAATATTTGAAAGTTGTTGAAATGTGTCGTAGATAAGAATAGATGTAAATATCCCTTTTTCTGTTAACTTAATTATAAGGATTACTTTGTTGATAGGGATCAAGTTAGTTCAGTAAGATAGAGATCAAGTTAGTTCAGTAAGATATTTTCTTTTTATATAAAGCCCTGTAAAGCACAATGATTAATATAGAAGAAAAATATTCTCCATTCTCTATTTTTTTTACATGGTATTAGAGCAAGGTTCGCGATTGTGATACCTTACATGCCATAGCATCGATATTTACATGCCATAGCATTGACATCCATTCTTTCCTTATTATCTGTCGTCGTATATTTACGTGCCATAGCATTAATATTTACATGCCATAGCATTGACGTCCATTCTTTCTTTTTTTTTCTTCTCGATCAACTCGGTGGCATTCTTTTTCCCAACTGTATTTGCTCATGGCTTCTCAAGACAATCCTCTACACTCTCTTCATTCTGCATCATCTGGTCCTTTAAACCGCAAGGCGCTTCGCTGTTCCTACTGTAACCGAGATAATCATGTAAGGGAAAAATGCTGGAAGTTACATGGATATCCACCGGGACTTTCTAAAACTGCCTCAAACAAGGGGCATGTGCGGGGAGAGGATCATGTGATGAAGCAATTTCTGTCAACAGCAAACAACTTGACTGATTTCTAACTGCGATAAATGCTGTCCATTATGCAAGGATCTGGGTTGTCTCAGCCAACCACCACTCCTAAGGCGAATACCGTCGTTACAAATAAGGATGACATTTCTCCAGGTTTGTCACTTTCTGAAATTATTGTTGACAGTGGAGCAACGGACCATATTACTTCATCGGCAAAGCATCTCCTTGACATAAAAAAAACACGATTTTGCCGCCAGTAATCATGCCAAATGGAGAACAGGCTCCAATCATTTCTACTGGGCACTTATCTTTAAGCCCTCTTCTTTATTTAAAAAATATAGCAAGCCGTACCATCAACTCAGTTTCTACCTCTCATGAAAACGCTGTCCTGTGGCATCGTCGATTAGGTCATTTATCTTCCTCTAGACTAGGAGTCCTTGCCAGAACATCACTTAATTTCCCTTTAGAATCAACTAAAGTCTGTGATATTTGTGCTTTAGCAAAACAGACGAGACTTCCATTTTCTGTTAGTTCTATTTCCACAATAAAACCATTTGAGTTGATCCACTGTGATATTTGGGGACCATATAAAATTCCTTCTCTTTCTGGTGCCAAATATTTTCTAACCATTGTGGACGATTTTTCCCGATTTACTTGGATTTTTTTTATGCAGCATAAAAGTGAAACCCAACAACTTCTAAAAAATTTCTTCTCATTCGTACACACCCAGTTCAAGGCTACTATAGCCAATCTTCGGGCTGATAATGGCGGTGAATTTCTTTCCCTACAGGCTTACTTTGCCCAACAAGGCACCATTTATCAACATTCTTGTGTTTACACCTCAAAGAAATGGCGTCGTTGAACGTAAACACAGGCACATTCTTGAGACAGCTCGAGCTCTTCGTTTTCAAGCTCATCTTCCTTTGCAGTTCTGGGCTGAATGTGTCGCCACTGGGGTCCATATCATCAACAGACTCCCCTCACCCATCTTGTCTCATCATACTCCTTTTGAGAGGCTTTATGGTAAACCGCCCACTTACTCTCACCTTAAGGTTTTTGGCTGTTTAGCTTATTCAACTAATGTTCATATCCAAAATAAATTTGCTCCCCGTGCGGCAAAATGCATCTTTCTTGGCTATCCACTTGGACAAAAGGCTTATAAACTGTATGATCTTGACACTCACAAAATTTTCACTAGCCGTGATGTTGTTTTCCATAAGGATATTTTTCCATATGTACCCACCACTGCCTCGACCACTGATTCCGTCACTCCAGTAACCATTTTGGACACTGAAGTTTCCTCACCCATTCCGGATACTCACACTGAATCTTCTCCTGCACCTTTGCGTCGTTCTCAACGGCACCGTGTTCCACCTACCTTTTTGCGTGACTACATTTGTAATCAGGTTATGTCTTCCGACGCCATGTCTCCCTCCTCATCAATTTCTCCTAAAGGTACACGATATCCTCTTTCCAATTTTGTTTCTTATGCTAGATGTACCCCAGCACACAGCTCTTTTCTTGCTGCCGTTACTAATGATGTTGAACCTAAGTCTTATGAGGAAGCTGCATCTCTCCCACATTGGCACAATGCAATGCAATCTGAACTCACAGCCTTAGCCGCCAACAATACTTGGTCTCTTGTCCCTCTTCCTTCTGGCAAGCATGCTATTGGCTGTCGTTGGGTCTACAAAATTAAGCGCAAGTCGGATGGCTCCCTTGAGCGCTATAAGGCGCGATTGGTTGCCAAAGGATATATTCAACTTGAAGGCATCGACTATCATGATACATTTTCCCCTACTGCTAAGATGGTTACTGTTCGTTGCTTATTAGCTTTGGCAGCTTCTCAACATTGGTCTATTCACCAAATGGACGTCCATAACGCCTTCCTTCATGGTGACCTCTCTGAAGAAATTTTTATGACTCTTCCTCCTGGTCTTGCGCGACAGGGGAAGAATCTTGTGTGTCGCCTCAACAAGTCCTTGTATGGATTAAAGCAGGCATCACGTCAATGGTTTGAAAAATTTTCTACCTCTATCCAGAATGTTGGTTTCGTCTAGTCCAAGGCTGATTATTCGTTGTTCAAACACAACAAAGGCAAATCTTTCACGGCACTTTTGATCTATGTTGATGACATTCTCATAACCGGAAATGACCCAGATGCTATATCTGCTCTTAAAAAACTCTTGCATAGCCATTTTCGGATAAAAGACTTGGGTGATCTTAAATATTTCTTGGGTATTGAAGTCTCTAGGTCAAAGAAGGGCATATTCATTTCACAAAGGAAATATGCTTTGGACATCATGAAAGATAGTGGATATTTGGGGGCTAAGCCTACAAATTTTCCCATGAAACAAACTTTAAAGCTGACTGATGAAGGCGAAATATTGAAGGATCCATCTTTATACAGGCGCCTTGTGGGACGCCTAATTTATTTGACTGTTACCCGTCCAGATATTACTTATTCAGTGCACATATTGAGCAGGTTCATGCATGCACCATGCAAACCTCATATGGAGGCTGTCATGCGTGTGCTGCGTTATTTAAAAAATAACCCAGGACAAGATATTTTTTTTTCCTCACAAAGTGACTTATCTTTAAAGGCTTTTTGTGATTCAGACTGGGGAGGCTGTCCAATGTCTCGAAAATCGACTACCGGTTATTGTGTTTTTTTGGGATCTTCTTGTGTTTCTTGGAGAACCAAGAAACAAAAGACTGTTTCTTTATCCTCAGCAGAAGCTGAATATAGAGCTATGGCTGGTGCATGTTGCGAGTTGTCTTGGATACGTTCGTTATTGAAGTATTTGCGGGTATTGCATTCCAAGCCAGCACTCTTGTATTGTGACAATAAAGCAACATTGCACATAGCAACAAATCCAGTATTCCATGAAAGGACCAGGCATATAGAAATAGACTGTCATTTTATTCGAGACAAAATTCAAGATGGATCAATCGCCACTGAATATGTGCCCTCAACTGCACAACTAGCTGATATTTTTACTAAACCACTTGGGAAGGAAGCTTTCACAACAATAAAACGCAAGTTGGGAGTTCTTGACATCCACTCTCCAACTTGAGGGGGAGTGTTGAAATGTGTTGTAGATAAGAATAGATGTAAATATCCCTTTTTCTGTTAACTTAATTATAGGGATTACTTTATTGATAGGGATCAAGTTAGTTCAGTAAGATAGAGATCAAGTTAGTTCAGTAAAATATTTTCTTTTTATATAAAGCCTTGTAAAGCACAATGATTAATATAGAAGAAAAATATTCTCCATTCTCTATTTTTTTTACAAAAGTGAACCTTATTTTGTGATTGAGTATTATACTAATAATTGTTTCAATTTATTTCGGTTTGATACTGATCGTGCCATTTGGTCCCAAAAACTAACATTTTACTATTATTTTATGGTTATAATAAAATTCCTTTTAACTACAAATGTAAAGTGGTATTATTTTTAGTTAGTGAGATTTGAACATGTGTTTTAGGTGAATTATGGTGTTCGCTACTCCTTGATCCTATTATAAAATTTTGATTGGTGCGAGAAAACAAAATTTTGCACTTCTTGCTGCAATCTATCAAGTTGAGCTTTGAGGATGAACTTTTGACAAAAAATTTTCCCATGTCAGTACTACATGGATAACATAATACTACATGGATAACATAAGAACAAAAAACCACATGATTATCACATATTTCATGGAGCAGACTAGTTTGGTACTAAATCAACTGCACCTTATATGTAAGCTCCTTTCAAAAGTCTTCAATGCATGCATGCCAATTTAAAAAAAAAAAAAAGACTTAAACTAGTGATACACAGGACCAATTAGAGTTACACTAGTATCAAATGTATTGAAATATGAGTTTGTAGTTTGCAAATATATATATATGGCATCATTTGCCTAAATCAGTTATCTTGTGACAGTTGACCAACATTTTGACTGTGCTCTTGCCTAATGATCTCATTAAACTTATACAGGTTTTCAAGTCTGCATCACAAGTCACCGAAATCCAATCCTCATCTTCATCTAAATACTTGACACTGAAACTTCCAATTGATAGACAGAATCGTTTTGCAATTTCCTTTTCCAAGGCCACCTTTCCTGATGAAACCGGAAAATATAATCTGATAATATCATCTCTGTATGTGACCTTTACCATTATGTTGCTGCCATTTTGGACTGTCATTGCATTTTGGGTGGAGTCTGGCTTAGAGTCCAAGTCTTGTTCAACTAGCTTGACAGGCAACGGCAAATCTTTTACACGAGAATCTTCCATAATTTTCTCAGAAGTTTGAATCAACTCTTGAGCAGTATTGGAGAGGTGGTCATCATTTTTCAAATTATGAGGTGGCCACCTGAAAATCTGATGGTGCTCACGTATTCGCTTAAATGTAGATATGCTGACTACAATGACAAAAGGTAGTGTCAATGATGAGTCCTAGGCATCATCTTGTATGGAAAGTTGCCATACTAACTCTTTTAGGGGTATTTTGGAAGATTCTATTATGAATATTTGTTTTTAGGCTATATTTGGATTAACACTAATGTAAGAAAAGATAATTTTTTAAAAAAAAAAAAATTCCAAACAACTTTTTTATTCTATTTAAAAATTTAAATTTAAAATTTAAATTTCCACTAAAATTATTTTCATATTATTTTTAAAAAATTTAACCTCCATAAAAAGATTTAATTAATTTACAAAGTTTATTTTCTTGTTCGCGAATCATGCCACTCTCAAGTTAAATATATAAAATTTTATTTTAAATCACTATTTAAAAAATGCAACTTTCACATCCATTTGACAAATAAAAGGTCTATGAATAGAAGGCAAAGCAAATAAAACTTGAATAGAAGAAATTTTTGTAACAGTTGCAAAAGCATCCAAATAGTCATTATTTTGTCTTTGAGAAATTTTTTTTTGCAACTAAACATACTTTATATTTATTTATAGATTCATTGGTATTACATTTACTTTTCAAAATCCATTTATAATTAATAATTTTTACAAAGTTGTAAAGTTTTACTCGATGTCGGTTTTTCATTGGTTAAAGTGAATAAATACATCTATACTAAAATTGTTAATAATGATTATGTGACCATTAGCTTGTATATAGGTGATATACTTATATATGATGCCACTTAGATATTATAAATAATATTAAATATTTTATATTGTTTAGTTTTGATATGAAAGATGTAAGTGAGACAAATCTAATATTGAATGTTAAAATTATAAAAAGAAACAATGGTATTATGTTGTCACAAGAACATTAAGTTGAAAAACTTCTAAGGAAGTTTGAAAATTATTATGTGATACCAATGAGCACTTTTTATGACTCTAACACACAACTGAAAAAGATTCATAGTAATCCAATTGTTGAGTCTAAATATGTTTAGATTATTAGGAGTTTGATGCATGTAATGAACTTTCACACATTTCAATACAAAATTCTTAAATATAACACAATCCAAACATATATAATTATAAAAATTTTAACATGAAATCGAGGTATAATGTCATAAAGCAACTACTAATAGATAAAACCATTTAAAATCATTTCTATCGATTATATGAAGTCAGAAGTGGATTTGGCTAATCTTTTGATTAAATATTTGGAAAGAAAATTATTTTTTCAAAGATCAAGAGAAATAAGATTCAAGTTAACAAGTTGCCAATAGAGATTATAACGCAACTTATGTGACTGGAGATCTTAAGAAATAGGCTCATATAATTACTAATAAGTCAAAATTGACGTTGAGACACTGGAATTTAAGTTCTTTTTACAATGTGTGTTTTTAACTGTTATATTGAGTTTAAACTGCAAATGAATTTATACATGGATAGTGTGTTTACAACCGTATAAATTTAAAGAATTTACCTATATATTGAGAGTGGAGTAGGACTACTACTATTAGATCTTGGCCAGATTTTTAGAGCTGTAATGAATAAACCAGGTGTGTAAATAGACTATTTGTACAAAAACACATTGAACAATAAAAAATATAGAAATTGCATTGTGATTGATAAAATCCGTCTGGACAATGATTTATTAGTTTATAAAGATAAAGATGTTACATTTTACCAATAATTTTAAATGTCATATTTTATCAATATAACTTTAATTTATAGTTTGAAAGACTGTACTTGCCCCCATATAAATTCAACAAAATTTTTCTATTTTTCAATTAGAATCTTTTAAAATATTGGAGGGATTGTCGACAATTTTAGGGTATTTAAAATATTATCTTATGAGTCATAATTTTTTATTAGTTTATTCATAAATTAACTTTTTTATTAGTAGAATGTCCGTCATATGAAGTGGTTTTATGTTGCGTTAATAAAAATTTTACCAAATGTTACAAATAAAATTTTCACTTGGTCTTATTCCACTGTTCCACTTTTGACTCTAATTATTAAAATTTAATCACTTATATTTTTTTTTTCATATACCGTTAGATTTAACTTTTATCTTTTTCAAACCAAGTTTTCTACGTAGATAAGATTTTTACTAATAATAAAATATTTTAAGGTGGCCCGCCAATTTCTAACTTTTGTTCCTAAAATTTTAGCACCAATATAATTCTCACAATCAATGTAAATGTAATTCTCTCAACGTACTCTTCCCCTGAGCCCCTATAAAAGACTATTCTTATACTCCATTTGTCCAAAAAAAAAAAAATAGTTTACTTTCAAAAAAAAATTGTCCCAAAAAAAAAAAAATCAACTCTCAAACCAAATTACTAAAATATTTTTACTAATAATAATTGTGTATGCTCACAATTAAAAAGTAAAAATAAAAATATAAAATTATGTATTAAATTAGTACATTATATGTAATGTACATAATAATTAATAAAAAATTATACTTGCCCCAAAGTAAATTCTTTTTTTGGAATGGAGGGCATAATTCAAAAGCATCAACCAAAACGACAAACTAATAAATCTTTCTGCCTTTTTCATTTTTCTTTGTTTATTTTGAAGGATATTTCAAAATTCAAAGTCATCAAAATAATTTTTCAAAATAGTAAAATTTATTTTTTTTTAGACTACTAAATTTAAATTTTCCAATAAATTATGAGATAATCCTCAAAATAGTCCCTCACATATTGACGAATGAGCTTTTAGTTCATAAATTTTAAAATGAGAAAAAAATAATCCCTCATGAAATGTACTCTTTTGGTCCCCGTCATTATTCCGTTTGTTTTTCTGTTAAATGAGCCTAAAAATATTTATGAAATAGTAATGGAAAAACAAACGGAATAATAACGGAAGACCAAAAAAATACATTCATAAAATGTAAAGGACTATTTTTTCTCGTTTTAAAAATAAGAGACTAAAAAACTCATTAGCCAATATGTGAATGATCATTTTGGAAGTTATCTCATAAATTATTAATAATAATTTTAAATTATTTCCAACACTAACAACCAACAAAAGCTTTTCAGAATTTGAAGTAATGTTGAGGTAACAATTAGAATGTTGCAAACTTACCACCCAAATACTTTGCAGCCTCCTTCTGTTTTTTCCCAGACTGCTGCAGAAGATGAGCACGTGTGATTCCATATTTTCTTTCTGTTCTCTTTATTGCCCTCTGATTTTTTGAAATGTTGCTGTTAGTGTCACGCTGCTCCATGCTATCATTCTGTTCAGCAACATTAGTATTCATATTTTCCGTATTGTTTGTGGCATCAACAAGCTGCTCAATTTCTCCGATGCGGTCAATGTTTTGTTCAGCATTATTGACATTCTCCGCATGGCTTGTAGCACTAACAAAATGCACCACTTCTGCTCCATGCTGCAAGTCCGCAGAATTACGTTATGATCCAGGAATTGAAGTGCAGCATTTTATAACAAAAGTAGAAAAAAAAGCTATGAATTGGCAAGGGATAGAAAAGAAGAAGTGGGAAGATGCAGAGTTGGCACAACAATGTAGATCTAGAAGCTACTTACTGAGTTATCAAACTGCTTGGTGGAAATTGATTTAGTTGGTTGAGGAATTGCAAGATCTCTCTTGTTAGTATATTGATCTTGACAATTGGATATAAAAAAGACAGAAAAATTCAGAGAATGGTCTATTTTTTCAGTTTGGACAAGAAATGGGACAACTATTCATCCCTCACCATCAAACATCACCCCCCCCCCCCTCCCTCCCTCCAATTCTTTTGAATCTCTCCCATAACTTTCTCCCAATTGACTCAGCATATTGTCCATCTATCCTTACTCTTTCCTATCTCAATTTGTAGTTCTGCAATACTTTTTCAGTGCATTCCTATCAAAACACATCATACTCTGCTTAAATTTGGGAATTGGCATATCAATTTTTTGCAAAAGGCACACGATTCAAAATCTTGGAAGAGCAACTCAAGAAATGCAATGTAACTTAAAAAGCAACATCCCAAACCACATTGGAATTCTATTTGAAATTCCTAGAAGATATGAAGTGTAGAATTTAATCAGAAACAAAACCAGGTATTCTTGGATGCCATTGCAACACCTAATTGAAAGGAGCACCAATAATACAAATTTCAGAGGGCATGGAGAATACCTTGGAACAAGAATGCAAACGAGATTAATTCATGAGACAAATAAAGAAAAACAAAATAGCTTGTTAAACAAAAAAAGAAAGCACTGGTCTTATAATGACTAAAGACAACACAAAATCCAGCCACGTAGGTAGTGAATCCTAGCGAAGGGAAAAATTTATGGTAGAAAGGTTGACAGAAATTTATGGTAGAAGGCTGACAGCATTTTTGGACGATAACATCAACACTTCTCTCTCTAAAAATAGTTGCAAAGAATATAGAGGTGATAAAATGGAGCTGAGTGGCAGCAAGGAAAGTTACGGTTTAGCTTTCAGAGCAGGACATTGATATCACCTAAGACTGCTAAAAGCATAAGTTGGTGTCTATACCAATCTCATTTCATTGGTAGGAAGGAAAAGAGTATTGTTTTCTAGAGACTGAATGCCTGATGGGAGACGAACCTGTTATGTTACTTGTGAAGTCAGTTACAGGCTAGATTACTAGAGCAACATCATGAAAGAAACTCCAAACATATGAACCAATACAAGATACATTAGGTGAGACAATATAAGTGATAAATAGGTACCTGATATAGAATACCTTCATATTCTGCATAGAAAGGGGAAAAAATAGCAAAATCATCTTTAGTTGCTACTTGTGAGGATCCAGATTCTCCTAACTGTGCTCCAGGAGACAGAGGGTGCCACAATGGCATTAAAGCTTCAATATCAAGCCTATATAGTTGAATTAGAGTCTTCATGGCCCTTGAAACAACAAAAAGCAGAGAGAAAAGTTCAAACATAATTGTCAGCAAGTACAGCAAAGAAAAAGTCTTTCTTGAAAAATCAGACTAGTAGCACATTTGTCATTCTAAATTGGAGGACATGGACCCTGAGGATGATAACCATAGCAACCGTTTCACACAAATTTAAGAAAACATTTCACACTAATTTCAGAGACTACTAAAAGGACAATTAGTATGTCTTTTTCTACCCCAAAATAAAATCCCAAAGAGATGCTCAAAGACAAAGACAATTAACAAAAATGCTCAGAACCAAACATGCATAGAACGAACAGAAATAAAAATGACAAACACATTCTATAAGTTAAGCATAAACTGCCAACAAAAGCAAGTTGCTCAGCATGAAAAAGCAGTTCACGGAATAAGGAAGCAGCTTAATAGATATGAAAGGAGTTCAGGACAGTTTACCGTTTACCTTGATATTACTAGGTATGGCATCGAATGCTCCTTCCCACTACATTTCATATGTTGCAATATCTAAAATCCCACACAAGCAACAATTTAACATACAAAAAATAATTCCACATTTAAAAAGTAAAAAAAAAACAAAAGATGCTAACTATGCGAAGGAGGAGTGTACAAACCACATAAAGCTTTGTTGCCAGTTTTGTTGGCTCGTCTTTGCAATTTTGAACGAGTTTATTTAAGAACTTTGCAGCTTCCAACTTCACATTATGTGGATTCGCCATCTTGCTTTCACTGAAAATGGAGCACACAATCAAATCAGGAAATATTATCACATCGCTTGTAGAATTCGGACATTGATTAGAAGCAAAGGTAATGAATAGAAGAATCATGATTTCAGTTTCACTTTATTCGTTCCCTTTTATACACTAGCCTGGAAAGACAAACAACAATGCCATTCCGAGTAATGGGCTTTCAAAAATGGGTACTTTTTCCAAGATATATGTACCTAGTACAATATTTAACTTTTAAAGCTTTGATGTTTTAGTATTTTTAATCATGTTTTATACTTTTAGTACAGGAAATATACAAATATATATGCCCATGTCCCCATTTTCCTAACCATATATGAATCCATTAAACAGACAAAGCTAAACCAAAAAGCACATGATCAGAGAATTAATAGATATCAAAAATAACATCTATGGTACTTAACACCTAACATGAGACCAATAACTTCTATTCATCTATCTCCAAAATATTTTCTGTGACTACCTTAAAACCATTACCCCCCAATGAATAAAATTCTCAGCTCAGCCCACAAAAAAAAAAAAACCTTAGATCAGCAACTAAAAACATCGGTTCAGCAACCAAAAAAAAAATCACAAAACCGAAAACCAAATAAGTAAAATTTGGTGCGTAAACACATATTTTTAAGTCATAACAAGTAACAAATTCTCCCCGAATTCTGCTCTAGAAAAAATTTACGAATTTCCAAAGAATCCATAAATAAAAACATATCTTAGGAGTAAATAGTTAATAACAAGCCCATTCAAGTACCAGTGCAAAACTTTTGCACTATCACTGAAAGGAAAAGATATTCGTCCATTAAAACCATTGCTTATCCACTCAATACACAAAAACAAACACTCGCACACTCGCAAACAATAAAACCCCCAGACAAAAACAAGATTTTATGTAAAAATTATGTAAATTAGAAAACATTCCACACGAATAACTAGGAAAACATCAAAGACTGGGGTTTTTTCAAACTTCTTACCTGATCAGAGGTCAGGGAGCGGAAATTGAGCTGAATTTAAATCCAAATTAGCATAAATTAAATCCAATTTGTTTGCTAAATTACTTTAAAGGAGATGAAATGAGCCCTAGAGTGCATAAATCGGACCGAACTCGGGGCGTTTTGCATTTTTGTTTTTTAATTTTTATTTTATTTTAGTATTGGGGGTTGAAGAGAAAGTACCTGTCGAGGTGTTTTATGCAATTATAGAAATTAGAATGTTTTCCTAGAGTTTACGAAATTATGGTCATGTTTGCTACTTTGTTAATAGTTTTATCGAAGTTTTAGGATCCGATCTGATTTCATTAATTCTATGGTTCTACTATTTAAATTTATTAAAACATTGTTGATTCTAATTACGATTCTACCTTTATTATGTAAATAAAATATATATAAATTTATTCAAACAAAATTTTTATATTTAAGTAAAATTAAAATTTATCATTATATAAATAACTTAATTAGTTTAATTATACTTTTATTAGTTTTTAACAATAAATAAATAAATTAGACATAAATATCTTTCAATCGTGACAATAATTGAAATATTAAGAAAATTATATAAAATGTTATAAAAAATAAAATTGAAGTAAGACCATTTAATTATAAATTATACATAAATTTTGTACATATCTATTCATATATTGGTTAATAATTCCTTTAAAATTAATTTTTAAACTATATTTTCTCAATTTTTTTACAATCTATGACCCTAAGATTTGATCACACCAATCCGATCCTACTTCTTTAAATTGATTATGTGCATAATCAATTTTTTAAATTATGCATTTTACTCTACCTCTTTGGTTAGAATGTATTGACCTCTTTGGTGAAAAGAAAATATTGTAATAATTTTTCTTAGGAAATTTTTTTATCAAGAGGTATTTTAAATACCAAAATTATTAAAGAAGAAGTGAGTTTTAATGAATTACTATAAATGATATTAAAATATTTTTAATATTTTTTTGTTATTGAAAAACTATTTTACTCTATCAGTTTAAAAAAAAAAGAGGAGTGTATAATTATTTTGTAATTAGAAAGTAAAACTCATTTAACACACAATTAAATGTATAATTTTTAATTTTATCATTACTTTTTAATTTTAAATCATATATTATCATTATTAATAAAGTAACATAGGAAACAAATTTACAATGGATTTTTGTTTGGGATAGATGGAGTATCATTTATTTAACAATCTAATAAATACTCTAATTATCTCTTTATTGATTCTACTCTATTTTTTCATGGTAGATTTTCCACAAATTTACCCTATTTTTTAATAATGATAGTTTTAGTGGCTTTTAATAATGAAAAGTTATAGTGACTAATGTAGTAAATATGAAAAGATAAAATTATTTGCCACACTCTTTAAAAATATAAAATAATAAAGGATGATTTTATCTTTTCATAATTTACATCCATCACTTTGACTTTTTATTATAAAACTTCATTAACAATATAATTAACTTTTTTAGGAGATAGTTCACCTCAAAATTGACTTGCTCCAAGAAGTTTTGGAACTTAACATTCTCAATAAATGTGGATGACACACAAATACATGTGTATGTGTGATGTGTGTATGTCAAAGCAAAATTTGAAAGAAGAAAACAAATGAAATTTTCAATAGTGGAACTATAAAGAAACTTTATTCATAAAAATTGTCTCTATTTTGTCTTCAAATGTTGAACCTATGATACCCCCACCCCACTTTTTCTATTTCTTCAAATTTATCATTGAAGTTAGCCTTATTATACACTCGAAGATTTTCTTGAACTCCAATTTATCTTCATTCTTAATTAAGGTTGGGCACAAAATTGATGCAGTTCTCTTATGAACAATGGTGTCTTTAATATCAATTACAATTTTTTCTTTTTATAATTAATAGGTCTGAAATCTCCAATCTATTAGATACAATCTCTCCCATCTTTTTACTTAATCTAACCCTCCCTTTTTTTATCTTCTTAACTTATATTAACAATTTTGCATTTTCGTTCTGGCCTTATATCATCTCTTGTAACCACAAGGTTTAAATATCGAAAAAGTTGATGGAATAGGACAAAAGCAAATAAAACAGAAATTGACAAAACAATTTAATTTTTATAAAAATAACATTTGGATTGTTGTCAATTTTTTCGATCAGATGGAGACAATATCAAAATTATAAATAAATAAACATATATGGGTTGCTCTCATCAAGTGGATTCAAAAACATAATTTTACCTAGGGGTTGCTCATTTGATGAATGGATCTCTTTTACCACGTGTATAATATATACCACATGTTTTGTAATTGGAAATAATTTATTAGAATGTACATAATTATTCTGTCAAGTTCATACGTGATGAATGATAGCTCGAAAAAAAATTCTCCAGTAAAAATATTCAAAAAAGCCAATATCACTAACATAAGCACCGCAACCAAGACATTCAAAGAAGCTAATATCACTAATATGTCCCAATTAACTCATTCGATTTTTGAGTTTTATACTGACAATTATGAGAATAAGTTGAATGTATTAGAATAGTGAAAGCAAAAGTCAGTAGCTAATCCACTCTTTCATGTTCAAATAAAATCTTTGTAGTCTCGATGTTAACAATAGTAGTTGAACAACTTTTAGTGCAAGCAGTATTATTTTAAATGAGACTTGATTGTGTTTGAATTTAAAGCCTTTAGAAGTTCAAACACCAATAGTTGATTAGTAAAAACGAATTATAGAGATAAAAAAATCTAAGGCTCCATTTGGATTGTGTTGTATTTGACAAAAGTTGTATTGGAATGTGTGAAAATTTTAGTGGGTATTTTTTTTTATAGAAAAAGTATTTTCGAGGGAAAATGTTTTAAAATTATCTGAAAGGATTTTGGGTGAGAAAATTCAAAATTTAAATTTTGAACTAAAAATGTGTTTGGATGTTTTATTTTTTGTTTAAGAAAAGTTAACTTTTTGTAAATAGAAATGTTGTCCAAACATAGCCTAAATTTTCCAAAAGTTAAACACAACTGATAGCAGTATTATTATTAGTTGTTAATCAAGCAATAACCCTAATATGGATGCTTGAGAAAGATGATCATGACCTTGAATTGTCTCTCTTAGAATAGTTTTCATATATTTTTTATTGTACAATTTCTATTTTGACATTAATATTCTTAATCATATCATTTATAATTTGCTTCAAATAATTATTTAATTTTTTTTTCACTTTTTCAACAAAGTTTATAGTCTTCAAAATACAATAAAAAATATACTCATTTTCACTTTGATTTATTTATATACTCATTTCTTAATACACACACACACACACACATATAACAATTTCTAAGTTATAATGTTATATTTATTTTATAATATTAAAGTCTAAGCTATATTTTTTCAAAATCAAAGTTTAAAATTTTCAAAATATAAATAAAATATACTCTATCTCAATTTTATTTTTAATTCTAATGGTAATTGAAAATTTTCTTCTAAATCTAAGTTATATTTTTTTTCACAACTTCTAAGTTTAAGTTATATTTTTTTTACAAAATTTATACTGTTCAAAACATAAATAACATATACTATTTTCCTACTTTGATTTTTAATTCCAAGTGTGAGTTATATATTCCTTCAAGTCTAACTTATATTTTATTTACAACTTTTAAGTTTACATTATATTTTTTTTTATAATCGAAACTAAAACTATACCAAAATTGAAATTAGAACTGAAATCGAAACCAAAATCAAACTACAATTAAAATCAAACTATAAATTGACAATTTCATGACCAAAGTAGAACTACCCCTCCATGATTAAATGGAATCTATATTGGCAGTTTTGGAGTTATGATCATGTTTGGTTAACACATTTAAGGAGAAAATTTTGAATTTGTAATAGAAGGCTATACCAATAAATAAGTAAAATAAGTAAAATTTTGGTTTCTTGTTAAGCTCATGTGATATCCATAATGGCAAGATAAAATTTCAATTTTGAATAATCATTGTACATGCTAAAGTAATCATCCACCATGCTTAGCATGGTGCTTGCCATTTGGTTTATTTAAATTAGTCCATGGCAATTCACAATGGCTATCCTTGTTCTTTAATAATTACTTGATTAAATTTAGAAAAATAAAATTATTTTATCTATTGATAAATAATTAAAAATAGAGAATATGATTTATCAGATCATCCTGAAAAACCTTTTGTCAGGTACCCAAAAAGATAATGACAGTTATGATTTTTTTTTTATTCCATATTAACTCTATTAGTCTTTATCACATAGAATTCTTCTTTCAAAACATCATATTCTTGCCAAGCCAAACGATGAGAAAAACAAAGAAAAACAGAGAAAAAGTTCAGCCGGCGTCTTTTTCCAAAAATTAGCCCCACGGTTTTTCTTGATCAATTTTGTTCTGCTGCCCAAGTTTTGCATTCAATTGATAAAAGTTTTTTTTGTTGTTGTGGGCCCGAAGATGAATCAACTTCCTTTTCCTTTGTTTGCTTATGTTGCCAGCCGAAGTCAACTTCCAAAATCAATTTTCTCTTGAATTGTTTTACGGCCAAGCTTTCGTTTAAAGCCTTGTGGCTGTGAAAGGTTTTTCAATCTATTTTGCTACTTTTGACCCAAAATTTTGGACGGAATTGCTGTTTTGATGTTTAAACCTAACAAAATTTTCAGTTTTGATATTTGTTTGTAGAAATTTTGTAGTGACTTTCCTCTTTTCCTTAGGCTTGGCGAGAAGGATGATCTTAATAGAAGAGTTTAAACCCAACAAAATTTTCAGTTTTGATATTTGTCTGCAGAAATTTTGTATGACTTCCTTCTTTTCCTTCTTCTTGGCGAGAAGGATGATCCTGATAGAAGAATTCTTCGTTTGGATAGAATTGGAATCGCTATTTGTCTACCGCGGCACCAGTTTTCTTCTCATAGTTTGGCGAGAAGATGATGTTTTGGAAGAAGAATTCTCTGTGGTTAAGACTAATAGAGTTAATATGGAAAATAAAAAAAAATCCTAATTGTTAGTATCTTATTGGGTGCTTGACAAAAAGTTTATCAGGATAATTCTGATAAATGATATTCTCTTAAAAATATATAAAAATTTAAAACTTTTAAACGCCACATGTTGGTACGATAAAATACCATCTAAATTACCCGTTCAATTGAAATGAGTATCCCATTCCTATTTAGATAAGACCAATCCTAAATATTTTGTATCTAAAAGTTTTGATAATATCTAGAATTTATTCTCCCTTAATAACTCTCATCACGCACTAGAATTAATCTATATACAACATATGGCTTCTAACTAGCTAAACCAAAGCCATTGTTGTTATTATTATTTTTTTCTTGATTTGCATGCCAATATAATAGAAAAAGAGGACACAAGTGTATGGTGTGGTGTTCCAAGAGAAGAAATTGAATTTTGTTAGACATGGTTCGGTCCATGATGAGTCATGCAGATCTTCCAAATTCCTTCTGGGAACATGCTTTACTTACAACCGCTTTCACACTAATCGAGTTCCATCAAAATCAGTTCAAAAGACACAATATGTGATATGGACAGAGAAGCATCCTAATATGTCTTTTATGATAGTTTGGCATCTTGATCCACGAGCAAGACATTGCCGTTTTGAGTCACTAGAAATCCATATCTCTGATGAATCCTATCTTGAGCAGGAACTTGTTACACAACTATTTGTGGTGTTTGTTCATTTTCCATCTCATCAAGTTCAACGCTACTTTGTGGTTCTCGAACTTCTGGATTGCATCGTACATGTTTTAATTCATAATTTTATGCCACTTATAATTTGGGAAACTTTTGTCTCAAATAAAAAAATTTGTGTATTTTTAATGAGTAACGATATTCTGGTTACTTAACTTTTGTTTCAGGCCGTGATAACATCCCCTTATGACGAGGGTATGTAGGCTTCCCGAGACAATCTAAAAGCATCGTTCGAAAAAGGGGTCTCTGGGGATAATACAGTTGATGAATATTTGTATCCAACCTAATGTTTGGGTTACGGTTGTGAGAAAAAATAAGTTTTGCTTCGAAGTTTTGATTAGGGATGATAATGGGCCGAGGGAAGCCACTCCGTTTATATCATCCTCACCCTGCCACCACTGGATCCCACCCGCTTTCTGCCTTGCCTTGTCTCGTTTCCCCTGCGATTGCCCAATGGGGCCCCGCCTTCCCTAACTTTCCCCAAAATATAGACATATATTCAAATGAACCGAAACAAATATATCCCCAACATAATCAAATGAACCAGAAACAATATTATCCCCAAAATATAAACATAATCAAATGAACCACAAATGAGTATAATATTATCAAAAATCATTTTCAGATGACAAACACTTAAAATTTGAGAACAATCATAGCATATAATATAATGTACCCGAAATAATTTAATTCTAAAGCTAGAAGCCAAACACTTAAAAATTTTTGTTTAAGAACAACATCATCACATTCGATTGACGATGGGCGACCTCGCAGTGGCAAGAGAAACAAGTCAGGACCTACGGTTTTGGGGAATTTGGGGTTCGGGATTTAGGCTGTCTGGTCGGAGTTAAAATCTAATAAGCATGGAGAAAATATACTTGGGCCATGGGCAACTGAATTCTATGAGGAACTACTGCCTTGGCCATAATTAAGTTCAGGTCAACTAGGGTTATAGTTTGGAGATGGGTTGTCGGGGTTGGGAATAAAACGAGTAATGAGAGAAAAATTTCAACTCTTTGGGATCAAGGGGTAGGTGGCGGCAAGAGAATGAATTTTGGTGGGTGGTGGGTGTGGCGTCAAGGGGCGGCGCAAAATGAGAAATTAGGTTGTTTTTTTAGATAGGCGACCGGCGAAAGGATAAAAGGGTGAGAGAGACGGGACTTAGACAAAACACAACAATAATGGTTCAATGTTTTGTAAATTGCAAATTTTCAACTATTATTTATACTCTATAAATTTTGATAATTATTATTTGGCCAATATTTATACTTAATATTATATACATTCCACAAGTTATTTATTTATTTATTTTTTTACTTTCATCTAAAAAATTATAACTTTTTCAATTACATCCCTAAATCAAATGTGACTAATCATTATAAATTCACAATTATTAAAAAAATATATTATTTTGTATTAAAAACTAAATTAACCTTTTTTATAATAATTTTGTTTTGAGTTTATATAATTTTATTATGTTTGAGTGATTTTTATAAGTATTAATATGCATACATTCTAATATGTTTAAGAGATTTTTATATATTTTAATTTGCGTATAACCGTATAACTTTATCAACAATATAGTTGAAATATGAAAAATTAAAAAAAAAAAGAATACTGTACATTACAAAAATTTCTCATGTTTTAAGTCTTTTAAAAAAAAATATCATTAATAATTGAATAGCCATGTATATAGTGTAATTGATTCATTTTACACGATGCCATGTATTCAATTATTTTAGTGTATTTGAGTAATTTATGAGTTAAATTGCTATTCATAGTAGTTATTTGAAATAAAATTTTCATATATTTCAATATAACTATAAGAAGTAAATATTGCATATAAGTTAAACATAAACCATGCTTTGCATTCATACTAAATTTTTTTTCTAACAAATAATTAAGATAATGAGATCATAATAAATCAATTGAAAATATTATTTTTGATACAAAATATGTAAAAATAATAATTATGATTCTAAGTCATAATATATTTAACATTGCATAAAAGTAGCTAAATAAGTAAATATGTAGATTAAATTAATGTTAGTATTTAGTAATATTACAAGTAATGATATTGTAATTTGTAAAACATATTAACTAATAAATATTGAATTCTAAATTACTATAAAACTATTAATAGTTTTATATTAATATTACTTGTAATTTATATTAAAAATTATTACAAGTAGTGTTTAGAATTATTAAAAGGTCTGATTGAAATATTTTTAAAATTACTATAGAGCAAATAAAAATTTCAAAATATTATAAAAATTTATTTCATTATTTTAATTCTTATTGTTTTATATATATAATAAAACTTAAAGCATAATATATACACAATATAAAATATATATATCAATTTACTAATAGTAAGTAGTAGATTATTAATAACTAATAATGTGTAATAATGAAAATGGTCCTTAGTTGTAATTTTGTTTAATTCAATTGTAGAAGTTATGAATCATGAATTATGACATTTTAATTCATATTCTTTGGGATAATAAAATTTCAAATATATAAGATACTATATAATCAAATTAACAATAGTATATAAATATAAGTACTAAAAAGTAAACTATGAATCTTAATAATATGTTATGATGAAAAAGATAGGAGTGAATAAATAATAATTTAAAATTAATAGGAAATGGTAAATTAATAGTAAATAGTAACTAATATTGAAATATGATAACTAAAAATTTTATTAACATAAATATAATCTAATGATAATTAAGAAAAAATAATAATAAACTAGTATTCTAACTAATATTAATAAAGTAATATATAATCATGTCAATAATATATTTACTAATATATATAAATAATATGTTTACTAAAATTCAAATATATGGCTATGTTTGGATTGTGTTGTATTTGAGAATTTTGTATTGCAATATGTGAAAGTTTTTATGGGAATTTTTTTGTAAGAAAAAGTGATATGAAAAAGTAGATTAGTGGGAATTTTTTTTTGAAATAATGTAAGAAGAATTTTGGCGGAATTTAAATTTTAGATATGAAATAAAAAGTTGTTTGAATGTTTTATTTTTGTGGTTGAAAAAAATTAATTTTTTGCAAATTAAAATGCAAACCAAACATAGCCTATATATTTTATATAAATAATTAATTCTTGTAAACCCTCCCCACAATCTGCTTCCATTGCCCTCCATGAGGGTTAAATAGGATGAGTATCCACGAGTGGCAGGTACTTTTGCGATCTTTAGGCTTCATTTGGATTGTTCTTATTTGAGAAAAGTTGTATTGGAATATGTGAAAATTTTGGTGGGTATTTTTTGATAGAAAAAGTATTTTGGAGGGAAAAATAAGAGAATTATTTTTTAAAAATTATGTCAGAGAAATTTGAGTGGAAAATTTTGAATTTTAAATTTTGAAATAACAATGTATTTGGATAGTTTGTTTTTATTTGAGAATTTTCTTATTTGCAAATACAAACTCCCTATTTAAACGAGGCCTTAGTTTTGACCAACTTTATTTCCCTATATGTATATAGCGCCAAAGTTTGTATTGTTTGCGTGAGTGATAAAGTAGCCAAGCTAATTCATGGTGTCATGTCTAAAACCATATAGCTTGTATGTTGTGGAGGAAATATTTGCTCTTTTGTTTGAGAGAGAGACATTCTATGTAGCTATTTGTTTGTGTCTTGTGGGCTTCACTTATTTTTCTAAACTTTGATAAACAAGTCTTCATATTATTTTGTTATTTTGATCCAACATATGGCATCAAGGTTTCAGTTTATATTAGCCGACTATGGTAACCACAAATATTACTTGTGTTATACGAAAACTTATATATAGGTGGTAAAATTATAATTATTAAAAAACAGAGATAGAGACACATCTTGAGCCATAAAATCTGTTGCGATTCACACAAGAAGAATTCCCCATGAATGCTGAACCAAACCCCAAAAGGAGAGGAAGTCTGACATAATCACAAATCCCTTAAATCGTTGATTTTTTGATTTTTGGCATCATTTTAGCCTCCAAAATCGCAATACAAGCCTGGAAAATTTTAGAAAGACATATAAAAGTATTAACAAGATACAGAGAAATAACTTGTATAAATTGCAAAGAAAATCAAACTTTATCTTGTGGAAAAATCAGAGACAATTGAAACCTATTTTTCTCATTTGACAGGAACAAAAAACGAGATGAAAATGAATGGTCATATTCTCATTAAAAAAGTTTTTGTTGAAAAAGTTTTCAACACTATGCTAGTGCAAACTTAATCATATTGTATGAGAGATGCAGGAAACAAAAGATTTGTCACTTTTGACAATCAAAGAGAGACAAGTTTATTAATTTTTCATAAACATATAATTAATAACAAATTTGATGAAACATTGGGAAGAAAGTCAGTGGAGAAGACGTTGTAGATTCAGATGGCTAAAACTAAGGAGAAAAAAGAATAATCTAATATAATTGACACAAAAAGTCAAAATTTCAAAGGATGTAGATGTGGAGGCAGAAGCAACTACCAAGGTAACGATTGAAGTAGTTATTAGTCTCAACAGAAAGATAATTATAACAGCATGTATTAGCAAAAACATATTATTAAATGTGATGATCGTGGTTAATTGAGCAATTAAAAAGAGACTTTTGGGAAACAAAACTTAAAAATAAAGATATACATATCCAAGTAATTGAGAATAACGGTGATAATTAAGAGATTTTATTTTTTTTCTTGCTAGATTTAAAGAAAATAAAAATAATATGTGATATGTGAATTCTAACTGTAGTAATCATATGCATGAAAAAAAATGTATTTTCTAATTTGAATAAATTTTTTAAATGTATTGTAAAATTTGGAAATAATCACGTATTGCCCGTTTTTGGGGGAAAAAAAAAGGATACCTATTACTCAAAAAGATAGCTAACTCTAAAATTTCACGTCAAAAATATTTTATGTATCTAGTTTGTGCCAAAATTTAATGAGTCTTCGATGATTTATATTTTAAACATGATATTTGCACTATAAATAATGATCAGTTAGGAATAATTTCAAAAGAAATTATGACTGATAATTGATTGTTTCCTTTCAATCAACTATATGGTGATTTATTTTACTTTAGTTCCACCTTTTTTGATGATACTTTATTATGACATATGCATTTTGGGTATATCACTTTTGGCGATTTGTAATTTCTTGCTAAAAAATAAAATAGTTTTGGATTACCTTCACTTGATTTCACTACTTGACATTATAAATCTTGTATTTTGAAAAAAGAAACACAGGGACCCATTTCTAAAAAGAAATATTTGGAGAGTTAAGTATTCATGGTAGCTAGTTCACTCAAACTTGTGCACTAACAAAGGTCCTTTCATTGGTGGTAACAAATATTTTATCATATTTATTGATGATTTCAGTAAGAAACATTTGGGTGTATTTTTTGAAAAATAAATTTGAAGAATTTGACACTTTCAAAAGTATTAAAGTATATATTGAGAACCAAAGTGGGTATTTCATCAAAATAATAAGAACTAATAGATGTATAAAATACACTGTGAGTGATGATTTTTTGATAAAGAATAGTATTCAACACCAGATAACCGTTAGATATATTCCCTAATAGAATGGGGTTATGAAAAGGAAAAATAGAATAGTGATGGATATGGGTAAGATTCATCATAGTGGCCAAATATATGCCTAACTATTTTTGAGGTGAAGCTATTACTTATGTCATTCATATTTTAAAGAGTGTTTTACTAGGAGTAATCATGTAATAATTTCTTAAAAGGTTTGGATAGGTAAGAAACTAAATATTTTTCACATGAAAGTATTTACTTATCTTGTTTGTACACATGTTCTTGTACTATTTGAAAGAAGTTAGATGATGAGGTGGAAAAGTGTTTACTTGTTGAATACAATCGAGAAACAAAAGAGTACAAGATATATATAATCTTGTTACAGGGAAAGCGATTGTCATTAGAGACACATCCCTTCATAGATTCATTAAATGGAATTGGACTCCAGAATGAAGAACTTGAATTTTTTTTCCAAAATATTTATTATTTTAATATAAATTAAATAAATATTGTTATTAAAAAAAAAGTTCAATTTTTACTGAAATTGACATTGACAATGTCAACTTCAAAGTCGATATTGCAAATGTTGACTTTAAAGTTGACATTTCGCAGTGTCGACTTCAGACTATATTTAAAAAAAAAAAAAGGCCCTGAATTCGCAATATCAACTTCAGGGTACTACTTAAGGAACAAAAAAAAAAAATAAACCCTACCCACAGCCCCCCCTCCCTTTTCTCCCCTCTTCTCCCCTTCCCAATTTCCCTTTCCCCCTTGCTGCAAGCCTACAATCCTAGTCCCATCCGCACCCCTCCCCTTGGTTGGTTCCCTCCCTCCAGTTCCGCCGACCCCCTGTCCCTCCTCCAAATTTTTTTGCTTATGTTTTTTCTTCCCACTCCCCACCCATCCATCCCTCCTCCACCACCAGCAAGTGGCCACTACTACCCCCCTCCCCCAGTCAAGGATAGAAAAGGATGCTAAATTGCCAACGAATAGTTGGGTTCTGTTGAAGGATGGATGGTAGATTGACAACTTGAATGGTAAGCAAAACTTGAACAAAAATTGAAAAACAAAATAAAAATAGAGGCAATATTTGGGTAGCAAAAACGTCAAAATCAAAATTATGATGATGATGACGAACATTGAAAATGCAAGAAAAACGCAGTAGGTAATCAAATTGTACAAGAAAATGTGGTTATGTCTGTGTAGAAAACTTTTCTTTTTTCTTCAGAAATTGACTTCAAAGTCAATTTTCTGCAAATCGATTTCAGTAAATTGGGAACTCATCTTGAATTATTAATATTTTTTTAATTTAGAAAAAAAATCAATATTACCTCAATTCTCTCTAAGAACCTCAATAAAAATGAGATTCTATCACATTAAGATGAATAAAATACTTCCCAGATATGTTGAAAATGAGAATTAAGTAGCTCAATAAAATAATTCCCCATTATTTTAATTTCTTTGTAAAAGATGCATGGTGATTTCAGTAAGGAAAATTACAAAAAGAAAGAAAGAATGATAGTAAATCGTGAAAATTTAATATGAATACAACATTTATTTTAAAAAAGTCTTTCCAAATAAAATGTAAACTTTTAGAAATAAAAAAATTTCATGGCGATAATTCAGATTAAGACTCCTAGTTTCTATATGTTGTACCTTTGGGATGATAGTAAAGGCCTAGTATGCCTCATATTTTCAATTTTTAATGGTTTCTGTTAGCATTTTCAAAATGTTGAGTACAAAATTTAGTACTGCTTATAAACTGATGAAATTTTTCTTAGTAATTCAATAATATATCATCTAATTTTAGAGTATCATCATAATGATATTTTTTCCATTTGGTTTTTAGGAAAAAACAAAAAAAGAATTTGATAGTTTATCTTCGCAATGAAAAAAAAAAACAAAACTTCAATATTTGAAAGCTGAAGTTTCAACCCTATAAAAGAAAGTTTATGTGCTTATATAGAAAGATGAAGTTGCTTAGGCACGAGATGACATTATCATCAATGGAGAATGAGTATGTCACTTATATAGAAGAGAAACATAATTATTCAACCCCTTCTAGTTAATCCCTAATTACATTTCCCAACGTAATTTGCTCCATGTTGGTGCCTGTGTGTCTCATTACAAACAGTTTCATTTCAAATTATCAGAGCTTTATGTAGTCTCTCTGTCCTAAAAAAAAGAGTCCAATCTAGTTTAGTTACAACGTTTTATTAGTTATTAGGAACAACACACTTATGTGCCAATTAAATGTATAATTTTACATTTTTATCTTTACTTTTTAATTATGAATATACACAATTATTATTGGTAATGATATTTTAGAAATTTAGTTTGAAAGTGAACTCTTTTTTTGGAATAAGAAAAAAATGTTGAAAGTTGACTTTTTTTTAGGACAGATGGAGTAATTATTAGAGTTGTAAAGATCAAATTGCTACTTTTTTTAAAGGTGAATTTCATGGGGCAAAAGAAGAAACAATGTAGAATATGTAATTTGAAAAACTCTTTAGTATCATTAATATATCTCAGAACAATTGAAATACTATATCAACATAGGATGCAAATTAAGAAAATAACTAAAAAGCTTGATTTTATATGTAGGCGTAATACGGTGGAAGTTGGAACACACTACAATTGGCAAGCAAGGGATCAGCAATGTGTAATACTGCCAATAATTTGATGAATTTATGTTTTTAACTAAGACAAGTATTAAATTTTACTATAATTGATATATCACAAGGTAGGCAAAGTTTACTATAATGGATGCTTTGGAAAACACGGAATATGTGAATCTTCCAAAACAAAATGGCGTGAGGAGAAGGAAGTGATAGATCTTGCTCTAGCGAAATGGTTAGAATATCTGGAAGTGAGCAACATGATAGGCGAACAACCCTAAGGGAAGTGGCTAGGAACGACTAATCCAATTCAGTAGTCACTAATGACATTAGCAGGTAACACATAGGTTGAAGCAATGACTAGAATGGAATGAATATCCAATCAAAATGACTATTGGACATTCCCTCTATTATAGTCCACTGAGGAGTAAAAAAATCAAACAAGTATTATGTTTTTGTTCTTATTTGATGATGTTGTTGATATCCCATTCTTTTGGCCTTATAGGTTTTGATTAGTTACGGATAAGTAGTACAATGTATAGCATGTGCAAAGGATAGGTTTATCCTAACTGTCACACTTAGTCTCATTGCGAGAGTTAAGGCATTATTGCCAATAGGCAAAGTTGTATATGTGACATTTTTGTCAATAAACATAATATGTATGTGTGTGTGTGTGTATATATATATATGTATGTATATATCACAAGGTAGGGAAAAAATAATTGTTTTAGGATTATCACCAAGAAAGAAACTAAAATTTTCCGTCAATGAAAATAAACAAATTCCTCCTTCTTCATTTTCTAGTAAAAATGTTATGTGGACATTCACAACCAATCAGAAAAATAAAATTAAGCAAGCTTTAATTGAGTGAGAAAACATGGATTCCAATGCAAGAACCATAAACTTCATGTGGTTATATCTAGCCTCTGCAATTCAGCAAGCCAATAACTGTATATGTACATCAGAAATCTGTGCGTTATTCTCTACCTAAGTTACAAAATTTTGCTTCTCTGTCCTTCAATATGTAACTACATGATGGCGTGCCATTGCCAGTGGCTAACATGCATTCCTACTCAAGCGATAAGTTAAGTCAATGAAAACGTCTTCTCTGTAGGGGGATTGTCAATCCCCCCATTATTGGATGATCAAAGCCAAATTCTTCTTCAGCTTGGCTTAGCAATTCTTGGAATGAGGGCAAGTTGATACACACCTCACGGTTATATGGAGCCAACAATACGCAACAAGTGAAACAGGACCCAAAACTTAACTTGTGAAATCCTAAAACTGACGGAATTGGGACCGAATGGATGAAGCATCACCACAATGTAGGGTTCTACTAGGTTGATAAGACTCAAAGGCGTTATAAACTAGTCAAGTTTGATAAGCCCATTGTTCTTTACAAAAACGAAGAGATTAAATCACTCAAACTCTCAAGAACGTAATGTAACAAAATCTTCTAATCGTCTATATTGATGTCTTAGCTGAATGGCCTATTTATAGAGTACAAGGATTGTTAAAAAGGTAATAACTAAGATCCTAATTCTAATTTAATTCTTAAGGAAGGATGGTTATTTTCCTTTAATTAATTAAAGGGCAGCCTTAAAATAAAAAGGAAATAAAAACCTTAAAACCAATTGGACTTGGAAGTTTGGCCTTTTAAGGCTTCCTTCAAACTTATAAATTTGGCTACTAAAATTACCTAATAATTTCACTATTTATGACACTATTCACAGCACTATTCACCATTCACATTTTGGTCCTTCTAGAATTAATAAATCCCTAAAAAATAAAACCACAAAAATTAATTAAATAGCTTGGCCTATTAAATAACTTGGCCTATCATCATCCATGTTTTTCAATCTCTTCTCGTTCTCGAACTTCACTTGCCCTTCTACTAACGAGGTGATCATCCTCATGCCTAAAACGATTCAATTGAAATGGACATTGAATCTCTAATGCAGTTGGATCAAAGATTATTACTTTTAACTGGGAATTACCATCGTATCTAAATACCAGAAAATGGCGTACTCTAATGTCATAATAAGATGCAAATTCTACCCAACATTTATCCAGCCAAGTTCCACAGTCAGTTTGGAGTAATTCCATTGGCCATGAAGCTCCTGGAACTTTCAAAAACACTCTGTCGTAAGGTTTTTGACCTATTGTGTGCTTTCGACATAGTTGTCAACTTTTTTTTAACATATTTTTTGACATATATTCGACAATTAATTTGACATAATTTTCGACAATTAATTCGACATATATTTCCTCATTTCTCGACAAAGTGTATAGTTTTCGACATGTTCGACATATTATTTGACATTTGTTTCGACATGTTCGACATAGTGTTCGTGAAACTTGTTCTTACTTCTATTTCCCGACCTAGTTATCGACAAGTGTTCATCATTAACATGGTCCATTAGCAAAACACGAAGAAATATGCGCAATTAACAATGACGAAGCTAAATTTCAACTAACCTTATTCCGTCGGCTTTTTGAGATTTCTTCTCCATTGCAGTAGCCTTCTTGCTTGAAGATGCCGGTCCACCTCGCGTACGTGCCGTTTATGCTTGTAGACGAATCGTGTTGTGTGAATTGGGAGTTTCAATCCATGAAGTGAAGACGAATCTCAGTCTGGAAAATCTAATTTTGCGCGATGAAGTGAAGGCAAATGGGAGAGGGAGAACGAATAATCGCGTATCTGCTAGTTTGGGACATTTGAGTCTTTTCACCTGGTTAAACACCATTGATCTTCTAATTTGGCAAACAAATTTTGGCAGCTGGTATATTTGCAAAAGGCATGTGAAAAGCTACTATTTTTGCAAATTTCCCAAGTTCTGTGGCTGTTTTTTCCAACAACTTTTCTCAAGACATTATTTGCCAATGACAAAACAATTGAGCCATATGCTTTCTTTAATAACCCAGGCTTTGATACTAATTGTTGGAGAAGTTTTATACATGGAGAGCACAACTAGAGTAGCCTAATAAGCATTAGGAGCCCACATAAATTCAAAAATTTAACGTAGTGGGTTTTGGATCTTTCTCACTTATAAGGTGTTCTAGTTTTTCTAAATTTTTCAATATAAAATAGTATCCATGAACATAACACATCCAATGTGTCTAGACATCATCTTCCTTATGTGCTAGGGAAGCTATCCGATGATGAATGTTGGTTTATTCTTAAAGAAAAGGCAATTCAAAGTGGAGAAATACCAGATGAGTTGACTCTGATAAGAAAGAAACTCATCAAAAGATGCGATGGTCTACCACTAGCTGCAAGTGTGATTGGAGGTTTATTACGTTTGCAAAGAAAAGAGGAATGACGGTCGATTATGGAGAGTAGACTTTTGAATTTTAGTGAAGATCCTGAAAACAGTATCATGCAAATATTGAAGTTGAGTTTCGATTATTTGCCATCTCCATCAATTAAGAGATGCTTTGCATATTGTTCTTTGTTTGACAAAGATGCCGAGATTGATAGAGATCTCCTCATTGAACCTTGGATGGCAGAGTTATTTATTCAACCGGATCTGCGAAATGAAATGATGTTGGAGGAAATAGGTGGCAAGTATCTCAATATTTTAGTGCAAAGTTCCTTGTGGGAAAAAGTAGAGGGGAGCAAAAAATGTTATAAAATGCATGATCTTGTGGACGATCTTACTCAGTCAATTTCAAAGCTCCAAATCTTTTAACTCTGAGAATGATGTAATAAACAACAATACTTATCAGGTTCGATACCTTGCATTAGACACATTTGCAGAAATAATGTCATTGAAGGATACATCGTCGTTAATTTTGAAGAGCAGCAGCATGTCTAACGACATGCTATGGAAGTTCAAGCATCTTCACACTCTGAATTTGTCGAAGGCAAAAATTATGGAACTCCCTAGCTCCATTGGCAAACTAAAGCATTTAAGATTTATTAACATTTCAAACTCTGAAATCAAAATTTTGCCAAAATCTATTTGCAAGCTCTATAATCTAATACAAACGTTAAGGATGCAATGGTGCTCTTATCTACAAGGCCTTCCACAAGGGATGAATAATCTGATAAGTTTGATGCATCTTCACTTTTTCAATTGGGATGCAAAATCCGAGATGCCACTAGAAATAGGACGACTGACTTGTCTAAAGACGCTTGAGTTCTTCAGTGTAGGTGAAGCGTTGGGTTGTCAAATTGAAGAGCTTGGATGCTTGAAATACCTTAAAGGTCAATTGGAGATTCGCAATCCTGAGCTAATAAAGGGTAAAGAAGGGGCCGAACTTGGCGATTTATCTGGAAAACAAAATCTGCCAGAGTTGAAATTTTGTTGGGGCAGTAAAGATCAAAAAGCTGTTGAATTTACGATAAAAATGTTTTGGAAGGCTTCAAAACTCATCAAAATTTGGAAGTTTTGACAGTTGAAAATTTCATGGGTGATCGATTTCCTCACTGGCTTGCAAATTTGTCAAAGCTGGTAAACTTGAAGTTGCGGGGTTGCAACAAATGCATAGAACTACCTATACTAGGACATCTGCCATGTCTTGAAAATCTCGTATTGGAAATGGAAAATGTCAGCTGCGTTGGGGTTTCATTCTATGGCCTTGATGATTGTAGAGGAGGAGGATTAGGAAGCAGTAGGAGTTTTGGTGGTGATCAAGTAGCCGTGTCAAGTAAAAAAAATTTCCAGCTCTTAAAGATCTGCATCTGATATCTATGAAGAGCTCGATTGAGTGGAAAGAAGCAGCAGGAGTTGAAGATGATGCTGTATTTCCAGCGCTCTAGAATTCGACAATTGAGGGTTGTTCCCAACTGACCAACACTGCAACTCACTTTCCAGGTCTCAAAAGATTGGCAAAGTATGGATGGCCTTACTAGCATCTATGATGTGGCAAGGGGCTGTAGTACTTCTCTTGTGAGATTGCACTGGCCAATTGTCACAATCTGATGGAGTTGTCAGAAGATCTGTATCAATTGCAGTCATTGCATGAGAAGAGATAAGAAAATGCCCCAGAATTCTACATGTAGGTCCTTCTGGTACTGCTAATTGCCACCTTACCTCTCTTGAAGGACTCGGAGTATGTAAAAGTTTGACCAGCATAGCAGAAGAAACGCTACAGGGCTGTAAATCTCTGTTGTGGCTAGAGGTTGGTGATTGTCCAAATATCAAATCTTTTCCACTTGATTTGCAACAAACTCCTTCTCTCTCACGAATTTCATTAGACAATTGTCCCAAATTGTTTGTAAATTATAAATATGAACAATATGCCCTGAGAGCTTAAGGGATGTGTTTTGGCCCCTTCTCAAATATTGATTGTTCAATGGAATGGTTCGATTGCTCTGGATTAATATCTTGTTCATCCATCCTCCGTGAACTAACATTGTATGGGTTGCCTCAAACTGAGTCTTTTCTACCAGATCAGTTCCAACACTTCACTTCACTGGAAAATTTGTCTCTCTTGCATTTTGGATCATTAGAAGCATTACCAGATTGGTTTGGAACTCTTTCCTCTCTTCAAAGACTAGACTTGTTGAATTGTCAGAAGTAGACTTCTTGAATTGTCACAAGCTTTAATATTTACCCTCAATGCCTGCCATGAGACGTCTCGCCAAATTACAAATATTTTATATTAACTGTCCTCCGTTAAAGAAAAGATGCACCACCCAATTTGTGCCTTTTTTTTTTCTAGATTTGATTATTTAGTATGTTGTTGTTGTTGTTGTTGCAGTTCTTCTAATTAATTCACCTTAGATTTCTCTCTTGATTATTTAGTATGTTGTTGTTGCAGTTCTTCTAATTAAACCCCAGTTTAACGAATTCGCCTACTAACTTTTGGACTTTATCTTTATTAGACCAAAATACTTAAACCCAGTTATATGTAGTCTATTAGGAAGAGTTTTATATACATTCCTTTTATTATTGAACTTTACGATGTGGGATTAAGGTATCACATTCTTCCCCCTCAAGGCATTTGCGTCCTCACAAAACCCAACCTATTACTTTTTTTGGCTTAGTCTCCTCTAGAATGGGACTCTAGAGGTGATTTCTGTGCGTAACACTTTGTCTGTGGGTTCAAAAGGTGACTTTTGCATATAACACTTGGCTCCCGAACTAAGTTGGAGTTGATGCTAACTGTAAATGCCCCAATCCAACTGATTGGCCAAATAATTTTTGAGTTTTGTTCTCGTTAGTCTAAAATGTTTAAACCAAGTTATTAGTAATCTATTAGGTAGAGGCTTATATACATTTCTTTCATTTATAAACTTTTCAATGTAGGACTAGAGTATCACACTCTCCTTCAAAACTAAATACATTAAAAAATTTTGCTAATATAATGTTGAATTTCAACACACTTTCATCTTCTTTGATTTTTTTTTCTTTTTCTTTTTCTTTGACAAATTAAAAGCATAGTAGTTGTCATTGACATGGTAGTTTGCTTCCCCCTGCACCATCATAGCTCTCTAAAATAAATAGAACAGAAAAAATAAAAATTGACTAAAGTGATTGTTCTCTCTAAAGGCTAAGAACATATTTGAAAAGGAAAACAATTTCTCTATGTGCTATTGATTCATCCAAAGTTACATCGATGAAGACTGACCCATTGTATCAAGAACTTGGAATTAATCTCTAACTTGAAAGTATGTTAATGAATTATAGTCCTTGTACTTTTTAGGTCATCCTAAAATTATATTCCTGAATTATATTGTTCTGCACGTGCTTCCATTCAAGTTTCAAGAGCAATTTATGGTGAGCAAGTTGATTAGTACTTCAGTTTCATTTCAAGTCTTTAGTTCCTCTGTTCTGTATTTGTCCTGCTGTGGTATAATACTTCCTTCGTCCCCAAAAAAAAAATCCACTTTAGTTTGAATAAAAATTTTTATTAGTTATTAAATATAATCCATTTAATACACTAACTAAATGTATAATTTTACATTTTTATTCATATATTTTAATTGTGAGTATGCACTATTATTATTAGTAAGAATATTTTAAAATTTTGATTTAAAAGTGGATTTTCTTTTTGAGAGAAAAAAAAATTTATAAGTGGATTCTTTTTTGGAATGAGGGGAATAGTTTTTTTTCCTTTTTTTTTATTGTTGATATTGACCCTGAAATGCATTCATGTTTTTAGGGCAACATATTCTGAGAAGTTGATTTCTTCAAGTTCACTGCGAGTTTGCAGTAGTCCTCCTTTTCAATGGAAAGATGCAGTCCTCATGGTAGTATATCCAACTTCAAGTGCTTTAAGGTTTCTCATGTTCCCAAGCATGGTATTATTGCATGTACCCATCTTTCAAGGTTCCCTCATAGTAAGATTTCCCACTTCAATTATTCAAATCATTTTACCAACTTATAATTTATTTCTGTTCCTCATAACAAATATTCGTCCTCTTTAATACCATCCCTTCCTTCTTAATCTACTTTAGGACCAAGAGATCTGATTACATCGTTATGTATACTAAGCTACTTCTCAACATAGAGTTGGAATTAATTAGTCTTTTTTTATGCTCAATCAATGCCATGGCAATGGCCGTTAATATGTCTGAGTTGACTGGTTACGCTACATGGTTCGTGCTTGAATACGAACTGCCATAATTTGTTTCTTCAAATATGAATTTCATATATGTCAATACCCCTGAAGATTTTCTTTAAGCTTGTGTATTGGCTGTATTGTGTCTCTAAGTGTTGATTTACTGTTTTGCAGTGATTCTCTGGAATTTTATGCATTCTTGTTGAAACACATCCCATTTCGTTCTGCAAAATTGTCTCGGATGAACCATCTTTAATTCGCATTCATTTGTCTATTAAGCTTACCTAACCAGAGTTTGAGATTCCCTATTTGTATTTGGTGGTTTGGTTGCTTTGGAGCATACTCAATTAGCTTTCACTTTTGCAATTATACTATCTCTATCCCAAGAAAAGAGTCAAATTTTTATTTAATGTAATTATTTTTAGTTACAAAATATAATTCATTTAATGTACTATTGAACATATAATTTTTAATTTTCATCCTTGTTTTTTAATCATGAGTCATACATAATCTTTATTAATAAAAGTAAAATAAAAAATTTTCTTTGAAGTTGACTCAATTTTTGAGAGAAAAGTTTGGAAAGTAAAGTACTTTTTGTTTTTTTATGAAATGGAGGAAATATTACTTTTTGCGTTTGTTTTAATTTCATATACGTCTCTAGCTAGCTGCAATTGTGTTAACCTTATAAAGTGTATAAAGTTGTTTTAGGATAAATGATTGATGAACCTCCCTTGCATTGCATCTCCTTGAGTCCTATGATGTTCTTTTCAGAATTACTTGGAAGTCTTGCATGGGAACAAACTTGGCAACAAGCTAGGAGCAAGACTTCAAGTTCTGTTGCTGCAGCCTTAGAAGTAGTTCGATTTTCTCAGTTACAAGCTTACCGACGAGGAACAAAGAACATCATCATAAATCTGATGCGAGGGATATAATCAAGATTGGGAACCACGAAAAGGCATGCAAATGTGAGTCAATCAACTATATCCAACGACACCAATCTATATATTAACCTATCTTTTTTTATGAATGTTTTTTTTTTTTTTTTTGGTGACAAAATAGGAAAATAGTATAAATCTCACTACAAGAAAAACGGGTTTCAGTAACGACATGAATTTCATCACTCAAAGACACTTTTTCGTCATCAAAAGCATTTAGTGACGAAAAATAAGTTCGTCACTCGGTTGTCACCAATGCTCCGTCACTAAAGGGTCTGAGCCTACGGAAAAAAAAAAAAAAGAAGTTGTCACTAAATGGGTGGCTTTAGTAACAAAATGAAGATATGACGAAAATTAATGATGGAAAAAAATTGTCACCAAAAGGGGGAAAATGTTGTCACTAGAAGATAAAAGTCATCACTACTTGCGATAGGTTAGTGACGAAAATTAGGGGGTGCCTGGTGGAGGGGAATGGAATGGGGGGAAATGGAATGCATTCCATTTCTAGTGCTTGGATGGGGGATGGAATGGAAGGGTCCACTTGGACCCACTTTTGATTACCCCATATGGGGTAATCCTCATTCCCCCCAATATTGGGGGGTATGGAGCTAAGGAATGCTAATAATTTGATTAAGGGGGTGCCTGGTGGAGGGGAATGGAATGGGGGGAAATGGAATGCATTCCATTTCTAGTGCTTGGATGGGGGGAATGGAATGGAAGGATCCACTTGCATTCCATTTCTAGTGTTTGGATGGGGGGAATGGAATGGAAGGGTCCACTTGGACCCACTTTTGATTACCCCATATGGGGTAATCCTCATACCCCCCAATATTGGGGGGTATGGAGCTAAGGAATGCTAATAATTTGATTAAATAAATAAATAATATTAATTAATTAATTAATTAATATTAATTATTATAATTAATATAAATTAATTTATTATTAACTTATTATTATTAAGTAATAATAAATTAATTAATCAAGATTAATTTAATTAATTATTCATTTATTTATAATTAATTATTTACTTAATATTATTAATTAATTAATAAAAATTTTTATCTCATTTTATTAATAGTAATTATTATAATTAATGTATAATTAATTTATAAATAATTAATTGATAATATTAATTAATTACTAATTGTTACTAACTAATTAATTAGCTAATACTAATTAATATTAATTAACTAATTAATTCATATTAGTTATTATAATTAATACTAATTAATTAATATTAATACTAATTAAGTAATTAATATTAATTATTATAATTAATATAAATTAATTTATTATTAACTTATTATTATTAAGTAATAATAAATTAACTAATTAATATTAATTTAATTAATCATTCATTTACTTAATATTATAATTAATATTAATTAATCTCATTTACTAATATTAATTATTATAATTAATATTAATTAATTACTTAAAATTAATTTAATTAATATTATTTTTATTAATAATTAATTAATTTAATATTATAGTGAATAATTAACTAATAATAACTAATTAATTAATTTTAATTATTATAATTAATTTATAATTATTTCCATTCCTCAACACAAACCAACCACCATTATTAGTAACCATTCCTATTCCCCAACACAAACCAACCAACAGAATTATAATGATTGACTCCACTATCATTCCCCACTACTATCATTTCCATTACCTTTACCATTCCTCCCTTTGAACCAGGCAGCCCCTTAGTGACGACAAATTTTTGTCACTAAAAGTATTTCGGTTAGCGGGCAGTATGACGGTTTTGGTGACAAAAAAAAAGTCGTCACTAAAAGATGCCTTGGTCAACTTCTTTCATGACAAGCTAGTGATGACAATTTTGTCGTCACCAATTGGCGACTTTCATTGGTGACAAAAAAAGTTTGTCACCAAAGGTTTGTTGACAATGCAATTTGTGACAAAAAATTTTTGACACACTTTTCATTAGTAAAGAAAAAAGTTTGTCACCAAAAATTTATTGGCAAATGAAATTAGTAATGAAACAAATTTGTCACTAAATAGTGTTATTAGTGACAATTTTTAACCAAATATGTAACGTGATTTGTTTTAGTATCTTATCACCAATAACATCACTGTATTGATCGTCACATTATTTATTATAACACATACATTATCGAAGTCGAAAATGTAATGAACGCAATCACACTAATCATTGAACATTCAAAAAATATATGAAGAAGGGCACAATAGTTAAACTTGTGTAATGCAAAAGACAACATTTTAATTCAAGGGACAACATCTTAATTTCCTAGCAAACACAAAGAACAATTTGTAAGCCATAGCTTGATTTATAGTGTGAGACCAACCATCAACATAAATATAATTTGGCTGCATAGACTTATAGTGTGATCCATAGTTTTGAACCCCAAACAATGGGACTCAAAAAGAAAAAGAAATAGAAGATTGTATTTATTTAGGGAATTGAAAACCTAATGCAAAGCTTTCCTCTTTGAAATAACATGCAGAGCTAGTTTAATGCTACAACATGAATACCTCAAACTATAGTTCTACACTATAGCTCAATATGAATTCTACCATTCTTTGAGTCAATGAGGTGGCATCTCTCATTCATTTGCTTATTGCTGACAACATTCCCAAGATATATATCCACATAACCAAGAGTTTCCTAGAATGAAATTTTGAAGACAAAAAAAAAGAAAAATAAAAATTGTTAGTTTAAAAGATGGGATCAGAATTTGCCATAAATAATTTGTCCATACATGATCACTTGAAACAATCACTCAAAAAGTGAGGAGCCATGTAGTAACATTTGGGATCAAATTATGAACATCGACTACGAAAACTAACTATGCGTGTATCCAAACTCTAGATGACAAATATGGTCCAAAATAAACACAGCTACTTAGTATTAACTTCAATGACTCCAGATGTATGAACTTTTAAAACTTAACTCATGGATATTACATGACAAGTAGAAGAATAGTTACCTTGGGATGAAGCAAACCCATCCTTGATGATGTACTTACAACTTCCACATGAATCCTACCTTCTGTAGGAGGTTCTTCCAGCATAAATTGAAACTGCTCTTCCCATCTTGCATCTCTATTTTTCTTCACTACCTGCAAGATAAAACAAGTTGCAAGATAAAACAGTCATAAATACACTGAAAATGATTTCTCTTAATAACAAACATTTAAGTAATATAATCCAGCTGCATCATAACATAGAAAGGGCAAGTGCTAATTAAGGCATGCTTCTCTTCTAGACTCAATTGACAATTTCTTGAACCAGTGTGTAAATGTTACAAAATCAGTATCCCAAAGTTGCTAACCCTTCATTAAGAATTGAAGGAGTCAATAAAAGCATCAAATTGAGTATACTTATACTCTGATTAATTAATGTTATTATTAGATCTTGTTCATTAGATTCCGAAACAGAAAGGTAGTTCTAGATTCTTTTATAAAATTAAAGTCTTTTTGAACAAAATTCAAAAGAGTAACTATATCATCTTAAGCAGTAAAGCAATGAAAACTCAATGTTGGAATTTGAAAGAAATGCATTAACAGCTCAATCCCACCTAAAGAAGCTCTTTTTATTCTTACATGACCAAAGATGACAACCATAGGCATAGAGTCAGAATTTCTACTCAAAGATACAAAATTTACACAAAAAGCAGTAGAGAACAAAAGAATAGCTTGACATGAAATGAGATGAATTAATAAACAACATAGGAAGGCATCGGACAAGACCTCAAATGTGCAACCTTTAGTCCAATTACAAGCACAACATGGTTTCTACAAATGCAAACGGGAGTTAAGTCAACAAAAAATCTTAAAGCTCAAATCTAAATTTCTACGAAACGAACAGAAAAACCCCAAATTCATATAAGCCCTAGAAATCCAAATGGGCAGCCACAAATAGCAAGGCATGGTCATTCAAAAAGCATAAGAATGACTATACCTAGAAAACAGGACATTTTTCGAGAACCCTTAAGATGCTCGATTCTCACATTTTGAAATCAGATTTAAAAGGTGTTTCTCAAACTCAACCAAGCTGAAAATAGATGAGTCAAGTCCATGAGTTTGGCCAAACTGCATAGCATAATATTTACCAAAAGCATTATTAAGACAAAAATTCCAAATCTTCACTTACATTTTGTACTTTTCAAGTGCTTCATTCTATTTTGATTTATACAATTCACTATCTTTAGGTAGACAGCTGAAATTATTGCCTGTAAAACAGTGTCCAACACAAAACAAAATGGTTAACATTGGCATCTTATATCCTTCCATTCTCACAGGTTCCGATAAAGGAAGTTAAGCATAACTACCTAATAGCAAAAAGAACAAAATCCCACTAATGGTTTAGCTATTTGTAACTTCACTACAAAATGAAAACAACTTCACGATCATGTAATCAAGAGGTGTCCAAGAATTTAAAACACAAAAAAGTGAGGAAAAAGGAAAAATAAAATAGGGTAATAAGACGAAAGAATGTACTGACAGTGGGAAATAATTTACAACCTAAAAAATTAAGTTGACAAGAATATACTTCCAATTCTCGGCAAGAAGGTTGATTTCTGTTGAAAGCTCTGCACAAAATCTTTTCCATAAATGCTCACCAAAGAAGAATCAACAAACAACCCACCGATTTTCGAAGTGTTGAGAGATGGGAAGAAAAAAAACAGAAAAAAAAACTAGACAAAGGAAAGCAATTGTTAAGTCAGCACTCATTAGTTTAGTGAATGATGGGAGGCACAAAATCTTTTCCATAGCTACTCACCCAAGAAGAATCAACAAACAACCCATCAATTTTCTAAGTGTTGAGAGATGGAAAGGAAAAAAAAAAAAAAAAAAACTAGACAAAGGAAAGCAATTGCTAAGTCATCACCCATTAGTTCAGTGAATGATGGGAGGCAAAAAAAAAAAAAAATAGTATCATACTTTTAGACCCCATTGTTTAAAAACTATTTCCCCATGCTTTCCAATAAGTGTTTCCATCAACAAATTTTGTTTATATTCCAAAGAATAACATGCACCAAATTCAAAAAATTAAGAAAGTTGAGAGATAATAGAATACTTGCTCCAAAACCACCAAAATCAGCAAAAAAGCAATCCTGCATTACATATTGTATACCCAAGCAACAAACAATATTGCACATCATATAAACCATACTACTAAAAACCATACATGCATAAAAGGCTAAAAGTGACAACAATCACCAGCTTAAAACAAATTTGATACAATATCAAATTTCAAGCATAGTATCACCTAACTGTCCTTAGCACTACATTTATGGTGCCGCATTAGAACATCATTATCCTCATCCCCAATTCACCAACATAATAATTCAGCAAACATGACCAGCCCACAAGTAACAAATAACAGAAACTTAAAAATCCAACTTCTTTTGACATTCTCCAACATTATCAACTAATTAGTAGGGAATGTTGAAATGAATGTCAAGACAGCACCAAAAGGGATGTCAAGACAGCCTAGTGAATCCTCTATATCTATAGAAATGAAGACTTTAAGCCTAATTCAATCAACTAATACAGCTTGCATTCTTTTTGTCTACACCATTTCCCACCATCTCCAAATTTACAAGAATAACACCTTTATCATAAATTTCAATTAAGAAAATAGGCCAAGTAAATATTACATCGATTAGTGAATCCTCTATAATCCTTGTAACACATGGAATCTTCATCTTTGGGAGCATAATCTCACAATTATATGCCCGTCTTTGTTTAATCTGCAAAATTAAATTCAAATAAGTTCATTAGATTGTCCGTTACCAACAACCCAATATCGGAGAGCTTGTGGGTAGACTTTTTACTAGAATTGCCTAGCTATTTTGCTGCGAGTCGAGCTCAGTTGGCAAGAAGCGAGGCTTTGGACTCTGAGAGAGAGCTTAGGCTTCGAGCTAGAATCAGTAGTGCAGATGCGACGAAGCGGCCTCTTTCTGACGACAACGAGCTTGCAGCGATAAGAGGTGCTCCATGGCAGAGCTTAGTGAGAGAGCAGCGGCAATCAACCTTAGGGAGATGAGAGAGCTCGGCAGTTTTGACAGGCGACAGAGCTTACAGCAATAGCTTGGGCAACGAATGAAGCTGGCGATGAGAGAGGCGGTGGAGAGTAGGAGGCATCGGAGAGTTAACCTATTAGAGAAACTCAGGAAAAGGCAAAAACTTGGGGGTTGGGGGCAAGCAGCCGATTCAGAAAAAAGTGTTAAGGTATCACAAGCTCCATAATGCATTTTGAGGGGTGCTGACCACTAAAGTGCAATTTTGTTTAAAGTGTTGGCAAAAGGAACAAAAAAAGTTTTCAAACGAGGGAGCGTCTTTTATTTTTTATCTGCCCGCCCGTTTTCCTGCTTATTTTTCTTAGAGCAACGACACCAACCCCGTCGTGGGGCTGGTTGTTGCAGAACAACCACCACATCAGCATTTTATGCTGATGTGGAGGTTGAGGAGGAATGAACGGTCGTCTGACCGTTCGTTCCTCAAATCCCGCCAACGACGCGGTCTTAATTTTTTTTTGCCAAAGTGGCATAATAAAACGACGTCGTTTTATACTAAAGTTTTTAAAAAAAAAAACGTTGGCTGACAGGCGCTGCGCGCCTGTCAGCCAACGGACGTGACGCGCGCCCAATGGGCGCGCGCCACGTCAAGGGGGGGTTGCAAACCTCCCCCTGGTTTGCAACCCCCTTTTGGCCTCATTTTTTTTTAATTTTTTTTTAAAAAATTACCAAATTGTAGAAAATATTTTTCTCTACAAAATGACATGCACTTTGACTATTTTTGGAGCAATATATGATTTTCTTAAATATAATATAATTAAAAATTATAATATACTTATTAATATTTTATAAATTTTAATATAAAATTATTAATATTTCTATTAATTTTAAGTTTAAGTTTAATAATATTAAATTTTTATTTTAATATTATGTAAAATTATTTATACATATTTAATAATTACAAAAAATTTAAAACAATTAATTTGACTATAATATTGTATAAAATTATTGAATTTGACTATAATATTGTATAAAACTATTAATATCGTATTTATTCAAATGTTTGAAGTATATTATTAAATTTCAATTTTAATATAATGTAAATTTATTTTCTATTAATTGTTTTAAGTATTTCATATTTAATTGAGAGTATTGATTTTCATATTTTAAATGTATTATCAAAATTTAATTTCAATGTAATGAAAATTATTTTTCATTAATTGTTTAAGTATTAATTGTATTAACGAATTAAAATTATAAGTTGTATTATTAATATATATTGAATTTTATAAATGAAAAATAAATAATATTTTAGAATTATATATATTGAATTTTATAAATGAAAAATAAATAATATTTTAGAATTATTAATTTAAATAAGAAGTATTAAATATATTAAATAAATGGTGTAAATGAAGGTAGAGGAGAGAGAAATTTGTTGCGTGAATAGTAAAGGCCGTTCATGAGCGTGGGCATTTTTTTTTATGATGGTTGTCTGAATAGTAAAGACCGTTCAAAGCTGATGTGGTGCTGATGTGGCGCTGATGTGGCTCGGTCTTAGACTGGTCTTTTTTGGGGCTATTGTGCATGCCCTTAAGCATTCAAATTTTTTATTTAATTATTAACTATAAAAAGATCTTTATATTAATTTTTTTTGCTTTATAGTGCTATATTGGTTTAAAGAAATTCTTATATAAAACTTTAAATTTTGAAAGACTAATTAGTTATTAAATGACCAAAATAAAATTGTTTTAAAATAATTCAGAAAAAATATTATTTATATTTTTATGTTGAAATTTAAAAAATTATATATATTATATATTTAAGTTAATATAGATTATATCTATTTTTTTAAAATCAAATGAAATATTTTATTTAAATGAAGAAATCAATACAACTGATACAAATATAATCTGAGTTGTAGCTCCACTTCGTTGACAAAAAAAATAAAAGTTGTACATTTGTGAAACTGAACTCATTTTTGGGACAAAAAAAGTATAAGTATTTACTACTTATGTTATACAATGTATGTCTAACTATAAATATACACGAGTTAACCACTACTTATATTATAACATTACATTAGTGACTGTAACTACTTTGAAACTATGAGTCAAATAACGGAATATTACTATTTTTTAAAAAAAATAAATAAATATTGCTTTCTTAAATAGAGTTCCAATTTTATTGAAATTGACAATGGAATTATCGACTAGGCATTTAGTTTTAAAATCTCTTTCTTTTTTCTTTCTTATGATTTACTGTGAGAAAAACTAACAATTGTCATACATTCTTTCTTTGCAGCTAATGAAGCAAGATGCCTATGGTTTGTAGAGCAAGAAAGTCAAGAATGGACAGTTGGAAGGGGAGGGTTGGGGAGGAAGGGGGTTGCGAGAGGGCTAAGTGCTGGGAGGGAGGTTGTGGGGGTGGGCAGGGTCAGAAGGGAGTGGGGAGGGGGGGGATAAAAGCCATCAAGGCCTTAGAGAGAAGGGGGTGTGGTGGGTTGAGGGCGAGAAGGGAGGGAGTGTAGGGATGGGCAGCATAGGAGAAAGGGGGGGGGGGGGGGGAAAGGAATAGGAAGGGGAGAAGAAGGAGGTGTTGGATTATGCCTAAGGACTAATTATGTGATGACAGTTTAGACATTTATTGTATCATAATATCTATAATTTATGGCTGTTTATTATTATGTTTATTTCCATATCTGCACTTTATAAATAAATATAATAATGTCCCAAGAATTTAATTATTCTAAAATTATCCCTAGTCAAGTATTATCATTAAATGGGACAATGATAATACATTAAGACTAGTATGTGTAGTGACTGGTGAAAAGTGTCATAATATGAGATATCAAGTCAACACATAAGTACATGTTAGAGAACTATGTACTGGATCGACTCGTCGTGAGAAATGCTACATGGGTTATCATATGAAGTCTCCTAAGCATTTCTCATAGTAATGATGGTGTAAGTGATCCCTAAACTTGAAGTCACCAGAGATCCCAACATGAGTAATTGCATGTTTTGATACTACTAAACATTACTCGTAACAGGGTGAATTATAAAAGTGATAAATTGGATATGTAATGAATCATGTAGTGGGATGTTGAGTGATCAAGATAGAATTTGCCCCTCTTATATAATAGGAGTGATATCTTTGGGCCCCTTGATCAAGTGAGACCATAAAATGCATGGCTATATTCAAATAAGTCGATATGTGATATCGAGCTCATTTGCTTTAATGTGTCTACTTGGGAATCAAGAAATGCAAAGATTGAACTATACAAGTGTGACACACTCCATAGCTCGTGTTCAATCATGATATCTAGGGCAAAGGGATTGAATTACATGGTAACATCTATCAAAAGAAAAGTAATGTCAAATTACTAATATTCTTATAACTTGACAGCATTGATGTGTTGCTAGACATCGCTCAATGTTTATGGCATAAAATAGCTTTTATATCATTGCCAACGTTATAAGAACCTATTGGGTCACACACTTAGATTGTATCCAAAAGAAGTATAAAATTCATGTAATGAATTTTTGTTAATTTAAGAATCCTATTAGGAATAGAACTCTTTAAGGTTTTCATTTTATATCGGTATTTGGTTTTGGTTTCTAAATGATTTTATTTTGTGTTAATAAATCTGAAATAGTTTTGGATTTATTAATTCAAGCAATGGTCAAAAACTTAGAAGCAAAATAAGAATGGAATTCTTGTTTTGGCAACTAATGAAATTTAGAATGCTGAAATTTAGAAAGTCCCAAAAATATATTAGAACTTGGAGTTCAAGTAAAACTCTTTAGAAGAGATTTTACCCTAAACTATTTTCTATAAATTTGGACTTATAATTTCTGCAGCCTCCAGCCCTAACATGTGATTTAGATTACACTTTTTTCTTGCAAGAAAACCGAAACAAATTTTTCTTTGAGAAATAAAAATTCTGTAAGAAAATTTTCAAGCAAAACCAAACATACCTTCTTGTTTTTCCAACAATTCTTTTTGTTTTTTCTTGAGAAGAATTGTAGCCGAATTTGCTACAACATAAGAAGCCCTTCTGCTGTTCTTTAGAAGAAAAAACAACAGCTTCTTGTATAGGGAAAAAGCAAGAAAAATTGAAGTTTGGAAAAGCTTCAAAACCTAAATACTGGAAGCAAAGTTCCAAGGCTAGCACCAATGGTTCTTTGCTACTTATTTCTTGATTAATTGAGTGACAATTAATTTGGGACTTGGAAACGATCGTGTGGATACTATAAAGGCAAGGCTCTTTCAGATGTTGCTGTTATTCGACGAGCAAAGTCTTCACAAAAAAGAACAACTACTACCGGTAAAGGTAAATCTCTTCACGACCGGTTTGAAATCACTTTGTAAGGATCCTTGGAGGAAATAAAAAATTTTTAAATTTCGCTGCGTGTCGTATTTGATTTCCTACAGGAGAGCCTAGGGAGAATTTTTTTCATTTATCTCTTTTGAAGTCAACAATGGGATTGTCGACTTTGAAGTCGATTATCCCATATCAACTTTAGTAAAATTAAAACTCATTTAAAAAAGTAATATTTTTTTAATTTTTACTAAAATAATAAATATTTTTGGAAAAAAATCTTGAAACTATATATTTTATATTCATGATTTTCTTATAAAGATATATAGTTTGTAATAAATATCAAAACTTTTGATTATCATTAATCAATAGTGTATTTTACTACTAAGAAAATTATGTGTTTAAAATAACTAAACTTATGTGCACAAATTCATAAATCTGAAGGTGTTCTAGTATAATTATTTTAAAATTAAGAACTATAACATAAATAATCCAATGGAGATCAGCCTAATGAAGAATATACTTAGTCCAATTGTTAATCTTAACCAAAAAGAAGCCACGTAATACTAAAAAGACTGTGTGATTAAAATACAATTATATGGACAAACAAAAAGGTTAGGGTGTCCTAGTATAATTATTAGAAATTAAGAGTTATAATACAGGTAAGCTAAGTTTGGCATAAGGAAAAATATACTTAGTCCAATCATTATTTGTAGCCATAGAAATCCAATTATAATTAAGTGATAGTGTATTTAAAAAAAGACTCTATGCTTGAAGTAAAATAATGTAGGCAAATTCATATTTATTAGGGTGTTTTGGTGTAATTATTAAAAATTAAGAGCCATAAATTTAAACAGTTAACTTTGGGCCAATGAATAAATTACATAACCCAATTATTATTCTCAACCAAACAAATCAAATCATTATATAAGTCATGGACCAATCAATTTAGGTCAAAATATTTTATTTAACCTATCTCAAATTATATGGTCCGATACATATTTTGTTATTAAAATTTACAATATTCAGTTTCATTACACACTAACATAAATATTTTATATCTCCATGTTTAACAATATTATACATTAAAACTATACATCTATGAATTAAAAGATCATAACTATTTTTATTTTTATTGTAGCTATGTTACTAATTGAATTTTCTTTTAAACCAGAGAATTCAATTTTATAATGCACTAACAAATTTTTTTTTCTATTTTTGAATTAGTATATTTCACATATATCCATATAATTAAGAATTTAATTGATAATCAAATGTAAGTAGTATAACTTACATATATAATAAGAAATTGGTGACGAAAAAAATTGTTATTGAAAGGCATCCAAATTAGTGACGACAATAACTTCGTCACCAATGAATATACTTTACCATTTTAGTAACGAGAGTATTTCTCATCACCAATTAGGGTGCCTTAATGCAATTATTAGAAATTAAGAACTATAAATTTAAATAGTTAACTTTGGCCCAATAAATAAATTACATAGCCCATCCTTAACCTAACAAATCCAATCATTATATAAGTTGTGACCTAATAAATTTAGCCCAATGCATTTTATATACTCTATCCCAGATTAATTGGGTTAACACATATATTTTCTTAAAATTTATAATATTCAGTTTTATTAGACACTAAAATAAATATTTTATATCTCTATATTTAATAATATTATACACTAAAACTATATATGCATAAAAATATGAATTAAAAGATTATAACTATTTTCATTTTCATTGTGCCTATTTTACTAATTAAATTTTCCCTTGAACTAGAAAATTCATTTTTATAATACACTAAAGAAATTTTTTCTATTTTTGAATTAATGATATTTCACATATATTCATATAATTAAGAATCATATATAAGTAATATAAGTTATATATGTAATAACAAATTGGTAAAAATCGTCACTAAAAGGCATTTAAATTGATGATGACAAAAAATCGTCACTAAAAGAAATTCTAATTGGTGACAACAAAAAAATTCGTCACCAATAAATAAACTTTATGATTTTAGTGACGAGAATGAATGTTGTTACTAATTTCTCGTCACTAATTGCGACCAATTTGGTTGAAAACCTTCCCACCACATTCTTTAGTGACGAAATGGTAACGAATTTCGGTGACTCGTCACTAAAGTTGGGAAGTAGACGAAAAATTAGTGACAACAAAATTTTATGTCACTAATGGGGGTATTTGGTAACGATATTTTTTTTCGTCACGGGCTATTTCATCACTAAAAACTAATTTTCTTATAGTGTCTTATATTAACTAAATTAGTTTTGGATGCCTCTTCATCTAATATATGGAAGTATAATTTTCATCCATAGATGTTGATCTTTTGTGGAGGTAACATAACCAGTTGGTTAAGATTTGTAAAATTTTTGCTTCACTTTATAATAAAAGTACTATCGTTTAAAAAAAACAAAAAAAAATGAAGTTGAAGACAATCCTGCCCAATCATGCTACACGAAATCTATGGCTCAATCAAAATGACAAGCAGCTTGGACAAAGGGAGATTGCATTTCTCTTTTTCCAAAGATGTTTATAGTGTCAATTACTTAAAGCCTTGCTTCTTTATGACTTGAATTTCATCTAATTAGTTTCATTTTTGCATGTGACAATGCTTAACGGATAAGTCAGTTCCTGGCAAAAAATTTTGGTCGCCAATGGCTAAAAATGATGTACTAGTATTCTTATCCTCAATTATTTGCTACATGCATCCTCAATTATTTTTATTTCTTGGCTTGATTATTTCTCAAAATATATTGTGGCTTGCTATGTTTTCTACCTTTACTGGGGTGAAAGTCGCAAGTGCTTCGGAGCACAACTTGAATGTTGTACCGTCTACTTTCTTTGATCTTCCTGTCACTCAGGCTATATAAATTTGTGAGGAAAGCCAAACACGACACTAGATCATAATGCATTGCAACTAGGCCAATTTAAGCTAATGCTGAGAAGAAATAGTAAGATAAGTCCTGAGTTGGAGACAGGATGAGTAGGACAGTTTTAAGGCACTTATCTACATTTTTCTCCTGCACAGTATTTGCTCATCTGCAATATCTCTCTCCCTCTTTCTTGCTGAGTCTCTCCCATCTCTGTCCCCAGTCTCTTCCAGTTTCTTGACACATTTTCCCTATTTTCTTGCTTTTATTCAGTGTAATTTGATTGATGGTGCATGCACAAACAAGATGGCATCTTCCTTTTCGCTCAGAAATAACTTTGAGCTAATAAAATTCAACAATGTACAATGGCTTTCATCGCTACAAAATTAAACCACTAGCAATCTTAGTTTGATATTGAAAACTTTGCAATCCATGAAACCTTCCCATTTTTCATATCATCTTAGTTAACTCAAATACTTGTGTCGAAATCGATTGCAACAAATTGCTGCATCTACAAATTCAAAACTAGCATTATAATTAATATATAGCTAGTTGTCTAGGATGGTTTAAAGATTTTTATAACTTGTAACTTTCTTTTTCCTTTTAAGTCAAAAGGGCAATGTAAACAATATATTCGGTCGTTTCTTCTCAATTTTGACAAATGTGAAAGCCTATTATTTATTTTAATCGAAAAATAAAAGGACAAAAATAAATATGTACACCTTTGTCATGGATGGCAAAGCAGGGTTTATCAATTCCTAAATCAGGATCAAAATTACGAATATTATTTATCGCTATGTAAAATTAGAAACTCAGGTTAAAAGATAAACAATTTAGAGGAGCTTTGTTGGGGGAACCAAACTCCACAATATGATTTATTCCATTATTTAGTACTTAGTTGGAGATAATAGAAACAAAATTCAATACTGATTATGAAAAATTAGGTAATCATTGATTACCTACCTTCCCCCTTCAATCATTAATTACCTTAAATTCATCAATTATTTTTATTCTATTATTTTAATTTTATTCTCAATACTAAACCACCATTTTGCATTGATCTCCTCTTTCTCATCCACTACATTATTTTTTCTCTCTATTCCATCTCTCTCTTCTTTCTCTCTCATCCCTCTCCACTATTACTTTCTCTCTTATTAATTTTATTATTCAACTTTTTCTCTCATTCCTCTTCATTGTTACTTTCTCTCTCATCATTTTTTCAATTTACTTTTTTCACATTATTTTTCTCACTCTATTTTCTCTCTCTTCCCACTCACTTCTCTTTTTGTCCCATCCTTTGTCACTATTACTTTTTCTCTTATCAATTTTCTCACTCTACTTTCTCTCTTATGATTTTTTTCATTCTACTTTCTATCTTATCACTTTATAATATTTCTTTCTCTCTCTTTCCTCTCCACTCTACTTTCTCTCTCATGATTTTTCTCACCCTACTTTCTCTCTTATCAATTTTCTCACTCTACTTTCTCTTTTATTATTTTTTGATATTATTTTCTCTCTCTTTCCTCTCCACTCTACTTTCTCTCTCATGATTTTTCTCACTCCACTTTCTCTCTCATCAATTTTCTCACTCTACTTTCTCTCTCATTATTTTTTGATATTTCTTTCTCTCTCTTTCCTCTCCACTCTACTTTCTCTCTCATGATTTTTCTCACTCCACTTTCTCTCTCATTATTTTATGATATTTCTTTCTCTCTCTTTCCTCTCCACTCTACTTTATCTCTCATGATTTTTCTCACTCCACTTTCTCTCTCATCATTTTATAATATTTTTTCTCTCTCATCATTTTGTTCCCTCCACTTTCTCTTTCATCTTATTCACTCCTCTTTATCTCTATTCTCACACTACTGTTACTTTCTCTCATATCATTTTTCTCACCTCACTTTTTTTCTTATCATTTTTCTGACGCCACTTTCTATCTCTTTCCTTTTATTTCTCTTTCTTTCTCATACCTCTCTATTATTACTTTCTTTCTCTTCCTTCTCGCTCCATTTTCTCTCTCTTTCTTTTTACTTCTCTTTCTCTCTCATACCTCTCTACTATTACTTTTTCTCTCTTTCCTCTCACTTCACTTTCTCTCTCTTCCCTGTCACTCCTTTTTCTCTGTCATCCCTCTTTACTATTACTTTCTCTCTCATCATTTTTCTCACTCTAGTTTCTTTCTCATCATGTTATAATTTTTTTGCTCTTCCTTCTCACTCCTTTTTTTATCTCTCTTCCCACTCACTCTACTTTATCTCTCATCCCTCTCTACTATTACTTTCTCTCTTATCATTTTCCTCACTCTACTTTCTCTCTCATTAGTTTATGATATTTCTTTCTTTCTCTTCTCTCTTACTCCTCGTTCTCTCTTCCTACTTACTTCTCTTTTTCTCTCATCCCTCCTCACTTTCAATTTCTCTCTCCTTTCTCTTATCACTATATAATATTATTTTTATAATATATTTATTAATAAGGGTAAAATCAAAATTGTGACTACGTCTTATTCTCAAAGTTGAATTGAACCAAACATCATCATTCATATACTTTGAAAAGAACAATGCATGCCCTTATGAAATCAATGATAGCTTGCTTGACTTCACTTAGCAATTTGGTAGTGTAGTTGATGCAATAGAAATGGGCTATAGAATTCTGGACTTGCAAGAGGAGTATTTGAAAATGATGGAAATCAGGGACTTCAAAATCCCCGGAAGATCACATAAAGTAAGTCGGTTCAAGGAGATTTGGAATGAAAAGATGGAAATAATCAGAATCAAGTAGGAGACGTTGAATTCTTGAAAGACATTACTGAATTCTATAACAAGAATTGAGCATGCCTTTTTGGGAAGGGCATTGGCAAGAGAATTCAGAAATTGCAAAAGAAGTATATGAGGTCTTTGAAAATCGAGAATGGAATCTTGAAGTACTCAATGTCCATTGATGATGAAGAAATATTCAAATTGTCTAGCATCATCTAGGGTGAAAATGTTACTAATTCCAGTGGCATTACCTATCAAGAATCCAAGGATTCAACCTATGTAGAAAGCCTTTGTTTTCCAATGAAAGGACTCTGAATGATGTTAGAAACATTGAAATCCTAAATGGCATAATTGATTACTACGTTGAGAACAAGGCATATCCTAAATGCTATGAATAGTTGTTAAGTTTCTGTAAGGATTTCCTACAAATAGAGGTTGATGATGTGTTACCAATGGGTGAAAGAATTGTGGATTTGCCAAAAAGTATAGAAAATCCTCATATGATGAAGTATTCAGATTGTGCAGCAACCTTAGTGGTGATGACACTTGGAAGTAGTCCTGAGGATTCTATTGAAGAAGTGAGTTCTGGAAATAAAGAGAATGATGTTGGCAAGAATGACAAAGAGGAAGTCCCAGGAGAAGTTGAAAAATAGTGAAAATATGCATGAAGGAAGCCCTGTTGATAACATGACACAGATATGTAGCTTAAATTCAAGCCTTTTCAAGTTTTCAATCAAATAAGATATGAGTTAGTTCTTTGGTTTGATACAATTTTTTTCACAAATTTTAGTTGCTTTGGAGATTTTGTAGATTTGAATTGAGCACCAGATTTCTTGATTTGTAGTTTTTGGATTCTAGTAGTGTCTATTTTTCCGTTTGACACTTCAACCATTTGATTCTTACATGGTGTTTGTCACATTATATTGTGTTGCTTTTTTCCTTCAATTTTTCTTAGCCTAGTTTTATTTATATATTTGTTCATCAATATACAAATTTTCCAATTGAGGGATTTTTATGAAAAATTTTGCAACTCGGTAGAAATGTGACACAGGATTCAACCATACATAGGCTGATCAAAGCTAGAAATGGATGTGTAAGCATTCCAAGTTCTAAGCATATAGGATTTTATTGCGCCAAATGGTCTTAAGACCCTGACAAATCCAAATAATTTAATTCCATTTTAAAATCGCAAAATTAAAAGAAGCCAATTGATAGTTCTATTAATTATTACATGTTGAGTGGATTATCAAACGAAAAAATTCGTTGGATTATAGAACTTATAAAACAAGGAACAAGTATTGAAAGTCAAAAAAACACACTTGTTCATTCATCAAACACTCAATTTATAATGTACAAAAAAGAACCAACTACTGAAAATCGTTTTAAAAAATGTCAACCAAACAAGATAAGAATAATAACAAATCAACCAAAAAATCTTAACAAACAGAATAAAAATATGCACTATAATTTTAGATTTATTTGATGTGCATCTCACGGTTATAAAGAATCAGCAATACACAACAAGCGAACAAGATCCAAAACTTAATTTGCGAAACTTTTAAAACAGGCAGAATTTTGGAATGATGGATGAAACGTCTCCAATATCTAGGGTTCTACTAAATTGATAAGACTCAAATGTGTCACAAATAGGTCAAGTTTGATAAGCCCATTGTTCTTTAAAAGAACGAAGAGATTGATTCACTCAAACTCTCAAAGACATAATGTCACAAAATAATTCTCAACTTCTGTATTATGGTTATGGCCGAATGACCTCTTTAAATAAGGTAAAAGGATGTCTTGAAAAGGTAATAACTAAAATCCTAATCCTACTCTAACATTTAAGGAGGGTAGGCTAGTTTCCTTTAAAGATTAAAGTAGCCTTACAAATAAAAAGGAAATAAAAACCCTAGTTAAAACAACCTAATTTTTGGCCACATAAAATCCAGTAAGGTGGCTTTTTTAATTACCTAAATTCGGCCCTTTAATGATTAAAAATAAAACTACAAAAATTAATTAAATAACTTGGCTTATTATTACACCAGAATTCGGCCAAGACAAGACTAGTGTTCTTCAAATTGAACTTGCAATAAATGATGTGCAAGTCTTGGCCATATGTTTAATGAGTTTGAATGTCTTGAATTAAACCACTTAAAGTTTTTTGAAGTCGTTTAGACCTAGTACTCATCAACAAGCCCCTTAATATGTCATGGTGGATGCATGGCAGATTGAATACTTAGTGAGTAGGTTGAACGGCTCCTTAAACGGCTCCTGGATTCCCATCATCATCTTACAAAGTTAAAACATTATTCCAAATTTGTAAAAAAAAATATTTAATAACTCAACACTTCTCCTTGAGTCCTTAGCTCTTCAAACCTTTCTTTGGATAAGGCCTTTGTAAACATATCAGTAAGCTAATTCTTTGAGCTTTAATGGATAAAAACAATTTTTTCATTCTTTTAAACTTACAAAGAACATACTAGTTTATCTTGAAATGTTTAGTCTTATCATGAAAATTTGGATCATTAAAAATAGCAACGACTACCTCATTGTCAACAAAAATCTCAATTGCATTCTTTTGTTCATGTCTCATGTCTACCAACAACTTTCTTAGTCAAATAGCTTGATTAACAACTATAGTTGCAACCACATATTCATTCAGTTTCTATAATTAATTTGGCTATAACATCTTGCTTCTTAGAACTCCAACAAAAATAACCTGAACCAATACTAAACAAATAGCCTAAAGTACTTTTTATGTTATCATCCAATCTAGCCCAATCACTATCCACCAAAGCCATTAAAGGTTGTATTTTTAGATTTCTTGAAATAAACACCAAAATCTATAGTACCATTAATGCATCTAAGTAATTTTTTGTAGCCTTGAAATCCAACTTACTTGCAAAATGTATAAACCTAGAAAGTAAACTTACAGAATACATAATGTCAGGTATTGTTGGTATGATATACATTAGACAACCAATAAGACTCCTATAAATCTTTTCATCAACCTTTTCAACTCCATCTTTTTAACTCAATTTTTCATTTTCCATTAAAGTTGTGCCAATAGACTTGCAATACTACGTTTTGAACTTTTTCAACACTTTCTTGGCATATTTGTGTTGACTAATGAAGATCCCTTCTTCAGATTGAGTGACCTCTACACCCAAGGAATAAGACATTTCCCCTAAATCTGTCATCTAAAAAACTTCATTTTCTCCTTGAACTGATTCACCAAAAATGACTTACTTCTAATAACAAGTAAATCATCAACATAAAAGGTGATAATAATTAGGGTGAAAAACATTGGAGACCACTAAACTATTCAAATCGTATACTTTTGATTACTCATTTAATAAAATCGCGTGAATAGCCATTTAACTCGTAAATTTGGCAACCTGTGATCATTCTGTTACTTTCAGCCATTAAAAGCCTAATGGCAGTGTTTCAAAGTGTTTTTTATAAGGGCAAAATGGTCAATTTCCTTTCACCTTCAAATATAGGCTTCTTTAATCAATTTTATATTAAAATTTTTTAATATAAAATAATGTATTAAAATATTTTTAAATATTTTTAAAAAATATTGTACTCATTATCCCAAAAAAATAGAATGTATTAAAACACTTACCTATATTTCAGAATGAAAAAATGACCATTTTGCCCTTGTCCGTTAGGCTTTTAATGGCTGAAAGTAACAGAATTGCCACGGGTTGCCAAATTTAAGAGTTAAATGACTATTCGCGCAATTTTGTTAGATGAGTAGTCAAAAGTATACGATTTGAAAAGTTTACTGGCCTCCAATGTTTTTTTTACCCTAATAATTATATCATCATTAAAAACCTTTATATAAAGAGTTGATTCATTCAAACTCTTATTGAAACCAAGTTCAAAAAGATAATCATCAATCCTGCTATACTTAGCTCTTTGACTTTGTTTAAGGCCATATGAAGCCTTTTTAAGTTGATACACTTTTTTTTATTTTTCTTTTATAACAAAGCTTTTTGGTTATTCAACAAAAGTCTCCTCTTGCAAATAACCATTTAGAAAAGCAGATTTGATAACTAGTTGATAAACTTTCCATTCTTTCTAGACTACAAATGCTAGGATTATTTTGAAGGCATCAAATTTTACTACTAGAGCAAATGTTTTTGAAAAATCTACTCCATAGTGTTGAGCATAACCCTTGACAACCAACCTTGCTTAATGTTTATTGATAGAACTATCAGCATTAAGTTTGGTCCTATAAACCCATTGGACAACAGTAGGATTCTGTGATTTGGTCTATCGACAAACACCTATGTCTAGTTCTTTTCAATCATCTTAAGCTCCTCCTTCATTGTAGCAATCCACTTAGGATCTTTTGCAACTTTTTTTCATTACCTGTAAGCTCAAGTACAACTACATTGCAATTTTGATAAATTTCAAAAAGATATCTTATACTTGTAATAGGCATATCATCAATAGATTCATTATGGATCTCCTCCTCAATTGATTGAGAAGTAGCTTCCTTTTTTTCAATGTTGTCTCAACCCCAAGTTGCATGTTCATCAAACTTGATATCCCAACTCACGATCACTTTTTCAGTAAAGGGTTGAGAAACTATATAACCTTTTGTAATGTTATTATAGCCAACAAAGATTCCTATTTCACTCTTTTCATCCAATTTTCCTCTCTTTACATCAGGAACATGTGTGTGGCATATGTAACTAAACACATTTAGACTAGAAACCAGCAGCTTGTACCCAAATAAGGCCTTAAAATGAGTTTTGTCTTTTACTAACTTTGTAGGTAGTCTTTTTTCTTTTTCTGTTTTTTTTTTTGCCAAATAACATTAGTTATATTAACTCCTCCAAAAAGTTAACAATTACATCAAATAGTCCACTAGTTGGACTTTTCTTCGCTCCTATATATGGCTAAAGCTAAAAGTAGATATCTTCCCAACCTCTTCTCTCTTATACTTTCTGTACAACCTCAAGTATGCATCTAGCATGGCTAGGCCTAATGAGCACCTTACAAAATCACAAAATCTAATTACACCCCAAAAAATCTCCTACGAATTGAGGTAGTAACTATAACCTCTTACTTTAAACATTGATTACATTTACCACTTCATTCCCTGCTTGGATTCCTCCTCACTAAGCTTTGTAACCACTGAACATAATGTATTGTTCCTAGCTATTGAACTTTCCATATCAGCTTGCCATCTATTGAACCATTCCTAAACTTCCCTCTCTCGCCCTCTCTCGCCCTCTCTCTCCCTCTCTCTATTGCATTGGCTTCTTGGTATTCTATTTAATCCTCTATTGCCATATCCACCACTGCCTTTTCCTCCTTCCATTCCCCTCTAAATATCCATAGGCTCTTTGTTTTCCATAACATCCACAATATATACAATGTAAGTTGAGTTCTGTCTTGCCACAAATGTCCTCTTTTTTCTTTTTCTTTTTCTTTCTTTCTTTCTTTCTTTCTTTTTTTTTTTTTTTTTTTTGCAACAAACATTCTACCTCTACTCCTTGAAACTCAACATTTGTTGTAATGAATCATTCCAGTTGACTGGAGCAATTTTCCATACCAACCTAACTCTTGACAGTTGAATAAAACATGTTCTAGGTTTTCTTTCTATTCACCACACAATGAACAGATTTGATCCTCTTGTAGGCCCTTTTTCTGAAGTTTCACCTTTGTAGGAATTATATCATGATAGTAACTCCAAATAAAATGCTTCAATTTGCTTTTAATGCTAAGTTTCCAACTCCCCCTCCACTTGGAATTCATCATCATTCTGTTGGTACTGCTCTCGGCTCCTTGATTCCTTCCTTCCTGTTCCTTCTTTAGGTGGTGATATGCCGATTTTATAATATAATAGCCTTGATTGCCAAATTTCCAAACCAGTTGGTCTCTACTCCCCTCCTGTCCATGTGGTAAATTCAGGATGGCTTCCGCATCTCTCTTTTTAAAAATCTTAGTGATCAATTCTTTGTTCCAACCTCTTCTATCTTATAACAAAAGTTCACTCACCCATGTGACTTGGCCTCTATTCAGGTTGCTTTGACTTGGTTTGTAGCCCAGCCCTTCAAGAATCCATGGAGAATCTCATATCCTTATAGATTTTCTATCCCCCACTTGAAATCTAACACCCATTTGCAAAATGTATTTGGCTCTCATTTAGCACTTCCATAACCATGATACCTTTCCTTTGTATTCGGATTGCAATAGCCCTCCTATATGGAAATATTTAGCCTTCAGAATCTTGCTCAAAAGAATGTTTGGTTGTGTGATTATTCGCCACAAATGTTTAGCCATGAGTGAGTTATTGAAAAGTATATCCTAAAATCCTATGCCTTCCTCACTTTTTGGTCTAGTTAAATCCTTCCAAACTTTTCAGTGAAACTTTTGTTTGCCTTCCTCTCTTTCACCTCACTAGAAGTTGGCTGTAATTCTACTAATTTCCTGTCATACTGCAGTAGGCAGTTTAAAGTAGCCAATCGCATAAGTTGGTAAAGCATTTACCACAACTTTGATGAGCAGTTCCTTGCCAGCCAAGCTCAAGAATCTTTTTTCCTATCCCTAAATTCTCTTATGGATTCTCTCAGTCACATAACTAAAAATCTCCTTCTTTGATCTCCCTATGTACATTGGTAGGACAAGATATGTAGCATTTCTTTGTTCCTTCACCCCTTTCCAAGGCTTGACAAATTAGTTATTTTTGTTCCATCAATATATTCCTGTTGAAAAAAACTAATAATTTGTCCAAATTGACTAACTGCCCTGAGTATTTGCTATAGATGTCTAGTAAAGCTTTTATTTTCAATGCTTGCTCTAAGTTTGCTTCACAAAAAAGAATTGAATCATCTGCAAAAAAAATGAGTGATTAATGGTCCATTTATACTAACTCTCATCCCTTTGTACTCTTCTCTCTAACTTGCTTATTTGATCAAATTTGAGAGTGCCTCTGAGATAATCAGGAAAAGATAAGGTAAGATGGGATCTTCCTGTCAAATTTCTCTTGAAGGTTTGATAAAGCCATATTATTTTCTATTTATATTAATAGACATTGCGGAGGAGCTAACACATTGCATTATCCGCTCTATAAACATCTTGGCAAACCCCATTTTTCTTAAAGACTTTTTCTAAAAACTTCCACTCTACTCTATCATAAACTTTAGCCATGTCAATCTTTAGAGGCATGTACCCCCATTTCCTTTTTCTCATTGAGTTAAGAGTATGTATACACTCATGTGATATCACCATATTATCTATGATTTGTCTCCCTAGGATGAAAGCATATTGATTAGGCCTGATACATTTTTGGAGGTAGTTCTTTAGTCTCTCAGCCACTATTTTAAATATTATCTTATACACCACATTACAAAGGCTTATTGGTCTATAGTGTAAAATTGAGCTAGGGTTTTGCACTTTAAGGATAAGTGTGATTAGGGTATGGTTTATCTATCAAAGCATCTTTCTATAAGTGAAAAAGAAATTGATAGCTTTGGAGATATATACACAAATCACATTCCAATAATGTTGAAAAAATAAAGGGTTCATACCATCTGGTCCAGAGCATTTGTTGGGGTGCATTTAGAATAAATCTTGTCTAATTTTTGCTTCCTCCACTAACCTTATCAATATTTGGTTCATTACTTTTGTGATGGACAATGGTATACCTTCGAGTCCTTCCTAGCAGTGCTCCACTTTGGAATAGCTGTGGATAGGAGGATGTGAACAGCTTTTCATAAAAGTTGATATTCTCTTTTTGTATCTTCACTTTGTTCTCACAAACTTCCCCTTTTACGGTCACCAATCTTTCTATGCAATTAGTTTTTCTTCTCTAAATTGTGCTTGCATGAAAGAACTTGGTGTTTTTGTCTCCTTTCTGCAACCATTGAATTCTAGATTTCTATCTCCAAAATGTTTCCTCATTTTTGTAAGCTTTATGAAAATCGGTTTTTAGCCTGGCCTATGCATTCCAATTCTTGTCACCCCCTTCACTTTTAAGTTTTTCCATTTGTGTCTTAATCTTCTTAATTAGCTAAGTTTTTCCATTTGTGTCTTAATCTTGTTTTTTACTCCATCCTAGCAACTCTATCCTGCATTGTCTTATTTTAGAGTAGATTGCAAACATAGGGATTCCATGTTGGTCCTTGTTCCAAGCTTCCTTCACAACGCTATTAGCCCTTTCTTTTCTGATCCATCGTTTATCAAACATAAATCTTCTCCTCACTTGCTAAACCTTAGGATCTATATCCATCATTATAAGAGAATGATTTGAGGATTGTTTCTCACAATGATAGACTTTTTCATTTTGGAACTTAAGCAACCAATTAAGGTCCTCTATTCAATCTTTCCTTCACATGGCCCTCCCCCTCCCTATTATTTGCCCAAGTAAATTGTCTCCCTACATATTCCAGGTCCTCTATTTTCATTCTCCTTATGAAGCTCCTAAATGGCACAAAACTTGATATAGCTCTTTTCCTCCCCCCTTTTTTCACCTCCTAGTTAGTTATATCATTGAAGTCTCTCCCTATAAGCCACCAGTCCCCCCACTTTTGTCTCTCTTTTTCCAAATAAGCCCACTATTTCTCTCTCACACTTGCCTTTGTACAAACATACACAAACACTGCCCCACCAAATTTGAGGATCTCCATCTAGTTGACATTCCATTTGCACACAAAAACTAGTAGATATAATGTTCAGTACTCTTACTACTTCACCCCAATAGACTAGTAACCCTCCTCTTGTTCCCATAGGTTCTACTATTCTCTATCTACTCTAGCATTGAAGTCTTCTACACACTGTTACTACAAATGCTCTTCTTTGTTTGTCTTAAAAATAAACACCAAATCAGGGCAATGGGATCTTATAGACTCCCTCAATTGGGAAATTGTATAGGGTCTTCCCAAATCTCTACAATTCCACATACATACTTTCATGATTTCTATTGGCCCATTTTAGGCTGGACCTTTCCATCTCTTTACTTTCTCTTATTCCCTGATTGGCAAATTTCCTTTTCTTGTTTCCCATTTCCTGCTCCTCTTCAGAAGCTAAATCCTCATCCTGTAGCTTCTAACTTCTTTTATCTCTTATTTTTATTACACTTCTTGTTTGCCTCTCTTTAACTTCAAGTTCAACATTCATTTTTATTCCTCCCCTCCTTCATTTCTTCCTTTGACCTACATTTGCCTCTTATTTTTCAATTGGTCCAGTGGTCTTACTCTTACAAATATCTTTCCTTAGCTAATTTACAATCTCCTCATAGCTAATTGGAACAGTCACCAATTCTGACTCCTATTTGTTTCGCTGTTTAACTTCTCCAGCTTACCATATTTCTTCCTCCATCAAGCTTAGTTGGTTGTAGCTGCTTTCTCTTCCCCTCAACCCTACCTCTTTTTTGTGTTGTACTAGCTCACCTACTTGAACCTTTTCTCCCCCCTCTGAGATCTCAACCCCTCTTTGATCAATTACTCCCTTTGTTGAGCCTCATTCACTTATACCTCCTTCCTTCTATGTTATCTCCTCTTCCCTGACAGCTCTTGCTTTATCATTTTCTAGTTCCTATCTTTAGTGTACTTCATATGCCTCCCCATATGCTAGTTGTTCTTTTTCTTTTTGTATCTTGCTGGTCATTTAAGCTCTTGTGCCTGTTTTCCCCTCTTTCTAGTTATCCTTGCTTATAATTCTAATTCCTTCACATCTGAGCCAATCACCATACTGACCCTCATATAAGTCCTTTCTCCTATAATCCTCCCTTTTTAACATTGTAGATCTTCTCTGAGTGTCCCACTCTTTCACAGTAATAGCAAAATACTGTTAGTTATTCATACTTAAAATACACCCAACAAGAACTATTATTCAATCTCACCATAGTTTATCAAACATTTTCCTACTATTTCCAACACATTTCTTCCAAGGAAACTATGATTAACCAAGTATAATCTCTACCACTCAAATTAATCAATAAGCTTATCATTAGCAAAAATTAAAAAATAATTAAACTTACTAACAAGAAAATCAACAATTTGACTTGAAGGGTAGAGAAAAGATATAATTCTCTTGAATTGCTTCTTAACAAGTGCTATCATTAACATCACAAGCCCTAAATGGTCCTTGCTCAAGTTGGATTATCAATCTCATATTCCTTTTATCCTTTTTGCCTCTTCTTATCTTTTTTTTTTCCTTTTCTTTTTTCGTTCATCTTCTTTCTTGGATGATTTCAACCATAGTTCTTTGTAGCTCTTCAACTTCAAGAGGCCTCAAGTGTGGAAAGACATAAACCTCACTTTTCTCTATTTTCTTGATTATCAAAGTCAGGACATCTATCTGAGGTTTTAAGCTCACAAACCTCTTTCAATCTCTCTTATCCTATAAGAAAAATCGTTAACTTTTGATAGGAGATAAGATTTCATAGAGCAAATGGAATGGACATTCAAATCATGCTTGAAAGAGTTTTTAACCTTCATTTTTCTTTACATGTTCTTGTTCCTGATATTTTCAATTTTTCTTTTATTATTCTAACCTTCATCATAACTTTTTCTATTTTAACCTTCATTTTTCTTTACATGTTCTTCATTTTTTTTCTTCCCTAATTTTCATTTTGTCAACTTCTAAGGCCATGTCATTATCTATCTACTATATTAAAAAAAAATTCATCATCATTATCTCAAAAATCTTATAAGATATAGAATGATTTATTATTATGGTAAATGGTGTGACTATAGGCATTTTTAACTAAAGATGAATTAGATGTTATCTTATTATACTCTTTCCTTGAGTTTTGGAGGAATTGGTAGAGGCATTTGGCTATTGGTGTTGGAGGTTCCATCATAAGCCTTCTTCTCATTTTGAATGACTTCCTTCTCCTTTATTTCTTCTTTTTTTTCTTTTATCTTTCTTCTCATCTTGCTTACTGATTTTACCTTTTTATTCTTCTTATGTGCCTTCTCTTTTGGGAACTATTATCTTTTGACTTGTTTTTGTCCTATGATTGGTTTCTTAAGGGTACCTCCACAATCCTTTTATGTTCCTTAGAGTTATTGTTACACAATGCTCCGCTTTATTAGGCTTGGAACATTTATCACTAAAAAAATGCACTTGAATTTTATGAAGCATATTAACCAAATAAATAATATGAGATCCCATGATTCTCAATAGATGTCATTCTAATGTAACTTTTAAGCAAACTACTCCAGAATTTTGCCTAAATTTTCCCTCCTAGATATCCTTTCCATGAATTTAAGTGCCGCTTCATTGAAGGGTGACTCTGTCTACTCATGGTTAGGGGGTTGAACCTCATTTTCTTAAATGATAAATTTGTGCTTTGTGTCCTATCATGTTTAGCTATCATTTTTTTAGTTCCCTCCTTTAAATTGAATGCCAATTCTTCTAAGAAAAGTAATTTATCATTGATAACACTAGCAAGTGAGTTCATTATATTTTCTAGAGCGGCAAACTTTTCATCTTGTCTTGTTAGGAAATTTTCTTCAAAACTAGGCATTATTAGACCTTAACTTTGATCATATCTCGTCTCTCCATGTTAAAATATCCAAATTTGTCCAAATTGATTGTACTCTCCACAAACAATTGGCTCCAATACTCATATGGCATCATTTCTATCATTCCCAATTTTTAACAACTAAAGTAAGAAATAAAACTATCTACAAAACAAAAGAACTAACACCCATATAACAAGTTAAAAAGTAAAACAAAACAAATATATATATATATATATATCTATATATATATATATATATATCATTGATTATACAATCACAAAAGTTAAACAATAGCATACAACTCAAAAACTAAAACCATGCCACAAACTAATATTTACAATAAAATTCTTTAATAGCACAACATAAACTATCCCTACAATGGTAATAACATGGCAAACATGATTTCATCCTAGAAAAATAATTATAAGTTCAACTATCAAGGACCTCTAAACCATGGTTGGAAATAAGTGGTTTGAAAGTTACAAAACTAATTGAACAACAAAAGCAAGAAATAAATAAGAAGTAACAAGCACAAACGCAGGCAGAATAAACAAGAAAAAACCAACCTTAGAATTGTAATTTTGATCTCTCCATGAACCTTAACATTTTGTAGCATTTTCAATACCTAATTAACTAAGAATTATCTACACAAAATAAACTCAAATTAAAATGCTCCAAATTCACAAATTAGTGGAATTAAACCATACAAGTAGGATTTATTTACCTTATTACTCATTCATAAGTAATTGTTAGGTTCAAATCATTTACCGTAAATAGAACTATCATGCTCCAATTTAGGTACATGATAGCCATATTACAATGTAAAAATCATTGTAATATGAGGCCAACCAATACCAAATCTAAGACTCCAAATCAAATACATTGTTCTTATTTCAAATAATTGAAACTATCTAAATAGTCCTCTTCAAGTATCTCCTTATCTAAAAAAATAATTAATAAAATGTGGTGAGCAAAATAATGCATAGTAAACAGCTGTGGTACTCTTTTTCTATTGATCATTTTGTGTATAATATTTTTACATAAGTTATTTATTTCAAAGCATCTACAAAAACTCCATCAAATTAATAGTTAACAAAAGAATACATAAATAGCATTTGGGTTTCATTTAAAATTAATAATACCACAGACATTTTAATATATAGTTTAAAAATCACTTAATTTACATATTGGTTCATATATTGGTATGATTTCTAATAGTTGATCCCACTAAGTAGGCCAAAACATATCATCAAATCTAAATTTTGTGGAATATAATGTGAGATATGTTCTCCCAAATTCAAGAGCTCATTTGAAACATTTACAATATTATTAGCCATAGTAATAACTTTCATGACGAATAACAAAATATGAACATATTCAATCCAATTTTTATAACAAAAATAAGATTTTACTATAAAAACACAAGAAAACATTAAATTCCTCTATGAAACTCAATCAACATAAAATTTTGGGAAAAGCCACGTCCCTCACAACAAATAGAAATTCCCTTGCAAATTATTTTTTGTGAGGGAAAAAATCCCCGCAAACACCCTTTCCATTTCTTAATTCGCAAATAATAATTCACTCACAATTACCCCTGTACCCTGGCAAATGTAAACATTTGCGGGGACAAAATCCTCGCAAATAATTATTGCGAGGGCTTATTGGCGAGGAATTGTCACTCACATTTGGTTTTTTATAGCAAGAGCAGAGGCACTCGCAAATAATACAGTGACCCTTGCAACTTTTTTTTTTTTTTTGCGAACATTATGGCCCTCGTAAATGAAAGAAATGCTCTCGCAACTGTGTCTAAATGTGAGGAATTTGCCCTCATAATTGAGGGGTAATGCCCTTATTTAAAATACTATTTGCAAGGACTATTGCCCTCGCAAGAGAAGTTACTGCCCTCGCATTCTTTGATTTTGCAAGGGCTTCTATCCTCACAAAAAAAACATTTAGCCCTGGCAAAAATGGTCGGTCATGTCATTATTTTCAATTAAATACGAGGGAATTAGCCCTCGCAGATGTATAGTCCCTCGCAAAAACTCATGTTTTTATAATAATCATATTCTTGATTTATCCAAAAGTTACATTTTAAAATACCTACCAGCTAATAAAATAAAACCTGTCCCATTTTAATAAAACGATATACAAATTCAAATTGAAAATATCAAATTTATTAAGTTCAAAGATCCAACAAAAATTGTTGCTAAATATGAAAAAGATCCTAATATCCATAAAATGAAACAAAATCAAAATGAAACAAAATCAAAATGCAACAATAGCAAATATTCCAATAATGTGATTAAAAGGCTAAAATATCTTCAATTCTAATTATCTGGGACTCTCCATTACGGCTCTCTGATCCCGAATAAGAATCATCACCACAAGTATGAGAATAAGGAGTACCCTATTTGAAAAGAGAAAAACATAGCAATAAATAATAAGTTTAAAAGAACCACAAAGTAATAATATCAAAGTGTTGGTGAGAAAATTACAAGTCAAATTACATTTATATAATTTAAATTAGTAAAAGAAATCTATAATTATGTAATAAATATCTTATCAGAACCACCAAGATGAGCATGATGCAGATTGGATATCATGTTCGCAAAATGTTGTGAAACCACGGCACAAGCTGTAACACAAAACTGTATAATAACAGGAGTATCATCAATGTCACCATCTAAAGCATTTGAACCATATCTAAGATCTAGGAATCTAGAGAACATACCATCAATTTTCTAATTAACGAATTCCAACTCGAGCCTATAATGAAAAAATAACAATCAAATCATTTACGAAATTAAACATAAAAATCCTAACTATGTAATCTACTGTAATTAATGAAAATGAAAATAAAATACCTTTAATCGAATTAACTAGACTCTAAAATTTCTCTTGTTGAATATCTATTGATTATTCTTCATAGTTGCCCCAAAAACAATAATAAAAGTCGAAAAAGGTTTGTATCGGTTCATTAATGATGAGAATATATGCAATATTGAAAATATTGCTATTATTTCCTTCAAGTTTTAATAATTATTGAATCCTCCAAGATAATGAGTTTTGGATTTATAAAAACTTATCAAACGTACTGAGTAAAATTTGCGGCACAGGTATTAGAAGAACACTTATAGGTGACTAAACATTACAATATTAATATCCTAATGGACTTGTACAATTAATGGACTCATATAAGATTACAGGAATCTATTTATCAATATATATATATATATAATAATGTCTCTTCAACCTAATTTTGAAACGTATACAATTTTAGTTAATCTAATGAACTCACATATCATATCATATTATTATGTTAAAGAGGAAACACCCAAAATCGTCCTCCACATTTCAGCAAATAATATTTTTCATCCTCCACTTTTAAAATGGGAACAAATAGTCCTTCAAATTTCATAAATTGGAACTTTTGGTACTATTTGTGAAATAAATGGGAACTTTTAGTCCTTCAAATTTCATAAACGAGAACGTTTAATCCTGAAATTTTCCTTCAAATTTTGGTCCTTGAAATTTGAAGGACTATTTGTTCCCGTTTTAAAAGTGGATGATGAAAAAGATTATTCGGTGAAATGTGGAGGACGATTTTGGGTGTTTCCTCTTATGTTAAATTATGCCACATGTAAATTTCTTTATAACTTAATATAATCACCAAATTACTGATTAAATAAAATCATATCATAGTTTTAATCATTTTATCTCTTAATATTTTAATTCAAATTTTAATGATTTTGAAGTAAATTATTACTATATTTGGTTTCTCAATTTATCCCAATCTCTTCAATTAAATATTTTTTGAGGACCAATTAATAAGTCCAAAAAAATAGAAAATATCATCATTGTGTGGCTCAATAATATACTACAAACATAGCTATTTTTTTGTGTTTAGTAATTTAGTCCTACTAAAATGTAAATTACCAAGTACCATATACATGATTTATAATCATTTACAGTAAGTATATATTTTTTAGATAATTATGTGAATTTTATTTAACTTGAATATTATAAATGAGTAACTTAATATATTTGTATATTCAAATATTAGCAATTTTCTCTCATTATTTTTTTAAATAAAAAATTAAAATACAATATTATTTTTGATATTGTGATAAAAAAAATAATATTAAAATATTTGTGCACGTGCACGGGTAGAAAATCTAGTGAATTACTAAAAGTTAAAGTAAACGTGACACTATTAGCCCATATCATAAATTAGGTATAAATTTGCAATCACAATATATTGTTTAGTTCCCCATTGTGGTTTATTCCATGGTACATTGACTCTATCCATCATCCCCTCTTTCTTAACCCATCTCTTATCAAAAATAAACTCCCTCCTTCCTCTATGCAGTTGAGAGTTCGTGACTAGCATAATAAGCAAATTATGATTTGAAGTTTGTTTGTCACAATGAGAAACTTTGGCCTTAGGGAAATGAATTCTCCACCTTGCCGTAACAAAAAACCTATCCAAACATTCCTCAACAAAACCTTCACCTTCTTGGTTGTTGCTCCAAGTAAATGGATGGTCTACATATCTGAAATCTACCATTTCCATTCTTCTAATGAAATTCCTAAAAGGCAAGCAATTAAATTTAGATCTTATTCTACCCCCTGTTTTCTCATATGGATATGCTATTTCATTAAAATCCCCTCCCAAAATCCACCATTCGCCCCACTTTTTCCTCTCATTTTCCAGAAAATCCCATTGTTGCTCCCTCACCCTATTATCTATACTAGCATAAACAAAAATAATTCACCACATCAATGAATCTCCTTTTATTTGACATTGGAGTTGCACACAAAAGTTGTTGCCAACCAACTGCTTAACTAAAACATTTTCAGACCAACAAACTAACAAACCTCCTTTTGTACCATCAGGTTCTACATGGCTCCACCGTTGATCATATTGCAGCCTTCTACAAACCTTCTCAACAAAAGGATTTTGCTGCTTTGTTTCTAACAAACATACTAGTTTCGGGTGATGGGTCTTTATTGTCTCCCTTAATTGGGAAATTGTCGAGAGTACACCCAACCCTCTATAATTCCACACACATACTTTCATGATGTTGCTTGGGACCCTCTTGGGTTGGTCCCTTTTACCCCAAAGCTTTGGCCTACTTCAAGCCTTGCATCTCTACTTTTCTTCTTTGGATTTCCTTGTTCCTCCTGTGAACTATCTTCCTCATCAACTAGCTACCATCTTCTTTTTTCTCCAAGTCGATGTGAACTAATTTGTTGTGTTCTGTTGCTCGTCGATAACCTCTCCCTCCTCCTGATCTTCTCTATTTACTAGACTGCTGGCTCATCAGTTTTGCTTCCCCTCCTAGAATGCTCAAAGGCAACTTCCTATTTCTAGTAGCCATATGTTGCTCAACAGGGCTAGCATGCAGAATAGGGACATTCACCAACTCAATGTCCATCTAAGAAGTGCCATTTCTGCCTAACTTCAATTTCATCATCTTCAACCCTTTCATTCGGTTGGTCTCTTCTGCTTAGCTCCTTATTCTCCTTCGACACCACTGTAGTATTTTCAGAGAGAGTGCATGGTTCTCCATCTCCCAACCCTAAGCCACTTTCAATCGGAAATGTTGGCCCTTCGGTTGTAGAATCAACCACTCATTTTCTTTTCTCACGATTCTTAGTATTTTTTTTTGAGTCACATTTAGCCCCCTATGTGGACTCCAATTCCTTCTCGATGCTTCAAACCTCCTTGGATCCTTATCTGCAAATTTCCCAACTCCTACCCGAATCCAATCTCCATATTGTCCTTCTTTTATTTATTGTTTTTCTGACCATTACTACGTTTTTCACACAATTTTCCTCCATGACCCACTCGCCCACAGTATGCACAATAATTTTCTAAATGTTTATATTTAAAACTCACCCAATTCACTTTCTCCTTTAGCTTGACAGTTACACCTTAGATTAAAGGTTGTTCCAAGTCAATGGAGACCAAAGCTTTAATGAATCTTCCATTTTGGCACCCTCCTTCAAGGATGATCACATCTAGCACTTGTGGAAAGATGTTGCCAATCTTAAAAGCTGCTTCTCGAGTTACCTAATGACTAGGTAAATTCCAGAATTGAACCCATACTTCTACTTAGTTGAACTCTCTATCCTAGATTTGTGCCTCTTCAAACCATTCTCACAGCACCAAATATTGTCCATCAAAAGTCCAATCTCTTCCTACTAGTACTTTACTTCTATCTGCCCGCGAAGAGAATAGAAACTAAAAATAGTTAAATCCCAACTCTCGGACAACAAAGGATTTCTGAATCGGCCAAATTGTCTCCAAAGTATTTTTCATGCCCATGAAGTTCGCCCTTTTGTCTTCAAAAAATTTCCCTAGTAAACTTCGTTCCACCTTTTTTTTTGCTTACTTGCACATCATCCTCCTGGAGCTGCACAGCTCCCTTTTCCACAATAGAGAGCTGTAAGTTCTAAATCAAGCTGGACACTTTTTGCTCCCAGCTCTATTCTGCCCCCGGATCCATCACCACGGCCTTGTCTAGCGGTTGATAAGTCCTGCAAGAAGCAAACAGAAAGCAAAAAAACTCACAGAAAAGGTTTTGATGGTTCTAACTAGTTAATGTTGGAAGCTGTGGTCAGAATATTTTTCACTCTCTCTTGACCTCGCACTTGCTCTGAGAAAGAAAGAAAAAAAAAAAAGATGCTTTCACTCTCCCTTGATCCCCTATTTTCTACCTCAAGTTGCTCTATTTTGATTACTGAACTTCTATTTTAGCTCAAACTGGTATTCCAGTTGGTTGTCTTCCCAAGTTGTTATCTAGACAGCTGATAGGAAACATGCTTCCTCCCCAGGAACAGTGTTCCCTTTTCTATGAAAAAGGAAACCTACCACTCTCCCAATGGAGAGACTTTAGTCGAACGATGAGGAAAATTGAAGTATCCTTTTTTGGAATAGAGAATTGGAAATCTAGCGAGTTACTAGAAATAAAAGTAAATGTGACACATCCCTTAGATAAACTCTTCCACCCATTGCACTATTAGCCCGTATCATAAATTAGATATAAATTTGGTTACAATAGATAGAACCCAAATGGCATGAACAAGCCCATTCACTTGCTGATAGTTAATCTCATAGACAATTTTATCTCAATTCACAAAAAATAAAGCATCAATAAGATTCAGTTATCCCAAAGATTGAATTCAAATAGCATACAATTCAAAATCATATTAGTTTGTTTATCTCTAATAACAAACTAAATGAATTAACTTATCAATTAAATTAAGAATTCATAACTAACTTTATAATAAGATTAATTAAGAGCATCTAAACATTACACTCATTTGGTGCGCAAAATACAATTTCAAGTGAGAAGACCTAACTAATTATTAAAAAGAAGAAAGCAAGCAAACTAATGTTTAGAACAATGGAATTCAAAACTCTAGTGGATTGGATGGCTCCAATGGCAGAATCAGAATTTGAATTGTAGGAGGAGAAAGAAAATTTTTTAAATTTTGGTTGGCAAAAATCTGATTTTATCAATAATTCAATACCATTTTAATATAAAAAAAACAAATTTTCCCTAATGGAGAGACGAGGCTATTGCGACTGTTGGCCTCCTAACTCCACTATTAGATGTCTCTTTTGAGATGATCTTCAATAAATGATCTCCAATTGCCTATTTTCTTCCTCGACTCTTTCAAGTTTTAGGCATTTCTCTCCAGACCAGTTTATCCCTCCCTTTTTTTTTGGGACAATTATGGTCTTTGAAATCTAGAACTTCTTTTTTTTTGATCCTAGGATGCCATAAATAGGAGGTATAAAGTCCGAAGTTTATTCAAGAAAAAATATGTTTTCTTTTCCCTCAAATCGAACTCATCCTACCGTGTTGTTAATCTCAGGCCACAACTTCAACTGAAATTCTTGCACTACTTGCTTTTACCTCTTCAAGTAGCAACGTAGCTATCCCCAAATGCAATTAAACTCTGTTTTTTTTTTTTTTTTTTTCCAATCTCTTGCCTTCTTTTGACCTTAGTCCTTGAAACTCCACTCTTGTGAAAAAAAACTTTTAACTCGTATTTTGCCACTTTTTCATTAACCTGTGATTCTGAAATAATGACATAACAACGGGCACAAATATAGTATAGAAAACGAAACAAAATATTAAAAACACTCAAAAGTAACCTAAATTTGTAGTGCAATTAATAGTAAATTTGATACTGATCACTATGTTAAAAAAAAAATGTGTTAGAAAAATTAGTTTTTAATGAAATTCTCATAATATCATTTGCAAGTAGTGAAAATGTATAATCACAATTAAAACTAAAGATAAAACTATAAATATATAATCATAAACAAAATTAATACTTCCTCTACCCCAAGAAAAAAATCCGCCCTTGATTTAATATCGCTTTTTTAAATTATAAAATAAAACACATATAATATACTATTAAATGTGTACTTATATATTTTTATCTTATTTTTTAATTTAAATTATAAATTATCATTACCAGTAACGATAATACAAAAAATTCACATTAAAATGAACTCTTTTTTTTTATTTTATTTTTTTAATTTGAATTATAAATTATCATTATCCGTAAAAATAATACAAAAAATTTACGTTAAAATAAACTCTTATTTTTTATTTAAGTTTTGAATTATCATTACCAATAACGATAATACAATAAATTCACGTTAAAATAATTTTTTTTTTTAGTATTATGAACTTATATAGTTTACCTTTCAAAATGTATTTCTTTAATTTTTAATTTTTATTAAAAAAATAAAAATACATTTTGAAAAATACAAATATATAAACCCTTATAAGTTGTATTTTTGAATAGGTAGAAAAGTATAAACTTTCGGCTGCTATAATTTTAAAGAATATGAGACCAGGGCAGTCCAAGACAAAAACGCAACTCAGCCAACGTCCAATGTGTCCCCTTCCCATATTGAATAACAGGCTTTCAACCTTGGCCCAACGGTACCGAAACTGCCACGCCGATACGGCCGACGCAGAATCACATGTTATGTTCACCAACCATCAAAAATAATTACTTATATATAGAAATTATAATTACTTTTTTCTAATAACTTTTATACTTTAATATGAACGATTAATTTAGACTATTTGGTATTTTTTCACCATGAAGGATATTACTACCATGAGAAGCATCATCAGGAAAGGAAAGGCAACAATAATAATATGGTAATTGGTAAAAATAAAATTCAAGTGACAATAATACCCTCACTCCTTTTATCAAATTTACAAACACAAAAAGACCCAAAAAAAAAAAAAAAAAAAAAAAAAAGAGAAACAAGCCCCTTCTAGTAAAATCCTTTCAATACAGAGAAAAATCCCCTCCCATCCCATCCCTCGGGTTGCTGGGTTCCAGCTGAGTTGAGCTGAGTTGACTCAAAAACTTCAGGTGCTAAGGATTTGAAACCAAATTCATCTGGATTTATATGAATCCCTCTTTCAAACCTTGAGAATTTTCGCGGCTTTGACCACGGGATTTTCCCGAGCAATCGCCTCTCGGCCAGCCGCCTTATAATCATAACTGCAATCATGCCGATCGGAATACCGATGCTCGGAGCAGAACATGTCCCCACACCGGCAACGGAATCCCATCAATCCCAGCTTCCTCCGACAACCCGAACACGAACACCGATTCACGGCGTCCCTCGGCCTTTTCAGGGACCGATTTACCTCCACCGCTAACCCCTCTGTACCCACATCCACAGAAGCCAGATCCGATTCCTCCGGCAACGATCGGGCGTTGACCGAAGGGAGTTTCAGATCTGGGCTCTCGGGGGACCTCGCGGAATTAGATCGCGAATCATCGGTTGACCCAGAGAGCTGCGGTGGCGAAACGGGGATCGTAGGGGTGCAAAGAGGTAAAGATTCCGGGACTTTGAGCTCCGTCTCTTCTTTCTCTCTCTTCTGAGCCATGGAATTTGTTTTTTTTTTTTTTTGGCTCTTTTATCTTCTTTCTTTTTCTTTTTTTTTTCCTCCTTCTTCAGGGCTTTTGCTAATTAGAGATAGAGAGAGAAATGGAGAGATTTATGTGATGTTGGAAATTTGGAATGAGATGAATGGGGAAATGAAGCGAAATGGGGAAGATGGAGAAAAAAGGGAAAAATAGGAGGAGGAGGAGGAGTGGGGCTGGATCCAAGTTTGGCTCGTACGAGTCGAGGTCCAGATTCCCACATTTAGGGGCCCAGCCCAGCATAAATTAGAGGTTTTTAAAAAATTGTACATGTTGACATCTATAGAAAATAAAGGACGGGGGAGATAAAAACAAAAAAGTGGGGTTAGGATTGGGTGGGGAAATAAAAAAAAGTTCACCGATCGAACTATTGGAGGGTTGAATGCGCTGTAGATGGTTGTACATTTTAAAATGTACAAGTTTTCATGCATGTGATGCAACCCTTTGAATGGACCAAGTAGTTATATTTAATATAATTTACTTTTATTTGCTATTAATAAAAAAAAATCACGAAATATAATTCATATAGTTGTGACTTCATATAGGAAAATAAAGATTTAATTGTTATTGTTATTATAATTTTACTCGCTCTTAAAGAGAAGAAAAACATCAAACTTAGTTGTTAAGAAAATTAAGTAGTCAGTGACAACACATAAAAATGTGTATAATATTTTCTTTGAAGTTAGAAAGAGTGATACTAAATTAGGTAAGAAGTATTTGATTTTTTCCATAATGATTGAAATCAATTTGTCTTGGAGTTATATACATATTTTATAAAAGTTTGTTTGAATTTTATAATTTTTCTCTAAAATATCAATTCATTTGTTATGTTCCATTAAGAATGTTTTAGATTTATTAAATCCTAATATATATATATATTCAATTTAAAATAATTCTAATCCTAACATGGTGGACACACTATAAGGTATAGTAGAATTGTTGAATGGATCTATGGTTGTATTCCGAGTTGTAAAGTCGTACTTTTTCAAAAGCACAAATTTCATGTGTTGTGATACAGTGCTCCGTGGTAAGTAAGTTACTAATGTGGAATACCGGAATAAGACAGTGATTTAAGAAATCCTCACCAAACTATACTTTCCACGTACTTAAAAGACTTTTCTTTGTATATTGGAAACAAAAGTTATAATTCTTTCGTCCAAAAAAAATAATTTTTAAAAAAATTATAAAATATAACACACTTAATTTACTATTAAATATATATTTTTATATTTTTATTTTTACTTTTTAATTTGAATTATACATTATTAGTATTAATAAAAATATTATAAGAATTTTATATAAAAAGTGAATCTTTTTTTTTTAAATTAGACTTTTTTTTCAAAAATAAATGGAGTACATATTATATATATATATTTTTTCAAAACGATAGTAGATTAATAAAATGGCACATCGCCAATGACAGCTCTGAGGCTTAGAGTCGTGGAATCAAAAACAACGCTATAACCTGAAAATAAAGCGAAAAGCGGAAAAAGCCCATGCAAAAAAACAAACAATGTAAACCCACGGCGGAAGTTAAACCCGATTTTAGACGGGGTGATTGACGACCTAAATTCAACTGAATTTAAACCCGCAGCGGGAAGAGTTGAGGACTTGACAACTTAACTATCATAATACAAATATTATAAGGCTTACTATACAAAATTGATATGACGATTCTCATTAATGTGATGGGAGTACATATTATATAATCTTTCAAAAATCACAAAAGTGAAAATGAAGACAATGAAAACAAAACCTTAGTTGGTAGTTAATTGTAATTTGTATGCCGCTTGTCCGCCTTTATATGCTGCTTGTCGGCCTTTATGTGCTGCTTTCGACCTTTTTTCTGCTTTGCGGGCTGTTTGACTCTTGGGGTCTTTCTGTCTTTTCTGTTTAAATTCTAACACCACGAAGTTCATTTAATTCTTTGTGATTATGTACTTTTGTTATTGTGCAATGTTAATATACGAACGTTTTCAAAAGAGAAAAAAAAAAAGAAAAAGAACAAAGCCAGTAAATATATATTAATTATATATACAATAAAAATTATAATAAATTTTTTTAATATTTAACGTAATATTTACATAGTATAAATTACTAAAAAATAATCCCTCTAAATATTTACCATATTTTAGTTTATAAATATAATATTATTTATTAAAAAATTCGCTAAAATATTTTCACTAGGAATCACGTAAAAATATTAAATTTCACCAAATCATCAGGAGCAAAGATTTTAACCACATAAATTTTAGCTTAATTTTCACGCTTACTGTGAAGATTTGTGCAGGATGATGGGTACGTGGACCGGACCCATATAGAACTTTCTACTATGAACGTGTGGGGAGGAAGCGAACATAGCAAGAAGTGGGGAAGTCGGCACCGAGAAGCTTCTGCTAGTTTCAATTGACGAAAATGCCCTCGGGCATGAATTATTTGGCATGCCCTGATAACTTGATACCACTAGACAAAAATTAGAAGTAGATCAGTGCTGACGTGTTGCTTTGTGGGCTTAGGAAAAGATGGAGTCGTTAAATTGTTTATTAAATTGTAGGCAAGCTCACGGAGGAATGTGGATTAGTATTAGACCATTAAAGGTGTCGCAAAATGACGTGTTGACCGAGTTTTTATGACAATTATTATTCTCTTTGTTAGAAAATTAATGCAAAATTTTTCTTTTCCATATTCATTTTACTAGAGGTTGAATGCCAAAAAAAAAGAAGAGAACTGTTTAGGGCGCAAATGAGCGAGTTGAGTTATTCATGAGTTGAGTTACTGATAAGTTATAATTTAACAGTCACGACTCAATTCAACCCATTTAATTATTAGTCATTTTGGATTGAATTAAATCTAATCAACTCAACTGGTCAATTTAATAATTCTTTTTTATTTTTTCTATTTAATTGAAGAAATTAAACTTACATTTTTCATATTTTTCTAGTGCTTTTTTAAAAATAATCTTATTTAATTTTTTTTATTCAATATATTTTTTTTTTAATAAAAAGATTGTTCTTAAGTTTTCACCAGAACCAAAATATAAATTAATTTTATTTAGTTTCTCTATTAGCATGTATCAGTTTCTTAATGATCACCACATTTCTATTTTTCAATTAAGTTTTATAGACATTGTCAAAATCACTAGAACCAATAACACAATTATTGTGGAATCTATTAGTGGATCCAAAAATATGTGAAAGCGAATTTTTGAGAGACTTGTTAAATATGACAAGAGTTATATTTAATGCATCATGCACTTAGTTTCAGGTTGTTATTTGTAATAATAATGCATCACGTATTTGCGTGTTGCCTTAAAAATGAAAAAAAGAGGAAAATTTTTAAAAAGTGATGAAGTTATCAAATTAATAATAAAAAAACATAATTTTATTTTAGTTTTTAATAAGGGTAAAGATATTTTAGTTTCTAAACAAAATTTTATTTTTTTAAATGAAAGTTTTTTGCACCTTTAAATATAACCAAATATCTAATTTTAAAAACAAATCTTCCATAGGAAAATAAAGATTTATTGGTCATTAAAATTTAAAATTTTTGAAGATGGAAAATTGAAAGTTAGAATATTCAAAAAAATTATCAAAAGATAAAAATTTATATAAAGATTTTTTAAATTTATTTTTGAGAATTTCAATATTATTTAACATTAAATTTTACAAAAAGTTAAACATAAAATATCAAAATAGTAAATTATTTTTAGTAATTTGTAATCATGTAACTATTTTAATATTTTTTTATTACATAACATTCAGGTTTACAAAAAAAAAGGTGGGGGGGGGGGAATTAAAAATAAAAATTTTAAATTGCGTAATTATTTATTTAAAACTTTTTACATTTTTATTTTTTTGGTATTGATATTAAGAAACTATTATCATTTAATTTCATATTTAGTCTTTTAAAATTATATATTTAATTAAGCGTAGGTTTAAAAAAATTCATCTAGAAAAGTAAAGTTGTATCTAAAAGGCAAAATTATTTTGTCCTTTTAGAAATTAAGAGAAATTTTTACCATTTTTTTATTAGATAACTTTCATAACATTTTAGAATAAATTGTAAAAAAAAAATTACTTAATCCAACACGTCACCCTTAAACTATGAGTCATTACATGACCTAATTAATTAATGATCTATGACCCAAATGACCTAACTCGTTGAGTTAAAATAGTGAGTTGGTTGGATTGATTTATTAAGTTGTATCTAATTTTGCCACCCTTAGAAATGCTGTTAAAGTTTCTTTGCTGTGCGATTTACACTATTAACAATCAAATTTCAAATTTTTAATATTCTAATACCTTATAATATCTATTTGTGACATATTGCTCAAATTAACAAGAAATGAAATCAACTTGATAATTTTATCCTAATTAAAAAATAGAAAAAAGGGTAAATTACATTTACCTTATTTGAGATTTAGTTTTATTATTAATTACCTTTTGAAGTTTGGAAATATTACAATCTTTCACTTTGACTATTCAAAAATTAGTTTTTTTATTACGGAATTCATGAAATAACTAAAAAAATCAAACAAAACATATTTTAATTTGACTTTTTCATATTAAATTTGCTTTATGATATTATTTATAGTTACATTTAACTTCTACTTCTTTCAAATAAATGTCTTTAATTCATTTCTTATTTACTTTCAAAATATATTTTTTCTCATATCTTTGCCTCATTCTTTAGTTATTTTATGAATTCCATAATTAAAAACTAACTTTTGAATGGTAAAACAAAGAAATTATAATATTTTCAAATCTTAGGGGTTATTGATAATAAAACCAAACATTAAGGAAGATATATGTAATTTACCCTTAAAAAAATGTACACAATGTTTCATACTGAATAATCACTAGACAACACAATATTTTATCTTTGCCTTCCTCATAAAAATTATCTTTTCTTAAAATCGATTTCCCATAATCAACATGTTCTACCCTTTCTTTTCACACCCCGCCTTTCCCGCCCCCACGCCATTATTATTTTAAAATTAATAGATATATTTACTATGAAAAATTATGGAGCAAAGATTTTCAGATATTAATAGTTATTTTTTTCTCAAATAAAACTTTACAACATTAGAATGATTGAAGGTGGCTGTTATAGTATTAGTTTGGAATTGGAAAAATTTCAAAACAAAGATAAATAGCAAACATATTAAAGAAGATGTTTTAAGAAAGAGGTTGTGTATATGGTCATTTTGGTTTAGATTTATTTTTGCCTTGGTCAAAAAAATTAAAAATTGGAATTATATCAGACTAGTGATTAGAAAGAAAATTAAAGCATTGAAAGCTTCACAACAAAAAGGAAAAAGAGGAATTGATGAAAGAAAGGAAGAAAAAATAAATAATGGTGAGAGGCAAAAGTTTGAAAAATCAATTAATTAACTCCATAACCACTTCATTACGTCATTATTGTCTTATTTGTCAACGGTTGACTACTGAATCTAAACGAACTAATTAACAATACAAAAACGACACCGTACTACTAGTAAATCTTCCCAATATTATAAAGTGGCCTAATATTTATGACAATTATTCTTTCCAATGAACAAAAATCTTGGCCTTCCAAAGCTCCCTTCCCCCTCCTTTCTCTCTCTCACCCTTTTTGCTATTTTAAAATTACTAGATATATTTTAAATCATCGAGTCTGCCGTAAGATTTTATAGTACCCGTGAATTTACATGCAACTATGGGGTAGGGTCTACCCATAAAAGTTCCGAAGTTAATGTCTGGCCAAGGAGTTCGAATGATCGTTTGGTGCGTGAATTTCTGAGTCATAAAAAAAATTACTAGAGATATTTGCCATGAAAAGTTTTGAAGTAATAGTTTTCTTGAAGTTAATGGATTTTTTTTTAAATGAAAATTGAAATATTAGAGCAATTGATGGCGGTAGCCACAGCATTAGTTTGGAATGGGAAAATTCAAAAATAAATATAAATAGCATATTAAAAAGGATGTTTTAAGAAAGACATTGCATATAACATCATTGTGGTTCAGATTTATTTTTCCTTAGGTCAAAAAATGCAAAAATGATTTTATAGCATACTAGTGATTAGAAAGAAAGTTAAAGTATTGAAGGCTTCATAGACAAGAACGAAAAAGAGGAATTGATGAAAGAAAGAATGAATGAATAAGTGAGGGAGAGTGTCAAAATGGAAATTTGGGAAAAATCCATTAATTAAATAATTTAAATCCATAACTGTATCGTTACGTCATTATTGTTTTATTTATAAACAACCAAATCTAAACAACCTAACTAGCAATAAAAAATGATGAGTAATGATTGAGATAGTGACAAATTATAGTAACTTTGTATTGTGACTGACGTGGCAACTATGAAAAGACAAAATTATCTCTCATTATTTTGTATTTTATAATGAAAATGGATAGATGATTTTGTCTTTTCATGATTGCCACGTCAGTCATTATACAAAGTTACTATAATTTGTCACTATTTATATCATTACTCTAAATGACAATCTTGTCTTTCCCTGCCCCCCTTTTTCACTCTCTCAACCCTTTTGCTATTTTAAAAATAATAGATATATTTGCTATGAAAAATTATTGAACAATAGTTTATTGGAAATTAGTGATTTTTTAAAAATGAAACTTGACAATATTAGAGTGATTGATGGCAGCAACAATATTATTATTTTTTTTTTGGAATGGGAAAATTTTAAAATAAAGATAAATAGAATACATATTAAAAAAGTTGTTTTAAGAAGACTTTGCATATAAGGTCATTGTGGTTCATATTTATTTTTCGAATAATAATATTTATAGTGATTTTTTATATTGACATTTTATAATGACTGATGTAGCGAGTTTGAAAATGCAAAATCATCCCTTATTATTTTGTATTTTTTTAAAGAGGGTTATGAGTGAATTTTGTATTTTTATACTTACCATATCAGTTACTATTATTAGTTACTAAGAGTATCATTACTCTTATTTTTCTTAGGTAAAAAAATTCAAAAACAGTGTTATGTCACACCAGTGATTGGAAAGAAAACTAAATTATTGAAGGCTTCACAAACAAGATTGATAAAAAAAGAAAAAAAAGAAAAAGAATTGATTAAAGAAAGGAAGAAAGATGAATACGTGAGGGAGAGAGTCAAATGGAAGTTTGGAAAGAATTCGTTAACTCTATAACTGTCTCATTGTGCCATTATTGTCTTATTTATCAACGATTAACTATCAAATTTAAATGACCTTATTAACAATTCAAAAACGACACCATGTATCAAATGAATCTTCCCAATATTATAAAATGACCCTAATATATACAACAATTATCCTTCCTAATGAACAATAATATTGTCTTGAAAACTCTTGTCCTTCAACACCCCCTTTTTTTCTTCTTGTTTGTGATGCCTTGAGAATTTGAAAATAAAGATAAATAGCATACATGGTAAAAAGGATGTTTTAAGAAAGACATTGTGTATAAAGTCATTGTGGTTCACATTTATTTCTCCTAAGTGAAAAAATTCAGAAACGGTATTATGTCATACTAGTGATTAGGAAAAAAATTTATTCAAGGCATCACAAACAAGAAGAAAAAAGAGGAATGGATGAAAGAAAGGAAGAAAGAATGAATAGGTGAGGGAGAGAGTCAAAAAGAAAGTTTGGGAAAAATTACTTAATTAACTCCATAATTGCCTTATTACGTCATTATTGTCTTTTTCATCAACGATTAACTACCAAATCTAAACGACCTAACTAATTCTATAGAAACCACCCCGTATTACTTATAAATCTTCCTAATATTATAAAATGGTCCTAGTATTTATGACAATTATCCTCTCTAATGAATAAAAATCGTGTTCTTCCCAATCCTTTCTCCCAACCAGTTTCCTATTTTGGAATCAATAGAGATATTTCCTATGAAAAATTATGCAGCAATATATTTCCGGAGATTAATTGATTTTTTTTAAATGAAACTTGGCAATGTTAGAGCGATTGATGGCGACCGCCATAGAATTTGTTTGGACTGAGAAATTTTGGAAATAAAGATAAATAATATATATATATATATATATATATTTAGAAAGATGTTTTAAGAAAGACATTATATGTAAGGTCATTGTGGTTTAGATTTATTTTTCCTTGGTCCAAAAATTCAAAAATAGTGTTTTGTCACAACAGTGATTAGAAAGATAATTAAACTATTGAAAGATTCACAGACTAAAAGGAAAAAGAGGAATTGATGAAAAAAGGAAGAAAAAAATTAATAAGTGAGCCAGAGAGTCAAAATAAAAGTATGGGAAAATTCAGTTAATTAACTCCACAACTGCCTCATTACGTCATTATTGTTTTATTTATCAACAATTAACTACCAATTCTAAACGACCTAACTAACAATGCAAAAACAAAACCATGCTACTAATGAATCATAGCAATATTATAAAATGGTCCTAATATTTATGACAATTATCCTTTCTAATGAATAAAAATCGTGTTCTTCCAAAAGCCCCCTTTCTCTCTCCCAGTTTTCTTGGAATCTAGAGATATTTCCTATGAAAAATTATGCAGCAATATATTTCCGGAGATTAATTGATTTTATCTTAAATGAAACCTTAAAATGTTAGAGCGATTGATGGCGAGCCCCTATAGAATTTGTTTGGACTGAGAAATTTTGAATAAAGATAAATATATATATATATATATATATATTTAGAAAGATGTTTTAAGAAAGACATTGTATGTAAGGTCATTGTGGTTTAGATTTATTTTTCCTTGGTCCAAAAATTCAAAAATAGTGTTTTGTCACAACAGTGATTAGAAAGAACATAATTAAACTATTGAAAGATTCACAGACTAAAGGAAGAAAAAGAGGAATTGATGAAAAAGGAAGAAAAATTAATAAGTGAGCCAGAGAGTCAAAATAAAAGTATGGGAAAATTCAGTTAATTAACTCCACAACTGCCTCATTACGTCATTATTGTCTTATTATTATCAACAATTAACTACCAATTCTAAACGACCTAACTAACAATGCAAAAACAAAACCATGCTACTAATGAATCATAGCAATATTATAAAGTGCCCTAATATTTAGGACAATTATCCTTTCTAATAAACAAAAATCTTGACCTTACAAAAAGCCCCCTTTCTCTCTCTCCCACCTCTTTTCCTATAAGAAATTATGGAGCAATAGTTTTCTGGATATAAATAGGTTTTTTCTTCCAAATCAAACCTTAAAATATTAGAGTGATTGATGGCAGCCCCTATTGTATTAGTTTGGAATGGAAAATTTTGAAAATAAAGATAAACGGTATACATGGTGAAATAGATGTTTTAAGAGAGAAATTGTGTATACGGTCATTGTAGATTAGATTTATTTCTCCTTGGTCAAAAAACTCCAAAAACAGCAATATGTCATACTAGTGATTAGAAAAAACACATAATTAATGTATTGAAGGCTTCACCGACAAGGAAGAAAAAGAGGAATTGATGAAAGCAAGGAAGGAAGGATGAATAGGTGAGAGAGAAAGTCAAAATGAAGTTTGGTAAAAATCACTTAATTATCTCCATAACTTAATATGTCATTATTATCTTTTTTTTATTATTATTATCAACAATTAACTATGAAATTTAAACAAACCAACTACCAATATAAAAACAACATCTTGCTACTAATGAATCTTTCCAATATTATAAAATGGCCTTAATATTTAGGACAATTATCTTTTCTAATTAACAAAGATCTTATCCTTCCCCAAGCCGCCTTCCCTCACAATAGAGATATTAATTTGTTAAAAACAACAGAGATATTTGTTATGAAAAATTATGGAGCAAAAGATTTCTGGATATTAACCGAGTTATTTTTTTCCCAAATGAAACTTGACAATATTAGAGTGATTAATGGTTGCCGCCATAGTATTTGTCCGAAATTGGAAATTTTGAAAATAAACATAAATAGCTTACATAGTTAAAGAAAAAAAAAGATGTGCTAAGAAAGACATTTTGTATAAGGTCATTGTGGTTGAGATTCATTTCTTCTAGGTAAAAAAATCCAAAAACAGTGTTATGTCATACTAGTGATTAGAAACAAAATTAAAGAATTGAAAACTTTAAATACAAGAAGGAAAAAGTGGAATTGATGAAAGAAAGGAAGAAAAAATGAATAAGTGAGGGAGAGAGCCAAAATGAAAGTTTTGGATAAACTAACTAATTAACTATATAACCACCTCATTACGTCTTTATTCTCTTATTTAGCAATGATTAACTACCAAACCCAAGCGATCTAATTAACAACATTGTGCAATTGGTGAATCTTCCCAATATTATAAAATAACCCTAATATTTATGATAGTTATCCTTCAAAATGAACAACAATGTTATTGTCAAAATTCTTGTCCTTCTACACCCTTTCTCCCTCTCCCGCCCCTTTTGTTATTTTAAAATTAATAGAGATATTTGCTGTGAAAGATTATGGATCAATAGATTTCTGGTTATTAATGGTTTTTTTTCTTCAAATGGAACATGACAATATGAGAGTGATTGATGGTAGTGGCCACAGTATTAGTTTGGAATGGAAAATTTTGAAAATAAAGAAAAATAGCATATATATTAAACAGGATGTTTTAAGAAAGACTTTTGTATATAAGGTCATTGTGGTTCAAATTTATTTTTAAGAGAATTACACTTTTAGTCCCTAATGTTTTATCTAATATCACATTTAGCCCCATGTTTTAAATCTGACACATTTAGTCACCAAATTTTCATATTTTGACGAATTTGGTACAATTGATGACTATTAAAGTAAGAAATGACAAAATTTGTTATCAAATTTGTTATCAAATTTTTTAATTTATAAAATTTTGCAAATTACATTCTTTTTTAGTCATCATTTTTATCAAATTTTTTATTTCAAAATTTTAATTAATTCTTTTTATTTTTTTGTTTAAAACCCGTATCTTTTAATGTTCAAATATTAAAGTTTTATGAGATAAATCAATTAAAGAATGAGGGTTTTAAATGAAAAGTAAAAGAAAAAGATGGTAATTTTCAAAATTTGTAAATTAAAAAATTTGATAGCAAATTTTGTCATTTCCTACTTTAAGAGCCATCACTTGTACCAAATTCGTCAAAATATGAAAGTTTGAGAACTAAATATATTAGATTTAAAACTTTGGAGACCAAAATTAATACTAGATAAAATATTAAAAACTAAAACCGTGATTCTCCCTTTATTTTTCCAAGGTTCAAAAATTAAATAATGGCGTTATGTCGCACTACTGATTAGAAAAAAAATTAAAGTATTAAAGGCTTCACAGACAAGAACGAAAAAGAGGAATTGATTAAAGAAAAGAAGAAAGAATGAATAAGTGAAGGAGAAAGTCAAAATGAAAGTAAAAATCAGTTAATTAACTCAATAATTGTCTCATCACGTCATTATTGTCTTATTTAGCAACAATTAACTACCAAACCTAAATGAACTAACTAACAATACAAAAATGAAACCTTGCTACTAATGATCTTTTCAATATTATAAAATGGCCCTAATACTTATAATAATTATTCCTTCTAATGAACAACAATCTTGTCCTTCCACATCTCCATTCCCTTATAAGGTTTTTCTATACATGGGCTTTTATTAATTAATGTTGTTTTGAGCCTGGTTTAATAAAGTTAGATATAAAGACTTTTAATTAGTCTAATGTGGGACTGGCTGGTGTGGGCTGCAATTAGTCTAGCCCGTGATAAGGGGGCTAGGGTTTAACTTTAAATATTAGTTAGGTTTCCTCTTCTAACCCTAACCATTTGAAACACTTTCTACTCATAAAGTTTAAGAGAGAAATAAGCACACTCATTAAAGCTAGTTCATATAGAAGGTCATAGAGGAGAAGAATCTAGTTAGGATCAATCCTAATTTTGCATACAGTTATGGATCAAAAGACTGGTACACGATTCTTTACTTCTGTCTTTATATATTCTAATCATGTATATGAAAGATTTTGGGTTTATGCTATTTATGTGCTAACATGTGGTATCACAGAAGGCATAAATCATGATTAGAATATATTTTTATGTTCTTATTTGATCCTAAGCTCCTGCGAAAATTTGTATCTAATTTTGCATGTGAGTGGACTTGGTTTTTTGTGGCAAAAGATTGAATTGCGTTTTCTGCAATTTTCTACGGATGTTGGGTTCCAATGGCGACACGGGTCACCCTGACCCATCTTAGGCTCACAGGTCGTGGCAGCCGACCCGTTAATAAAAAAATAAAAAAAAAAGGCCATCAGCTGTTAGTTGGGGAGAGTTAACGCTGACGTTAGCATAAGGGTTGCAGAGAGTTGATCAGGTAGGGCTGACGTCATCGTGACGTCAGCATCAAGTTCAGCCAATAGCATTGTGTCAGCTGGGGGACCCACATTAAGCTATTTTTTCTAGAATCCTTTTACGAGTTGTTTTCAGGCTCATCTGGAGTCCGTTTTAGATGATTTTGATATCATTGGATTCAGTTTTTCATGATCTACATTTTAACATATGATTTGCATATTTTTTGACATCATTATACTTGTGTAAATCTAGATTGAATGTGATTTTATGCTTTTAGTATAAAATTTAAATATTTTCACTTGTATTTTGAATTTTTAAGCATGTCAACCATGTTAATATGCAAATGTTCAAATTATGTTTTGTAGAACATGATTAAATGCAATTAAATTACGTATTGCCCTTGTCATTTATATAGTTTAAAATTGCATATAAAGTTTTGTGTAAGAAATAAAATTTAATATCTTTGGTATGAGAGAGTTTCATAAATTCAATTGGGCAATGACAGCCAAAGTGGCACGTTCATTTGGTTTTATGAAATATCGGTCTTATACTATGGGGGATGTCTCCTTTTCTAATGTTGGGTCATACTCCCAAAGGAGGTGATTGGGTATTAGTTAGTGGAGGGATACATGTACAACATGTGCTTGAAAAATGACTGATTTTAGTGGTTCATACACCCAAAAGTGGTGAATTTACGAGGGTTGGAATAAGTTTTCGTTGCCGTTGTTTATGTAGAAAGTGGACAATTGTATGTCATGCATTCTACCCAAATGTGATTGTATGATGATACGTGTGACTTTCTGTGAAGAGCACTTATACGGTTTATACTAAGTTGCACTATTCTTACATATTTTTATTATAAGTCACCTTTTCTGTCAATAGCAACTCATTCACTATTAAGATTCTCACTTATATCTTTTTAATAAATAGAAAGATGATATAATGTTTGGAATGGTTCTAGCGGACATGTTTTATGCTCTTTATAAGGATAAGCTTGTAGATCTCACTGCATAAAATACCAATGCTAAAATGAGAAATTTATAGGTTGGTAAAAGAGCAATCGAATTTGTTAATTATCCATACAGAGATCCATTCAGGATCATCTTAAGGATACCTTAACGGTCAATTGCACTGCTAAGCGAAAAATAAAGTACTTGTTAGACATGTGTCGGGTGTCATCCAATATTGAGATAGGGGGTCCTTTTGCAAACACTTTTCAACATAAGGTATGATGGTACTAGTGAAATTAGGAATTATGTCTTAAAGATGGTAGAATTACAATGTAAACTTAAGGCATTTAAGATCATTATTCCTACTAATATTGTCCATCAGGCTTTCAATACCCTTTTCACCTAAATTCAAAATTATAAAGACAAATTACAATTCTTGAATGAGACCTGGTCTATTAGTAATCTAACAGCCAGGGTGGTGGCAAAGGAAGGAAAATTGAGAGATGAAAAGGGACATCAGGCTATGTATGTTTCTAGTGCTAGTGGTAAAAGAGGTAAGAAATCCAAAATTTTTGCCCATAAAGATACTCAGAAGACCACTGATAGCACTCAGGGGTAAGAAACATGATTGTTGCTTCTTCTACAAAAGAAAAATCACATAAAGAAAAACTGTGACAAATATAAGGCTTGCTTAGCCAAACATGAGGTTACAGGTAATGATTCTTTGGCTTTGGTTTGTGAATCTAGTCTATCTAAAATCACATTCAGTTCACGGTGGTTAGATAGCGGTGTAACGAATTATATTGTGTTCACCATACAGGGGTTTAGAAATCGAAAGAAGCCAAATCAGGATGAATCAAGTCTGATAGTAGGAAACAACTAAAAGTTGACCTAGAGTTCATGGGAGATATCATCTTAATATTAGAATTTGGCTATAATCTAATATTAAGAAACACTTTCTATGCACATCCCTTTAGAAAGAATTTAATTCTTTTTTCAAGTTTAGACTAATGTGGCTATTCTTTTGAAATAAAGAACAATATGGTTTCTTTGTTCTTTAGTTCAAATAAAGTTGGTAGTTATATTATGTCTTATGGATTGTACAAATTGTGTTTGTCTCCTAATGATAAATACGTCACTTGTACGGCTGAAAATGTTGTTTCCAAAAGACTTCTATCTAGGAAACAATCTTACACATTGTGGCATAAGAGACTAAGTCACATCTCTAAGGAAAGAGTAGAAAGGTTGATAAAGATTGACATCTTACCTACTTTTGAAAGTAACTTAGAGGATTGTGTAGACTGTTGTAGGGGTAAGATGACTAAAATTGGAAAGAAGACAGCAATCAGGAGTTCTAATCTCTTGGAGATCATTCATACTAACATCAGTAGTCCATATAAAGCGACTTTGTGAAGAAATTTTTATTTCATCACTTTTATTGATGACTACTCCCAATATGGATATCTGTACTTAATTAAGGATAAATTTGAGTCTATGGAGAAATTCAAGATATTTCAGATTGAAGTCGAGAAACAGTTGGGAAAAGTTATCAAAGTTGTCAGGTCTGATAAGGGTGGTGAATATTATGGGCATGGTGATGCTGGACAGCTTAAAGGGCTATTTGCCAAATACCTAAGGTATTTTGGGATTATATAGCTCAATTCACCATGTCTGGCAGTCCTGAACAAAACGGTGTGGCTGAAAGGCAAAATCGAACCCTTATGGACATGATGAGAAGTATGGTAAGTAGGAGTAATTTGCCTAAGTTTTTATGGGGAGAAGCCTTGAAAACGGCTCTCTACATTCTGAATAGAGTTCCTACCAAAGCCGTTCCATTAACACCATTTGAGTTATGGACGGGATGTAAACCTAATTTAAACCATTTTAGAGTTTGGGGCATCCTGCAAAGGTAAGGTTCAATAATTCAACATTAAGTAAGTTGGAATCCAGAACAACCAGGTGTTATTTTGTATTCTATCCAAATCATTCAAAGGGATACAAGTTTTATAACCCAAATGGAGGTACAAGAACTATAGAATCACAAACAGCTAAGTTCCTGGAACTAAATGTGGCCGAAAAGAATGCTTGTTAATAGACCATTAGGAATGATAGTACGGTGGAGACCATTGAGTCAGATTCTCCGCATGCACAGACTATTATGGAGCTTTCTATATTACAACCTGATTCAGTGGGAGTTGAGGATAATATCGTTGAGCCTGTGCCTGATAATACTCAATCTCATTAAGAACTGAATGAGACTGTGATGGCTTCACTCAGAAGGTCTACTAGAGAGATATGGTCTGCTATACCATCGGACTACATGGTCTATCTTGGAGAGCATGATTATGAAATTGACTGCGTGATAGATTCAGTAACTTATACAAAGGCTGTTTCTTGTCCTCAATCAAGTTTGTGAATAGATACCATGAATGATAGATGCAATCTATGAAAAATAAAGATGTCTGGGAGCTTGTTGAATTACCTAAGGGTTGCAAGCTCATTAGCTGCAAATGGGTATATAAGACTAAAAAAGGACTTTAAAGGAAAGATAGAAAAATTTAAAACCAAATTGGTAGCCAAGAGATTCACTCATAGGGAATGAATAGACTATGAAGTGACATTGTCTTTGGTCTCTTCTAAAGATTCTTTTAGAGTGATCATGGCAGTAGTAGCTCATCTGGATTTGGAGCTACGCCAAATAGATGCTAAAAAACTTTTCTAAATGGAAACCTTGATGAGTAGGTTTATATAGTTTAACCCGAAAGTTTTTGCAATTGATGATTCTAGAGAGCTTGTGTGTAAATTTAAAAAGTCTATCTATGGATTTAAACAGGCTTCTAGACAATACTACTTAAAGTTTCATAGAATTGTAACATCATCTAATTTTGTTGAAAACAAGATAGGTCAGTGTGTATATAGCAAGGTCAGTGGGAGGGATTTCATTCTTCTCATATCATATGTTGACAATATTTTACTTACTAGTAATGATCTCAGCTTGTTGCATGAGATAAAGCAAATATTGTCACATAGTTTTGATATGAAAGACCTTGGTGAGGCGTCATTTGTCCTTGGCATAGAGATCCATAGGGATTGTTCTCGCCAGTTGTTGGGTTTACCTCAGATGGTTTACATAAATCGTATTTTGGAACTATTCAGTATGCAGGAATGCAAGTTGGGAATTGCTCTCATCGTCAAGAGCGATAAACTGAATAAGTCCCAGTGCCTTCATACAGATGTTAAGAAAACCAATATGAAAGACGCACCTTATGCTAGTACACTTGGGAGCATTATGTATGTTCAAGTATGTAGTAGATCAGACGTTGTTTTTGCAACTGGTCTTCTGGGCAGATATCAGGCAAACCCAGGACATGATCGTTGGGTAGCTGCCAAGAAAGTTTTAAGGTACTTAAAGAAGACAAAAGACTACTTGCTGACAAATAGACATGTTTAGGATCTTGAGCTAGTAGGGTATACGGATGCAGACTTTGCTAGCTGTAAGGATGACAGAAAATTGATATTCGGTTATGTTTGTAAATTAGCAGGTGTTGTAGTGTCTTAGAAAGTGAGAAATAAAAGACATTTTCGTTTTCCAGTATCTAGGCAGAGTAAATAGCATACTTTATAGTTGCTACTTAAGTTGTTTAACTCCGTAATCTCATAAAGAGTTAGTTGTATTTGATTTTGTGAATGACCCATACAGCAGTATTGTGACAATAATTTGGCAATATTATTCATTAATACTCATAAGGGTCTCAAGGGGTCTAAACATATGGAGATCAAATACTTGATTATTAAAGAAATAGTACAGAATAGTGACATAACAGTAGATCATACCTTACAGATGATATAGTTGCAAACCCATTAACCAAAGGACTTTGCCCATGTGTGTTAGAAAGACATGTTGAAAGAATGGGCTTAGTTGCATCATGGGATGCTATAGTTTCGTGGGAGTTGCGTGTTGTATATGCTCATAAAGTTTTCATCTATGTTTTGTTACATGTAGTAACATTTTTTTATATGTGTATTAGCATTTGAATTCAATAAAGTTTGATCAATTTTCTAGTTATATGCTGAATACATGTATATAAAGTGAAAGTCTCAAGGAATTGTGTAAACTTGAAGCACAGACTAAAAGGGCATACAGTTATTAGTCTGGGATATATGTCTTTTACACATAAAGTTCTGTTAACAATAAAGATAAGACATATGGAAGTTCATTGGAACTATAAAGTTATTCTCTAATGGCACATAAAAGTTTTGTGGCACATAAAATTTTTGTGACACTAAAAGAGAGAGAATAGGAACTGACAAAGTGGATAACACATAAAGTTTGACTCTATATGAGGTGTTATCAGGTTTGCCACACTTTCACATTGAATCCATATCAATAGAGTTAACAACATTTGTGATCATGGATGGCTCTGTATGATTACATACAATTACTGCCATGGTTCGGTGTTGAAGACTCTATGAGATAGGATTGACTATTAAAAGTAATCTCTAAACCAGCATAAAGGTGCACATTAAAGTACCGCTTTAATTAATATTTGTCCAAGTGAGAGAATATAAGGTTTTTCCTATATGTGGGCTTATATTAATTAATGTTGTTTTGGCCCTGGTTTAATAAAGTTGGATATAAAGACTTTTAATTAGTCTAATGTGGGACTGGCTGGTGTGGGCTGCAGTTAGCCTAGCCCGTGATGAGGGAGTTAGGATTTAACTTTAAATATCAGTTAGGTTCCCTCCTCTAGCCCTAACCATTTGAAACACTTTCTACTCATAAAGTTTAAGAGAGAAAGAGGCACACTCATTAAAACCAGTTCATACAGAGGGTCATAAATGAGAAGAATCTAGTCAGGATCAATCCTAATTCCGCATACAGTTATGGATCAAAAGACTGGTACACGATTCTTTACTTTTGTCTTTATATATTCTAATCATGTATATGAAAGATCTTGGGTTTATGCTATTTATGTGCTAACATCCCTCTCCCAACCATTTTGCTATTGTAAAATCCTTAAAGATATTTGCTATGAAAAATTATGGAACAATAGACTTCTGGATATTAATGGAATTTTCTTTTTCAAATGGAACTTGACAATATTAAATTATTGGTGGTAGCCGCCAGTATTAGATTGGAATGAGAAAATTTGAAAATAAAGACAAATAGAATACATATTAAAAAAGATGTTTTAAGAAAGACATAGTGTACAAGGTCGTTGTGGTTCAACTTTATTTTTTATCGATAAAAAAAATTCAAAATTGGTATCATGTTGCACCAGTGATTTTTGAAAGAAAATAAGAAAAAAAATAAATAAGTGAGGGAGAAAATCAAAATGAAAGTTTGGAAAAAAAATCAGTTAATTAATTAACTCTATAACTGCTTCATTCCGTCATTATTGTCTTATTTATCAAAAACTAACTACCAAATCTAAACGACGTAATTGACAATACGAAACGACATCGTGCGACTAATGAATCTTTCCAATATTATAAAATGGTCCTAATATTTATGACAATTATCCTTCCTGATGAACAACAATATTGTTTTCAACAAGTTTGTCCTTCCACAACCCCTTTTCCCTCTTTCACCCCTTTTATTATTTTAAAATTAATAGAGATATTTGCTGTGAAAAATTATGAAGCAATAGATTTCTTGATATTAATGGTTTTTTTTTTTGAAATGAAACTTGACAATGTTAGAGTGATTAATGGTAGCCGCTAATATCGAAGAGGGGACAAAGTATTTAGTAGAAAGTTTCAAACTTGTTTTGAGTGCAACACATTGTTGTCTATATGATTGCAATTTCAAGTATACCAAATCTACTACTTGAAAGTCATGTTTAGTCCTTTTCTAATTTGAAAAGAATTTGATCCTACTTTGAATTATCTATGGGTGTTTTGCTAGCAATTGCATCATTGAAGTCTTTTGCTAAATTAAATTAGTGACAATAGGCATAATAATATCCACATATTGACTAAAGGTAACAGTAAAGATTTATTGCCATATGGGGCTTTAAACAGTGACATTAATAGGCTAGTACGGTATGTTGAATTGTGCCAGTGCTCAACCATTGATAGCTTCTGATACAAAGTGTTTAGAAAAATTTAACACACAAAATTTTAGTTTTTCTCGTAGCTTCCTTTAGTTAAGACTTATATGACTACTTCTAACCAAATGAAACCATCGTTCTTAGATAGGCTAGTAAGGGCTTTCTTATTAGGCCATAGCTTTTAATAAACAGTTTGTAGTAACCTTCCAAAAAATCCCTAATAGCCTTAATATTAGAATATATTGGCCATGATTTGGTACATTCCACTTTCTTCTAGTCCCGATTTTTAGATATTACATGACCCAAGTATTCTACTTCTGTCTGAGCAAATAGGCATTTTGACTTTTTAGCATATGGCAGATAATCTTTCAAGATTTTTAGCACAATTCTCAAGTTCTCACTATGCACTTCTATGTTAGAAGGATGTCATCAAAGAAAACAAGTACAAATTGTCTAGTATGGTTGAAAATTTTGGTTCGTAAAGGTTTGAGATGTGGTTGCGATGTTGGTTAAGCCAAATAGCATACATATTGGCCATGATGAGTTTGAAATGCAATTTTAGAAGTATCTTGAGTATTTACTCTTTTCTGGCGATTATCAAACCTAAAATCAATTTTTGTATAAAATTCGACACAAAAGACTCCATCCTGCAACTCTTCAATGTTAGAAAGAGGAAATCTTTCTTTAATAATGATGTTATTTAGGTGCCTATAGTCCACATAAAAAAGCCAAGTATTATCTTTATTTTTCACTAATATCATAGATGAAGCATAGTGATTATTACTGTGCTAAATTATCCCATTTTTAAGTATTTATGCCATTTGATATATTCATAATTTTACTGAATTACGATATCTATGGGGTTTGAGTTAGAAAAACTGACAGTTTAATTTCAAGATAATTGGGTAGTCTAGAGGTCTATTTGGGGTTAAGGAGTTTGGAATTGCAAAACCATATGAGTATTGTGTCAATAAATTAGAAATAATAGCAAGAATCTCTTCTGTTTTATCACACATATCAATTTATTTTCTGATGCCATCTACATGTATATTGATTGTTGCCTTTTTTCTACTGAATATTTAGTCAATGCTTTCCTCCTAACTTGTTGGATGGAAGAATCTTCCACCATCCCATGCAATATCGTCCATTCTCTCTCTTGCCTTTGATTTGGAGAAAGTCCTCCTTGCAAAGGCGAAACTCCCCCACCTGTGCCAGAGGTCCCTTAGCCAGGCGGGATGTAAATCACCTAAATATCGTCCATGCTCTCTCTTGCCTTAATTGTATGTTGAGTTGTCTAAAGCCAAATGTGACTAGGCTACATTTACTTATCCAATCACCCCTAATATCATATCCCAACCTCTTAGTTCCATTGCCTTCAGATTAAGAGTTTATTCCCCTGGGTAATTTGAAAAAAAAAATAGAGAAAGTGGGGGGAGAGGGGGGGGGGGGGGGTGGGGAGGGGGCTAGGCGGTGGTTAAAATTTTGTGTCCCAAGTGTGTGATTGTCGCATTTGGCAGACTTGGGACCAGCCCCGGATCTGCTAAGGTCCCATTTGGCAAAATTAATTTTTATTCCCTAATTACTATTTTATTGGATTTGCGGAAAAAATGGAAAACTAGGTAATGTGTCTTTAATTTTGTATTTTTATTATTTTGCAAAAAATAAGCTATTCTATTTATTTTAGATATCAAGAAAGCTTAGTGTGATGAGTAATAAAACTAAAATAAATAAAAATTACTTAAATGTGTCTATAAACTCTTTTTTTTTTTATTATTTTGCATTAACTCACCTATTCTATTTATTTGAGATATGAAGAAAGTCATGAAGATTAATGGAATAACACCAATGGAAAATTATTTAAAAAATGGTTATTTGGATGACCTAAATAATCTTGAAAATTACTATTTCACTGGTGTTAATCTTTGGTGTTAATTAATCATCTGGCATACTTAATTTAACTATTTTATTGGATTTGGTGGAAATATTGGGAAAAAAATGGAAAACTTTTGAAATAAAATCTGTAATTTTTTATTTTTATTTATTTTGCATAAAATCAGCTATTCTATTTATTTCTGATATCTAGAAAGCTTAGTGTGAGGACTAATGAAAAACAAATAAAAATTACTATTAAGTGTTTCTAAACTTATATTTTTATTATTTTCATCTAACTCACGTATTGTATTTATTCGAGATAAATTATGCAGATTAATTGAAAAAAAAAGTGAAAAATTACTTAAATGTGTCTATAAACTTATATTTTAATGAATATTAATGAAACAAATTAAAAATATAGGAAAATTACTTAAATGGGTCTATAAACTTGTATTTTTATTAGTGTGCAGAAAAGCACCTAATTCCCATATGACTCGGCAATTTTTTTTTCATCCTAATGTTGATTTCCTAACTTATTCTTACATATTTTACACAGGAATGGAAAACCTAAATAGACTACATGAAAGATTAATGACTGTCATATCAAATTTATTTAAAGGATCAAATTGAATCCCGGAGGAAGAGACTTAAATAGTTCTTCGGACCACCTAAAGAAATGGTGGTCCAAAGAACTATTTAAGTCTCTTAGGTTTTTATAAATGGTTCTTTGGATGACCTAATTATGTTTCTTGTATTTATATTTCTAATACAATAGAGGGTTTATATATTTTCCGAATTTGATTTTTTTTTAGTCCTAAAGCGAAAAAGGGTTTGTATATTTTTGTGATTGTTCTTTTTTTTTTACCCGAAAACAAATTAGGGTTTTTAGATTTTCCATTTTTATACAATGATTGATTATGGTTTTTTGGTTCAACTTAAAAAAGTAAAAATTATTGCATTGATTGGTGCTTATTGATGGAGAGTATCTTACCCACGTCAGTAATTTTAGCCAGAATTTTGGTGAATATATTTCTAATTATATTCGGTAAATCCTTTTTTCGACACAAAAAAATTTTCACTTCATATAAATTTTCACAAATTTTCAACACCAATAAATTTTCACTCAATTTAATTTTTCGCAATTTTTAAACACCAATAATTTTGCACAACAATTTTTTTTTAATCAATTTTTCACAATATCACCAATACTTTTTTCAACACCAATCATTTTTCCACAATTTTTGATGCATCCAATAATTTTTCCCACATTTTTTCGAATAATTTTTTCCACATCCTTCCAATAATTTTCCAACACCAATCATTTTATCCACATTTTGTTCCACAAATTTTCACAATAATTCCATACAATTTTTCTAACACCAACAATTTTCCACAATCACACCAATAATTTATCACAATTTCTCAACACCAAAAATAAATCACTCCATACAATTTTCCACAATTTTCCAACACCAACAATTTTTTAACAATTTTCCACAATAACACCAATAATTTATCACAATTTCTCAACGCCAAAAATAAATCACTCCATACAAGTTTTTGCAATTATTTAACACCTACAATTTTTCAACAACTTTCCACAATTTTTCACAATAACACCAAAATATTTCCACAATTATTCAACACCAATATTTTCTCACTCCATATATTTGTAAATATATATTCACATCATATATTCACCACCAAAAAATTAAAATTTTTTCAATTCCGCTAATAATGTCTAATATACTATAAACTTTAACTTCATTTATCACAATTTTCCAACACCAAAAAATTATTAATCTATATAATCTTTCACAATTATTTAATACAAACAATTTTTCAACATTTGTTCAACAATTTTCCACAATTTCTCACAATAAAACCAAAATTTTTTTCACAATTTTTCACAACCAATAAATTTTCACTCCATATATTTCTAAATATATATTCACATCATAAAGTCCGTATGACAAAATTTAAATAATTTCAATTCCACTAATAATGTCTAATATACTCTAATAGTGTCTAATAAACTTAAATTTGGTAAAAATTAAGTAAAAATTTTAACAATTCTCCAAATTACCTATTGCCAAAAATTTGAAGCAGCTTCTCGGATCTCCTCTGCTCGAGCCAAATCGGCCAAACCAAATTTGCAGCTTCTCGGCCAAAGATCAATACGCACCTTTTGCACTCTTCTTGCGACGGAAATGGAGTTTATTCCCTGGGCAAACAGGAGAAACGCAGAAATTTTTCCGCACCTTCAACACTCTTCTGCAATCACAATCCTCGGGTAGCCCTTGCGGAGGAAATACAGCAAGCTTCAGCAACCTAGGAAGGCTGACATTGGCGAGGGACGGCGGCGGATCTGGTTTTCTTGGTCGGCAATGAAGAACAAAGGAAATGAAGAAAGAATGAAGGAAATGAATGAAGAACAAAGGAGGTCTCGGTCGGCTGCAGAGGAGAAGTTAATAATTCAGAACAAAGATCGCATTTGGCAAATGCAAACTAAGCCTAGTTCGCATTTGCCAAATGCAACCAGACCCGGGGGCTAGTCCCGGGTCTTCCAAAGTTAAATTTTTATAAATACATAATTACTATTTTTTTAAATATTTTAATTTATCTTTCTACTATGTAATTATTTTGTTAAAATAATATAAAAGTAACACAAACTTTATGCTAATAATTAATACTAATTGAAATATTAATAATTTCTTTTTTGAAATTTTTTTTGTCACTAACGACTAATATATAAAAAGATTAATATCGTATAAGAATGTGACTTTTATTAGAACATTTAAATTTAATGCAATAGACTTTAAAATTCTATTAATTAGATCCTTTATTAGTTATTATATTTACATGCATTTAAATGATGTTGATAGTTCATTTTTAGTTATTTTTGCAATGATTAATAAAAATATATATCATTAATAATTCAAAAAAAATCTCTTGTAATATTTTTAACAATTAATCATAAATGAAAAAAGTTAACTATATTTTAATATTACTTTTTTATAGTGTTTTATTTTTACATTAATATCTAACATATTTGCAAATAAAAAATTAAATTGATAGGAATACTTATAAGAGCAAAATTCAAATGAGATTTAAAATAAATATTCTAAAAATTAATGAAATTCACCTATAAGGATTTGTAATAAATTAATATAATTAACAAAAAAAACACAATAAAAGTTTGTAAAACAAATTAAAACTCAAATTGATTAATAAATATTTGTAAATATAAAATATTAATTTTTTTGGTATTAATAAAGATACCAATTGACATGTTTGGATAAATATACATTATAAATACCAAATGACAATTAAAATGATTTCATACAATATTTAGAAATAATATTAGTATTTTAAGTTAAAATGTTTAAAATGACAAATGAAAAATAATTTATGTTATTTTTAATGTTTATGATCAACAGTACATTTTAATATATGATAACACAATTTATTTTTGAATATACATATGTGTGTATCCATAATTAAAAAAATTATATGATAATATAAATTAAAAAATAAGTCCCCATGCATAACAAAGAAAATGTTTGATTTATTTTACATTGTGACTATTGATTACACTTAAAATAAAATTATTAAATAATTAATAATAATTGTCTGTTAAAATAAAGAAAACAATACAAAAGCTTTTGAAACAAATTAAAAATCGTAAAATTATTGAAAAAATAATCACAAAACTTTACAAAATTACACTTATACTAAAGAGTTATATGCAACTTGGAAAAAGCAAGATGACAAAAGATCACCATCAACACTCTCTTTTATAATAGTAATAGATATAACAGTATGCATAACATCATACATACATACATACATACATACATATATATATATATATATATATATATATATATAGATAGATATATAACTGTTGTAGACTATTGTGTCACAAGTATATAATAGAATAAAATAGAGAGAAAGTATATAATATAGAAAGCAGAAAGACACCAGAGATAGTAGGGAAATTAGAGGAGAAATTCTTATTTCACTTTTTTTCACCACACATCCTTCTGACCAAACTATGCTCCTATTTATAGGAAAACAATGATGCACCTATCAATGTATTTGGATAAATACATACATTAGATAGGGATAAGTGTTTACATTAGATAGGAATAAGTACTTACATTAGATAAAGATAAATACATTCATTAGATAGGATGATATACATTGGATAGGGATATGAACAAATATTAGATAGGGATGAATATAATAAATATCCATTCATGTATTTCATAACACTCCCCCTTGAATATTCATTGTATTCATTATTTTATGAATGTGCATGATACTGCCTCATTAAAACCTTAAGCCAGAAAAACCCAGTGGGACAAAAAACTGGACAAAAGGGAAAAAGAGTACAGAGCACAAATCTTATGATATCCCGATTTTATGGATGCATTAGTTGCCTCGTTAAAGACCTTAAGTTGGAAAAACCTTGTGAGAAAAAAACCGATCAGAAGGAAAAAAGTGTGCAATGCATAGGTCATAATATCGCCCCCTCAATTGAGCTATATAGCCACTACTGGGGCTAATCAATCTTGCATCTTGTGAACTCGTTGCATACCAATGCCATATACTAATTTATCAAAAGTTGACGTTGGCAATGATTTGGTAAAAAGATCTGCAAGATTCTTTATGGATTGAATCTGTTTAACATCAATTTGTCGACATTCTTGAAGTTCGTGAGTATAGAAAAATTTCGGCGAGATATGCTTGGTCCTATCACTTTTGATATATCCTTCCCTAACTTGTGCAACACAAGCAGTGTTATCTTCATAAATTATAGTGGAAGAATTTGTAACCAATGTGAAGCAATAAGAATTGTGAATATGTGTTATAACGGATCTTAACCAAACACACTATCTTCCAACTTCATATAAAGCAATAATCTGAGTGGTTAGAAAATGTAGCTACTAGCGATTGCTTCATAGAATGCCAAGAAATGGCAATGCCGTTATAACAAAATAAATAACCGATTTGAGAGCGAACTTTATGTAGATCAGATTTGTATCCAGCATCAACATATCCAACTAAACCAAAGGTAGTGAAATTTTTGGAATAATATAATCCCAAATCTATGATTCCTCGGAGATAATGGAAAATATGTTTAACCCCATTCTAGTGTCTCTGAGTTGGCTTAGAACTAAAACGTGCCAATAAATTTACCGCAAAAGTGATATCTGGTCTCGTACATTGTGCCAAGTACATCAAAGGCCCAATTACATTGAGATATGGTACTTCAGGACCAAGTATCTCTTCATCAGGTTCTCTAGGACGAAACTGATCTTTTTGGAGATCTAGAGACCTTACAACCATAGGGGTGCTCAATGGGTGAGTTTTGTCCATATTGAAACGTTTAAGTAACCTTTCAATGTATGCTGATTGATGGACAATTATTCCATTTGCTTTATGCTCAAGCTTTAGACCAAGACAAAGTTTGGTTTTACCCAAATCTTTAACTTCAAACTTCATTTTCAAATATTCAACAGTTTTAGCTAACTCTTCTGGAGTTCTAATTAAATTCATATCATCGACATAAACTACTATAATAGCAAATCCGATTTTCGATTTCTTGATAAACACGCATGGGCAAATGGGATCATTTTTGTACCCTTCCTTAATTAGGTACTCATCTAGGCGTTAATACCACATGCTGCCGGATTGCTTTAACTCGTATAAAGATTTTTATAACTTTATTGAGAATAAGTTACGGGGAGTGTATGTATTAGGCATTTTGAATCCCTCAGGAATTTTCATATAAATATTAGAGTCTAATGACCATCACAACGTCCATAAGACGTATTTCCAATCTTTCAGAAACGACTAGACTAAGTAGAAAACGAAATGTAATCATATTCATCACAGGCGAATATGTCTCATCATAATCAATCCTAGGTCTTTGAGAAAAACCTTGGGCAATGAGTCGGGCTTTATACCTGATACTCTCATTTTTCTCATTTCGTTTCTGGACAAATACCCATTTATATCCAACAGGCTTTACATTATCAAGGATTTTGATTATGGGGTCAAAAACTTCTCGTTTGTCTAGAGAAGCTAATTCAGCCTTAATTGCTTCCTTCCACTTAGGCCATCTTGCCTTTGATAGCATTCAATAATAAATTGTGGCTCACAATCATCATCTATAATTTTATGAGCAATTGAAACTACAAAACATCATCAATGATGATTTCATCTCTATCTCAAATGTCATTACAATATGTAATGGAATTTTCAACATTCCTAGAGTTAGTGATCTTTTCATGGGTTTGTGCCTCTTTAGGGACAATAAGCTCTTTGGTAGCAAGCACGACATCAGGTTCTTCTAGAACATATTCCTGATTCTTAGGCTCTTTTGGAGCGGATTTCTGAGTCTTTCCCCTTCGTTTCCGAGGAACAGTATCTTTTGATCCCACTGGTCTCCCACGCTTCAAGTGCGAGGATTTTGATCCATTTTAGCTAGTTGTTTGGGAACAAGTATCCTAGCTGGAGCATTTGCAGCTAGAATATGAGACTTCATTACCTTAACAACATCATTAAATGCATCAGGAAGTCTATTGGCCATAGCCTGTAAATGGATTATATGTTGTACATCGCTTTCACATTCTGGAGTTTTTGGGTCTAATTGAGATAAATTTTTCTCATTCTAGGAGATAACCTTAATTGGTTTTTGCTTTTCAGCCATGGAAGTTGTAAGTGTCCCAATTGATGAAAACACTATCTTATCAAAATAACAATCTGCCAATCTAGCAGTAAAAAGATCATCAGTAGTTGGTTCTAATAACCTAATAATGGATTGTGAATTAAACCCAACATAAATGTCCAAACGGTGTTGGGGACCCATTTTCGTTCTTTTTGGTGGTGCTACAGGCACTTGTACTGCACAACCAAATGTGTGTAAATGTGAAATATTAGGTTCATAACCAAAAACCATTTGAAGAGGAGATTGTAAAAGACTAGCAATGGGACGCAATCTAATTAAAGCTGCTACATGTAAAATTGCATGACCTCAAGCTGTATCATTGAGATTTGTTCTCAATAATAGAGTTCGGACAATGATTTGGATACGTTTAATCAATGATTCTGCCAATCCATTTTGAGTATGAACATTTGCGACTAAGTGCTTAACCTCAATTTTGAGTGAAGCACAATACGCATCAAAACTCTTTGATGTAAATTCACTAGTATTATCCATTCTTATGCTTTTAATTGGATAATCAGGGAATTGAGTCCGAAACTTTAAAATCTGCGCAAGTAAACGTGCAAAAGAGACATTGCGCGTAGATAATAGGCAAACATGGGACTATCTACAAGATGCGTCCACTAGTACCATAAAATATCGAAATGATCCACTTGGTAGTTGTATTGGCCCACAAATATCACCCTGAATTCTTTGCAGGAATAAAGGGGATTCTAGATTAACCTTAGTTATAGAAGGTTTAATGATGAGTTTTCCTTGTGAACAAGTTTCACAATTATAATTTTTGGACAACAGTACTTTTGTATTCTTTAAAAGGTGTCTTTTTGTATTTTGAATTATTCTACGCATCATTGAAGCGCTAAGGTGACCAAGGCGATCATTGGTGAGCGGATTGGTGTGTGCAAAAGTGTCAAAATATAGCTCAAACTCACACAAATATACACCTAAACCTCACTTAATCAATTGTAGTAAAGTATAGGGATCATTTTCCACAGGGAAGGGGACAAAACAAGAATTTAAGTGCAACTAATTATTTGCTATCTATGTTAACTAATGCAATGATTTAGAGAGTGACATTTAACTAACTAAAACAAGGAAATACATAAAAATGAGGAGGGTGATCCTTGGGTTCAATGCAAGGTTCGGTTACTTTGACTCCTAAGGGCAGCAGTGTAGGGCATCTTAACTAAGTGGCTACATCCGTCCTCCAAATCTCCTTTCGGTCTCATTGAAATTATAGAATGAGGAATCTCCTTTGGTCTCATCCCCACCTAGAGCACATTAGCGCCTATGGCTTCCACACAACACAACTCTAATGCACAATTCTAGCCTAGATGTTTTAGCCAACTACTTCATTCCCTAGTTCAAGTGTTTAATCTAAGAAAACCACCTATTTTTCACTCCACATCTCCTTTCGGTCTCAATGGAATTAAAGAATAGAAGATCTCCTTTCGGTCTCACTTCTACCTTTGCACACTAAAACCTATGGCTTCCACACAATTTTAGTGCACAATTAATCTCATATGGTAGTTGCTTCTTGTCTCAAACACCTCAATTTAGAGAAGAATAGATAGTTTTTTCCACTTTTTGTCTAAATTCATGCATATTCTAAAACACACACACAACAAGAACACACACTAAATGTGGCCATCATTCATTGCATGTCATTTCATTAAATACAAGTAGAAAAACTTCAATTAATGCAAGCCCATCACTCTACAACCCACAAGGAATCAAAATAAACCTAGTCCATACATCAAACACCAAGAATCACCCAAGATAGTTTAGCCTTTCATGGCTTCAAATAACCAACAATCACAAGGAGAATTAACAATTGTAAGCATATGAAATTCGTACGAAAAAATCCCCTTAATCAAAAGATTGGTGAATCCAACAAATTCCAACACTTTAGCAATCCAAATCAACTCCAAAGATGGAAGTCTTCAAGCCACAAAATGCCAAACCCTAGCCTCTAGGAAAATCCCCTCAAGATTGGGGAAAATGTGCAAATAATGAAAAACTAACCCTAACCCTATCCTACTTCCTTGTTTCTGCAGAAAATGGGGTATTTATAGACATAGGGACGTTGGGGAACAATTGTGAAGCTTCCAAAACATTAGGGACGCAAAATGCAAATTTCAGCTTTTGGATGAACAGTAGACCGCCGCAGCGGTCATTGCAGACCGCCACGGCGGTCTACTGTTTCCTTTGGACCGCCGTGGTGGTCAGAAAGACCGCCGCGGCACTCAAAAGTTTCTGCCCAACATCTCTTTTCTCGCGCGTTGTTCTAATTTTGTCCAGTTTTGGTCCCTTTCCGTCCAGAATTTGAAAAAACTTTCTTCATGAAAGTTTTTCCTCTCTTTCTCATCTTTCGATAGCATTTTGAATCATTGCATTTGGACGTCTTAATCAAGAGTTATGAGCTCTGGAAGATGGAAGATATTTCTCCCTGTTTTCCTCTTCTTTGGTTCTGCCTTGTTCTGCTTTTGCCCAGTTTTGGTCCATTTGCTTTCAGAATTTGAGAAAACGTTCTTCATGAAAGTTTTAGCTCTCTTTCTCATCTTTCCATATCATTTTTAATCACCCCATTTGGACATTCTCATCAAACGTTATGAACTCCCGAAGATAACTGGTTTTTAACCCTTTTTTTCCTACAAAACCAATAAAAGATGAGAATCACAAATATAATGTGAATTCTCTAATAAACATGGCATATCTCAATGAAATCTATGCAAAAAGAGTGAAAAACACATATATAAGTTTATGAATATTTGATTCTCATCAATCATACCACAGTCCAAATTGATCATGATTTACCAATTTTCAGGACATGGTAGCGTAGGTTTCAACGGCCTTAATCATGAAATAATACAAACCCATAGAAGAAGCTTCCAGCTTCTCATGGATGGTCTTCAGGCCCATCTTATAAGAAATAATGCTAATATTGATACGAATTCTTACACCAAAGGATAAGAAATCGAACCTATATCAGAGTGTTGGTCCTAGTATCGTCCTCTAGGCTGAACTAAGTCTTCATTTAGCAAGACACCAACTCCAACTTGTAAAGAAGGACCTTGCTTTTGTCCACTTGACAACCGAAGGAATTATCAAAGACCCAAGATGTGAACTTTGACTATCCTTGGAACCAAGAAGCACACTCAAATTGTTGAGGGAAAAAAACTCAACAAGATAACTTAAACATGAACCTAAGAGGCTATTCTCAAAGACTCAAAGCAAGTTCTAAACTAGAACTCAAAGAAAAGCTACAAAACTCTCAAGTTTGTATTGTCAAAATTCTGAATTTCATTGTGGCTGAATGCCTCTATTTATAGTTTATAAGTTGTAAGAATTAAGAAAGTCATTCCCTAGTTGGATTAGCTTTTTAAGAAACTAACTAAAGAACTAATTACTAAAAAGAATAACTACTCTAAGAAAAAGGAAATAAAACAACAAGTAGTTGCCTAAAACTAATCAAGTGTGTGTGGCTGAATTCTGCTTGAGCAGAATTTCCTATTCAGCTTTTGTGGATTTGGTAATTCTTTTTAATCTTCATGGTCTTGACCGAATTCAAATTCCTTACTCCAATTTGGAAGTTTCTCTAATTCTTCATGGCTATGGATTTGGTAACTTCTAAACTTGATTTTGAGCAGAATTTCAGCCCCATACCATTGCCTATTTTCGGCCACTTCACTCCAAGTTGGACTTGGCATTTGATCTCTCATTTTCAATGCTAAGTAGAGTGATAATTTGTGACTGAAATTCAGCCATCTTAGTTGCCACTTGAGCTTCCAATAACTCATTTATTAGTGTCACTAGAGCAGCTTGCATTCTCTTAGTCCTCGACCTAGTCATAAGTTCTCCAATACCTTGTAATAGATCTTGTTGTGGAGTTGTAGGTGAACTTGGTTGGATGGATGTCTCGGCCCTCCTTAGGTTTTCATCAAATATATTCCTTATTTTGCTCATAAATAGTCTCAATATGTACCCATTATGGCATACATTTTTGAAATTGAGCAAATTTCTTTTTGATTTATTACTTAAAAATGCATCCTCAATATGGAGGATGGTGCCATATGGCAAAATAATTGTAGCATTCTCGATACCATCAATAATTGGAACAGGACCTGATATTGTATGGACATGTGTCTTACGCAATGTCATACTAGAGAAAAAGTGTCTACTATGAAAGATTGTATGTGTTGTTGCACTATCAAGCAAACAAACATCTTCTTTTTTCTCGAAATTTTCCATTTGCACTTACTTGGACAACTCAGATGTCAAGTATCATAAAATTAGAAGGATTTTCAAAATATTCACTGCCACTTCAAGAGCAGAAGGATTATTTGATTTCAAGATCAAGAAAAAAAATGAAGAATTGATAGAAGGAGATGGAGTATGATTAAAGAAAACCAAGAGAACTCTTACCTTGAAAAGATTATTTACTCAATTGGTAGATCTTCGTGCTGATAACGTGTTCTAAAGTATTGCGTCACAAGTATATAATAGAATAGAATGGAGAGAAAGTATATAATAGAGAAAGTAAAAAGACATCAGAGATAGTAGGGAAATTAGAAGAGAAATTCTTATTTCACTTTTTTTCACCACACATCCTAATGACCAAACAATGCTCCTATTTATAGGAAAACAATAATGCACCTATTAATGTATTTGGATAAATACATACATTAGATAGGAATAAATGTTTACATTAGATAGGGATAAGTATTTACATTAGATAGAGATAAGTACATTCATTAGATAGAATGAATATACATTAGTTAGGGATATGAACAAATATTAGATAGGGATGAATATAATGAATATCCATTCATGTATTTCATAACAATACCAACATAATAGGTTTCATTATATAATATAATAATGGGCTATAACCTTATGTTATAGGCTTGGAAGAGGCATGGGCTTCATTATATAACATTATATAATGATGAATGGGATTACACACTTTATTATAGTTGGGATTTTAACATTATGTTAGTAGCTAGAATTTTTCTCTAACACAAACATCGTCCAATTTGTCACCAATATGAATCAAGCATCTATCTTAATCTTATTGGTTTTTTCGTGTCCAAATATCTCTCAACAAAAACCTATTCGATTTCAAAAGTAGCCCATTATTATATATAATGTTATAATATAACATAATGTTATAACAGGATGAAGAGGGGTGTTCAAAATTAATTATTCGATTTGAATATCGGATTTGAGTAAATTCGGATCGAGTCGGTTTTGATCTGATTTGATCTTTTTTTTAGGGTAAATTACATTTACCACTCCCGAGGTTCGTATAAATTACCAATTGAACTTCAAAATTTGGTAAAATTACCAATACTCCCCTGAACCCTGACTCCTTCATGAATAGTAACAGAATAGTAAAAAAATTAATATTTAGACAAAAGTACCCCTCATACTCCAGTTATTAATTTGTATAAAAAAAATACTTATAATTGACACTTACCCTAAAAATAAAAACAAAAACTATATATATTCATTTGTATCAAAGGTAGAATATACAGGAAGAAAATAGAAGTAGAAAATTGACTTGCATCAAAAAATTCAAATTAACTGAAGAATAAAAAGAAAATCTATCAACGAAGAAAGAAAGTATGGTATGAAAATTTCTAAAATTCATTTCATAGTCAAATTCACCAAACCAACAAAAATGAAAATACATATATTTCTTTTTTTTTTTCATACATATTATACATTCTTTTTTCGTTGATAAATTTGCTTTTTACTCTTCAATTAATTCAAATTTTTTAATACAAATCAACCTTCTACTTCTATTTTCTTCCTACATACTCTACTTTTGATACAAATGAATATGTATAATTTTTTCTTTTATTTTTAGGATAAGTGTCAGTCATAAGTATTTTTTTATACAAATTAATGACTGAAGTATGAGAGGTATTTTTGTCCAAATATTAATTTTTTTTACTGCTCCATTACTGTTCATGACGGAGTCAAGGTTTAGGGGAATATTGGTAGATTTATCAAATTTTGGGGTTCGATTGGTAATTTACACAAATTTTGGGGGTGTAAATGTATTTTACCCTTTTTTATCTTGCCTTTTTTTTGTTTTTCATATACAATGTTAGGTAACCTAACTTAAAATTGAAATTAGTAGTTTCATGTTAAAAAATTATTTATTTATTATGTAAAGATAATAGATAAATGTCATGTAAATATTTTAATATATTTTGTCACAAATTGACTAATTTTAATTAAAGAATTATTTGAATTATCAAAAATAATACTAATTTATATTTTATAACTAATTCTAACTATTTTTGGAGGAAAAAAATTTTAATTTTATTTTTCATTTTGGATCAAAACGAATCGGAACAGATCAAGTCCCAACCTGATCTAATCCATTCTGGAAAATTAATTGGCCCGATCCAACTCATTTTTTATCTGCTCCAATTTGAAATATTGGATCGGATTGGATCGACCTATTGGATTCGATTTGATTTGCTAATCAAAATAAACACCCTTAATAATGAAGCCTGTCATATATATAATAAAACATTATATTATATGTTAAACATTATTATATATTATGTTATAATATAACATAATAAAATTATTATATATATTATATAATATATATATATAATAACAATATACTATATAACGAAGCCCACAACATTATGTTATATACAATAGGTTTCATTATGAGACTTAACATCAACATATATAACAACATAATAGGCTTCATTATGAGACATTTGGTCTTTCCTTTCTTTCCTTTCTTTTCGCCCAACTGGATGTTTTCTTCCTTACTTCTTCCTTCCTTCTCGTTTTTGTATTACTACAACCTTTCATATAGACAGTGAAAGAAAAGAACGAAACAAAGGAAAGGAAGAGTTGTAAGAGGAGGTGAGTTGGGTGTGACAGAGAAAGAGAAACCAGAATTTACTTAACATTATTTAACATTATATAATCCCAATTTATACATATATATATATATATATATATATATATATATATATATATATTCAAAAGTAGTGTCTATATATATATTATGTTTGTGTACTACTTGTATTTACCAAAATAATGGTGTGGATGTCATGAATACACCCTTGCAAGGTGATAGTCTTTTTCTTAAGACAGTCTGATAAGGCATGTAATGAGACCCTTACCAAAGGTTTAAATGTCTTTTTGGATCAATTTACTCCATTCATCCTCAAACTTCCAATTCTCCTCATCTTTTACTACTATGAAATTGAAGTGCTGCATCCCTATCCCATATTTGTCTCCACATTGGAAATAGAACCCATTGCTTATTCTTTTTTTTGATGACTCAAAGACTCCTGTACCAAACGGCTATTTGAACCCCCTGGCCAGGCACCAATTCCAAGACTTCTGTGGGTAGATCCTACCCCACAGTCGCATGCAAATTCAAGAGTGCTATAAGGCTTCGCAGACCCATTGCTTATTCTTTCTTATAACTTTTGTTGTGACATTTTCTAAAATTTTCTTGGTTTAACTTGGTTTTCTATAATGTGAAATCTTGTGCTGCTCTAAATTCTTCCCAAACCATCTAGCATTCTTCTTGTTTGCCCCCAAGAAGTCATGGTAATACTTTTTGTTATCTTGAAAATGAACTAAAGGGATTGCTCTAGTGATTAAGCTACTTCAAAAACTTCTAGTAGATTGCGAGGTTTCATTAGTCTAAACATGAGTTTCAAATTCTCTTCCAACCCGTTGATAAAACTTAAAACAAAGAAGGGTTTCAATAATTTTAGATCCTTTATCAGTAATAATGATTTCAAGTAGTCAAATCTTTCATGATATTTTAGAATAGATCCTAAATGTCTCTACCTCAATCACTTTTCCCTTATCTCTAAATCTCTTTTTTAGAGCCTCACAAAATTCTAAGAAATTTTTCCCTTAACCAACCTCAAATTCTGAAACCACGTGCACATCCACTTTTCCTTCTATCAACTGTATTAACCTTCAGATATTTAGGGATTTAGTATATATAGAGGGGAAAAAATTGCCACTTTTTTGTAGCCATTTCCTCAAATCTTCTCCATTGAACATAGGCAGCTCAACCTGATTACATTTGGAAAGAAGTATATGTTCATAATTCCTCTTCTTATCATCCACTATCAGCTTCAATGAGAAGTATGGCATCGGCAATAAGGGGGTTTTATCTACTTGTCCTTCTTCTAAGAATTTTCCTCTTGGTTATCGTGCTTGCGATCTTTTACTAATATTGTCAATTTGGCCTCCAACTTGGCTACAAGTGATGATTCTAACCTCTTAATATGAGAATCCAACCTTGATTGAAAAACCTTCCTAATTTTTTGTTAGGGGCGGCAATTCGTGGCACGATACGAAAACACGATATGAATCTAACACGTAATTAACAGGTACAGGTCCATCCCCTTAACAGATTTGAATTGAAATCAAGTCAGACACGAATAATATGAAAAATAAATAGGTCGTGTTCAAGTCGATCTGTTCAACCCGTGGACTAACCTGTTAACTCGGTTATTATATATATATAATAATATTATATATATATATATATAATAATATTATTTATTCACCATTTATAAAGAAGTTCATTGTGGTTTAGTAGTAAGCACCTTTGTTCTTCTACCTAAAGATATGTTTGGGTCGGTGTAAAATTTGTAATACTCATATCAAAACACGATCTGCGAACCGGAAAGACGACCTGATTGCCACTCCTAATTTTTGCTAACCCTTTATAGGACTCAGTTGCAAAATCTTGTATCTTAAGCTTACACTTTTTAACTTGCTCTTCTATTGACTTAGAATGGAATCCTTCTGCCATATTCAACATGAATGGAGGATTTGACCACTCCGATACTAATTTGTCGATGACTAGAAAGCAAACTTAAAGAATTAAAGGTTTTATACATAAGAAGGGAAAAAAATGCTAAAAGAAGGTAAGAAAGAATGAATAAGAGAGAGAGATAGAATCAGAATGACAGTTGGACAAAATCAATTCATTAACTCTATAACTGTCTCATTATATCATTATTAGTTTATTTATCATCTATTAAGTATCAAATCTAAATGGGCTAACTTACAATATAAAAAAGATACCGTACTACTAATGAATCTTCCTAATATTACGAAATGGCCCCTGTATTCATGACATGTTATTGTATCCTTCTAGTTCAAAGGAAGTTACATTCCTCTAGATTGGCGTATCAAATTTGTCAATGAGCCCACTAAAACAGGACTGATAAGTATTTGATAATCCAATTTAAACTTAAACGATTAAAGAAGTGGGATCAAGGTTACAACTTATTTATTAAATATTCTAAATTAATCTGGGATACATCCTATTCCCTTCTTTAATGGATAAATCATACATTGCACTAAAATCCCTTTAAGCCTAAGTCTGACCCTTTATAATTTTGCATATTTTTTCTTACTAGCACAAGATCAAGTTTGATTTGATTCTCAACATTCATACCCTTCTTTTTTGAATCATATTTATAATAGATTGGACTAATATTATAATCCCAACTCTAATACTACTTGTTATCAGAATAATTGTCATGAAATCTATCAAATAAGCCCAATAAGTATGTCTTAGTGGTCACCCACTCTTACATTGGGGTGCTAAGCCAAGGATTGACTTTTGACACTCGCATTTTGCATTTTGGGGCATTTTAATGCCTAAGAACATTTAGGCTATGTTTGGTTTGTGCTTTTATTTGAAAAAAATTAACTTCTTTCAACCACAAAAATAAAACATTCAAACAACTTTTTATTTTAAAATTTAAAATTTAAAATTTAAATTCTTACCAAAATTCTTCTTACATTATTTCAAAAAAAAAAAAAAATCCCTCTATTCTATGTTTTCATATCACTTTTTCTTACAAAAAATTCCTACCAAAACTTTCACACATTTCAATAAAAAATTCTCAATTACTGTTTCTAAACATAGCCTTAGTGTCCCATAATTCGGGGGGTGTTAGTCCATCTAATTGGTCTAAATGTGGATTTTTTTGGGGGAAAAAAAAACTAAACTTGAATATAAAAATCTTATACGAAGTTAGACTTGCCCCACGCCTATTTATATTAAATGCCTTTAACTAATCTATTGCACATCATCCAGAATCGTGATTCCGTCTCTAGCTTTCTAAAATCCCAACTGGGCAATCCTTTAGCACGAATTGTAGGGAATATTTGAATTAAATAACCCGGAATGTGTATCATTTAATCTATTTAACTTAGAGATGGATTCTTCTTCATCTGACCTCGAAGCCTCAACTGGGGATCTCCTCTAGTGTAGATTATGGGAGTTGAAAGTAACTAAGGGTTTGTTTGGGGTGTGATGTATTTGGAAAAAGTTGTTTTGGAATGTGTGAAAATTTTGGTAGGTATTTTTTGATAGAAAAAGTATTTTGGAGGAAAAAATAAAAGGAAATTTTTAAAAAAAAAATTATGTGAGAGGAATTTGAGTGGAAAAATTTGAATTTTAAATTTTGAAATAAAAATGTATTTAAATAATTTATTTTTATTTAAGAACTTAATTATTTGCAAACACAAATTGTCTGTCCAAATAGACCCTAAGATATTTTCATTCTAGTTCGACATTCCCCCACCCAACCCCCACCATCCCCAAAAAAAAAAAAAAAATCTGTCAACCTTGTTAAGCACGAAATGCAACCATATAATATGTTAAATTTTCAACATTCATTGCCCCGTAACTGATAGAGATTTCCCATGAAAAATTATCGAAGGGATAAATTGGGAAGGAATAAATTAATATGAGATTGCTCAAGTGTTACTTGGTTTTGATTGGTATCTGAAGATTTTCACTTTATTGTTTTATTTAGTTTATAGTACTCTTTAAGGTTTTTCTTTTTAGTGATAAAAGTAATGAGAAATTGGTCATTGTCAGACTCCGACAAACTGGCGGTAGCTTAATTATTGTAAATAAATAATAGAACAAAAAAATAATATGATAATATATGTCTACTAAAATCAATACAAAAATAAAAATTTCGATAGTACAATACTTAATGTGTGTGCTATATTGGTTTTTTGGGAAACCACTACTCCCTCTGTCTCAGAAAAATAGTTTACTTTCAAAATTTTTCCTTATCCCAAACAGAGAGTTCAACGTTAAACTAAATTTCTAAAATATCCTTACTAATAATAATTATAAATATTTATTATTAAAAAGAAAAAATATAAATATAAAATTATATATTTAGTTAGAGCATTAAGAATGTTGTATCTAATAACTAATAAAAAGTTGTACCTAAACCAAAGTTGACTCTTTTTTTGGGATGGAGGGAGACCATCTACTTGATTCTAAAAAGGCTAATTCTACCCATATAAGTGAGTAAGATGTAACAAAAAGCTTACCGATTTTCATAGGGTTAATTGAAAACTAACCAGAAAACAATTTCAACTAAATAAAAAGCGATATTATTTTTTATTATGGCTAGTAATTTTTATTTCCAAAAAAGAAAAAATCTGTGATGAAACTTTATAGCAATAACGACGATTAACTAGTGCTAATAACCAAAAAATATATATCTTGTCAAAAAAAAAAGGAAAAATAATATCCCTGTACGTAAGTTTTCGCTAAATGACACTCCATCCGTTTTAAAAAAAGAGCTCATTTTTTATATGATATATATAATTACAATATATTGAATATAATATTAGATATATACTTTTATATTTTTATTTTATTTTTTAATTTGGATTATTCGAAGAATTTTTTGAAATTAAATTCTTTTGTTAACAAGAGAATCCGTTGCTGCTACACAAATGTACGATACTTTGAAATTGAATTCCTGTTCGAGAGAGGAGTAAAAGTGCAAAATAAATTTGAAACAAAAAGTTAGTAGCATCTTGCCAGTTTGCTTTCTTTATGCGAGAAACCTTGAAATGGAGCTATTTCATTAAGAATTAACTCTCACCCAAAAAAACATATCAAGAGAAGTTGGCCATCCCTATTTCATAAAAGCATTAGAACAATCACAGAAAAAGAAAAAAAATACAAACTGCCCAATTCCATTTCTTTCGTCTTGCCAAATAACTCAGTCATTCCACATTGTAAACACGCTTGGATTCGATCCCTGAACAGACTCTCCAGACCATCCCGTGTAAGTTGCAGAAGGCATATCATAATCGACCTTAACCAATCCAAGTTCTTCAGCTGAGCCTCCTCCATTTCCGGAAGTAGAATTAGAAGCCATTCCAAGCCCATTTCCCAAATACCCTCCTCCACTGTAACTCCCACTTGAACTGCCATTATTGTCCAGCACTGATGATGAAGATCCCATGTTCATTAACCCATGCAGCAAAACTGGATTGCTTTGGAGATAGTTGTTATAGAAGTGGGAGCTATGATGATGATGGTTTGACTGATGCATGCCGTAAGGGCTCGATTGCTGATGAAGCTGCAACTGCGTCTGGATGTAACTTTGGTATTGAGAATCTTGTGAATATTGAGACATTTCGTGATTTTGCAAAGTCAGTAATGGTTGAGATGGTTCAAATGGTTGTTGCATTAAAGGGTATGCTTGTAAAGGTCCTGCACTTGAGCTCCCGTACTGGAAACTTGAGCCTAAAGCGATCATTTCCTCTCGTTTTCTTGACGTTTCTAAGGCCTGAGCTTCCTTGAGCCGTTTCGCGGCTCCTCCCCCGATGGGCAACGTATTGCTTTCCAGAATCGCTTTTACATCGTATCGGCTCATGTCGAAATTTGTGACTGCATTAAGGCCTCTAAACTTTATAGCTGCAATGTCATACGCTTCTGCAGCTTCCTCCTCAGTACCTGCATGAACCATCCTAAACTTTCAGCTTGGAAGAGATGCACCCTAGTGAATTTTTTAATCAATCCACCCCCGAGATATGAAGTATAAAAATAACACATACATGGTGTATATATAATTTACAATTTTCCATTATTTTAAAATATTTTAAAATGGGATCGATTCTCTCATTTTCTGAAGGCGTGAATTTTGAACCTCCAAAATAGTTCCGAGCATGTAGCACATTTTTGCCAATGGTGCAACTCCGAACCTAGTAAAGTACTGTTTGACTAGGCGTCTGCCTGTATTTTTAGCGACAGTAAGGAAACTCTATAATTTGTGTGTTGTAATTACCCAAGACCAAGATATCGTCCTTCTATTCCTTGGCTGGAGTTGAAGTGATTATAATGTGAAAATGCAAGCTATAAAAAATAAGGATTTTTAAAAAAAACTTAAAAAAAAAAAAAATGTGCGCAAGTAGAGGTCTTTTTTTCCAAGTACATATATTATGCATGGTGTTTGAAACGCTTACTGAAAGTTCCCAAGTAGAGATCTTTGTTTCCGGCAACTCTTCCAATCCTAGCTTGCCATCTTCCATGCTGATGATGCCTGCTCAAGTAACATCTGTAAGAGACAGCTATAGAGAAGGGGCAAACACAAAACATCCTGCAATGTATGGGAAAAAACATATCAAGAGTAAAAATAAATTTACCTTGTTACTCCACGGTACTGGGAAGCTCCCCTGGAGAAGCCACTACTCTTTCTAAAATCAAAAACCAAATTACCAGTATTAATTTTCACTTCAGGTTTACGCGAGCCAACACTTAGGGCATGATGTGATGAATTCTCTTAAGGATAATGCATGCATATTTTTTATTTTAAAGAGAGACTGATCTAAGCCGTGAAAAATCCATTGAACTTGAGAACATGATGGTACTCAATTGCATACAAAATTAACAATCTCTTCTTACCTTCTAATAGAGGCAACAAATTCTTGTCTGGTCATGTGTTTCATTTCTTCAAGCTCCTTCTCATAGTTGCTGATCTACAATCATGTCATGAAACATCTTAAATATGCTCGTGAAATTTACACTATGAATACATCTAGGAAAAGGAGGGGAAAAAGGGCATGCATACTGGGAAATTGGTAGTGGTCGAAGTACCCCAGTATTTTAATGCTGCAAGATCATAAGCCCTAGCTGCTTTCTCTTCTTTATCATAGCCTCCTGCTCAGATAAGAAACAAGAAATGAGTTGGGGCAAAAAATGGGAAAAAAAAAATAATACTTCAACTACAAAAAGGAAAATAAACATTTTATGAGTAGATGGTTAACTTACCCAAGTAAACTGAATGTGAGGTGCACCAGTTAAAGCCAATCAAATTTCAAACAAAAAAAAAAAAGAAAGAAAAGGACGCCGTTAGATAATTGTCATAATTCAACAGTTGAAGAAAAATTCACTTCCTTTTGGTTCTTTTTTTTTTTTTTTTTTTTTGGAAAAAAAAAATCATAGGATTGATTTTAGGTGTAAAATTTTAAGTATAGAACTTTCAGTACCTTGACGACCTTTCCTGGATTGACCTTCCCTCCTACAACTATTGTCCCATAGATGGGCTTCATACCTTCCTGTCCATCTATGCCTGAAAATAGTGTTGACAAATAAAAAAGGTAAAATTGTACAACTTTGTCAAATATCAACGAGGAAAAATGGAAACCTAGAAATAAAATAAAATGCAAGACTCCATAAATAATGCTACATACCTTGTTACACCTCGGTAAATAGATGTCCTTTGACCAAATGTGTCCAAAGTTCTCCTTGGTGCAGCTTCAACAATACTAATACTACTGTTATCAACACTTGCACTAGTTTCACATGTTGAACCTTTACCACTACCCATAGAGAGAGTTAATGACTGCATACTACTACCATTTTCTTGAAGTTCATAGTTGCTTTGATGAGCTGCTGCCGCAGCCAAGGTATTTTGAACTGCTGGAACTAAACTGTTGTTTGAGAACAAGTAATCAGAATCACCAGTCTGGATTTCACTGTATGAAACAATTTCTGATTGATTTTGATCAGATTTTCCAACACCAAGGAAATCAGCAACCTTAGGGATTTCATTGCTGCCTTGAGTCCCAATCAAATTCCACTCTGCATGCCAAGATAAAATGAAAGAATTATATATAGAGGCTTAAAGATAATAATTAAATTGAATAAAGGGCTACTTAATTAATTAGAGTCATGTATATATATCTACCTTGATTTTGAAAGGGATTGTCAATGTTTTCATTGACCAAACCTAAAGAGAAATGATGGGACTGAGCCGTTTGTAGATGGGGTGGTAATGAAGAATGAGTTGGTGAAAGTGGAAAAGAAAGCCAATTGTTTGAATTCATTGAGCCCATATTTTAGAATCTTCCAAAAATCAGAATATCAGAAAGATCTCTATTGCTGCTCTGTCCTGTCAGTGAATCAAATCCTGCGTACATATATATGCCAAAATAAATCATCAAAAGAGAACAACAATGATATGTTCATTGTCATTAGCCCATATTAGAAACAAGCATTTCATCAGAAAGTACATAAATAGATAAGTATATATATGTGATGAAAGCAACTCATGACATAAAAGATTTTTACCCTAGCCTGTTTAAGAGCTATGCAGGTTCTTTCTTCCTCTCACTCTCTCTCCCTTAAAAACTTATGGTCACTGAAGAATGAGATAAAGCAATAGGGAGAAAGAGGAGAAGAGGAGTAAAAGAGAACTTATAATAACATAGTTTAGAGGTTTATAAATCTCTAGTAAAGTCCTACTACTGACAGTTTTTCTACCTAAAAACCCTTTCCATGATATGGTCATTTGCAGTGGTCTGGCTCTGATCAACGAATTCCAACAACCGAAAAATGGTCATACTGTACCTCTTTTGATTAGGAGGATTTTGCCACAATAATAAAGAAATGGCAATGGTAGTGGTAATAAAATAAGCAAGGGGGCGCCAGTGTCTTACTAGCATACGAAAAGCTGTGGTCCTTCAGTTTTTGTACTAAGACAAACCTACAATTCCAACTGGAAGAATCCAATCCTAGCCTAAACCCCACCCCCCCCAGCACCCCCCCTTTGGCCCTCCACCCCACTTGGTTTATTGGAACTCCTCTCCCTCGTTTTGTGTAATTACTGACACCCCGAAGCCCAGCATACCCACACTCAGCAAATCACCTCTCTTGGACTCACATTTTACTGTCCACACATGTAAATTTACCGACCTACAGCTTGCTTCGCTCCTGCAAATCTCATGGAATTGATATAAATATTAAAACACACACACACAAAAGAAAAAAAAAATTGTTATTGGCAATATGTCAAGTCTCAATACTCTGCACACTATATAATAAGTTGATCATTTTTTGAGACATGGTGTATACTGGTGTAGGAGTGTTAAGGCCTTGAAAATTTATGAAAGAACCAAAAAAAAAAAAAAACTCTTATTTGATGGTCAGGTCCCAATTCTGTGACTGCTTTCCATCTTTGAAATTATGCAATGTAGATATATTGTTGTAACCATACATTGAGTACTATACTTTCCATGGACCAAATTAATACATACAGCAAGCAACAAAATTAAATGAGTAATGCCATGTTTAAGAACCAACAGTGTGTGGATCCCCGAGTGTAGAAATGCATGTGTGAAAGATGCAAGTGTACGGACATGCAATATTATACAAAGAAATAATATCCGACAAATTAAGTTAAAAAAAAAATGTTGATGGTAAAAGGAGTATGAATCACTCTAATAATTTTCAAAAATCAAAATGATACCAAAGGCAAAGGGTTTTGTTGAATAAAAAAAACAATTGAGCTGATGAATCAGGTATTGAACGATTTGGTTTGGTTTTCCAAGTAGAAATCTATTGACCATGTAATTGGAAATCGCACTCGTCAAAAATCATAGTTTAATACTGAAAGATTAATTTATTTGCTTGCAGTGCATGTCCTCCACAAACTAGGTAGAGAAGCTCTATCAGCATTCTTTGTTTTTCTTGCCTTCTGTCTTCCACTCAGAAACTGTGAGTCAAACACATTTCAAAGACCAGGTTTGATGTTTCCTCTATATATTTTAACAAAAACCCAACAGTGAGATGAAAATCCACAAACCTAAATCATATTCTATCAACTAATCTACACTCAAAAAGAACAAAGAAAATATTGCACACACTACCATATTATACTTAATTAAAAAAGGTACTACAACTAAAGAAAGGTTCACATAGTCAGCATATATAGTTAAGTAGCATTTCTTTCTCTTCATCTGGAAAAAGATGTATTTTCTTTATAAAATTGGAAAGGCAGAACATAATGAGAATGGAAACATCACATAAACCCAGGGAAAAAAAAAGGGCAAAGAAAGGAAAAAAGGAAAAAATTAGACCTTTCTCTGAGAAATGGATAATCTTCAGGGTTGATAAGCGGTTAGACAAGCTGTATGACACATGAAAAATTGTTTTTAAGAACTAAAGTAGAAAGCTGGCTAAGTCATCTTCATCTACCAATTAATAAATGTGAGGGATAAAATATGAATGCTTTTTAAATATTAGATTTGCAGATCTTTTTCAAAAAATATAAAAGAATGAAAAGAAAAGAAAAGAAAAAAAGGACACCTGCAATTGTTGGGACACATTTCCAGCCAAATTCTTGTAGATAAACGTGCAAGAATCTCTGACTATTGCCATAAAACTGAAATGAACAAACACAACATTCATATTTCTGAACTTTAAAAGATTAAAAAAGAGAGCCCTCCAAAATATATAAACAAAAAATCCTAAAAGTTAACCCTAAACATGAAATGACAAAAATGAAAGGAAAAAAGACAAACAACAAAAGATATGCAAGAATAAAATACTAGTGCAAGATTGACAACTTCCCAAAACAAAGACAACTAGTATATAATCAACACCAAAAAAAAGGAAATTTACTCATTTTTATTTTAAAAAAAAAAGAATAATCAAGTCAAGATAAAGAAACCAAGAAGAAAGATATTAAAGAAAACCCAAATTAAGAAAATACCATGTAGAACTTAGAACTTACTATGTATGAACTAGCAACTAGGAACTAGAAAGGGAAGGGAAGGGAAGGGAAGGGAATTGAGGTTTTTTTTTTTTTTTAAGGGAAAAAAATTGTTTGTATGCATGAATGTAAAACCTTGGAAAATGTGGAAATTAAGAAAGAGAGAAAGTTTTGATGAATGAATGAGGGTGATGGGATTCGTTATCGATTGACCATTTAGGGTAAAAAAGAAGTTGTCATTTAATTTTTACTGCCCCGACCGATTGACTGACAGAGCACGCCGATTCAGATTTTGCGGTCAGGTTCGAAGGAATATGACCGCCACGTGTCGGTTACTCCTGCATGCTTAAATGCCGGTTCACGTTGATAATTGAACCCGGTTTTGCGGTTTGCATGCGTTGCGTTGCCTCAAGAGACAAAAAGGAAGGAAAGATGTATGCACTTAATGTGAATAGGAGTTGTGATCACAATAAATGTACATTATTTAGTTCTATTGGGAATTTACAAAGAGATAGTTTTGAGAATGAAAAATTAATTAATTACTTGTTTGAAATTTTTTTTTTCCATTGAGCATGTTTTTATTGTTTGGCTTGGGGAAATCCTAATGAAAAATGTTTGATTGGTTTCTTGCTCCAATTCCTACTTTCTATATATACACTTTGTTTTTAAAAAAACAAGAAAAAAAAGAAAAATTTTGTAGATTTTTTTCGAAGATTACAATAGTAATTTGGTAAAATTTGAATCTGAATATAATTGTACAACACTATACTACTCAAATTTTTAAGTAAGGCTAGGGACTATTTACTTGTTTATATATTGTTCTATTTGATATATACTATTCTATTCGATTTTTTAAATTCAATTTTAATTTGACTGTTATGTCACTCCCAATATCTCGTTTATCCATTACTTGTTTTCTCCTCTCTGTTTATTTATAGATTACATGATGAAAAAAGCAAGAGTATGAATTTAAAAAAAAAAAAAAGAACATAAATTTTTTTGCTGGAGCACTCTTGTTTGTGCGTAATTTAGATTTGGCAGGTTAATCTGAGCAGCATAGGGTGGAAGTGTATTTCAATCTTTTGGCCTTCTGCCCATTTTAGCTTTTTGAAATTTTGATTTGCTGGAAAATAATTAAGATCCTTTGTTTTACTTCAAGTACAGCTAACAGCAGGCAACAACCTACTAAAGTCTAAATGATGTCTGATTATCTTGCCAATCCAAAGCGTTGATAGTCTCTAAACGTCGTTCAGTAATTAAGTTACACCATCAACATTGTTGATTTTGTAATATGGTTTTTGTTCTTGAGAATAATTAATAAAGTTAAGTTTTATTTTCTAGTAAATTTGTCGAGCACTAAATATTTATTTAATTGAGTCCCTATTCTAGTCCATTTTGATATTCTAACTTTAGTTAATTTTATGTCCAAGATATATTATCTTATAAAAATATAGGCAATTGTCAAAATTGATGATCTCCAATCACAAGAAATGAAAGTACCTATTATCCCAAGTGCTTTGTCTTTGAGCATTAGTCGTCATTCTGTGTAGTATTATTGCACCAAATTATTCTTTTACATGCCATTTTTAACTGATTCAAGAGCACAATCACCTGCGCAAATTACCATATCTCGTTTTCAATCTTACTATCCTGCGTGTACGGTATTTCATCTCTTCAAAATGATACTTAACCATTTGAAACTTGAACAAAATGACATTAAAATGATCAAACATAATAAATACAACACGATCAAACAAGAAAACGTTACTACGCTACTGAACATCCTTCTTGTCAACCTAAACCATGCATTGCACAAACAATACATGCTCAGAGGGACTTACTTATTCTATTACCGCAAATCAATAGTGTTTAATATAGCTAAAATGAGGACATTTTTAATTTTACTACATTATCTTAAAAAAAGATGAGATACCATTAATACAAAATATATAGTAGAACAAAGAGTCTGATCTCAATGGTTGTCTACTAAAATTCGTTATTCGAAAAATGTCAACCATCTGGATTGAAGCTGGCTAATCTTTAATGGGTCGGCAAATTATAGCAATTTCATACCAAGACCAAGAGTTCAAATTAATGGCTTATTCTTGAATGCATACATATATCTGCAGTAGCTCATCATGAACTGTGCCACTGCCACCGTCTTTTAGGTTGATGCAACTGCAAGGGTTTGTATTTGGATTGCTGCCGGCAGAGAGCTACAACTCCAAACTGAGATGGGCATTTAATGTAATTTGCTGCAGACAAATAAGGGCAGTCTAGTAATAGAAACTACACGAGAATCCAGAGGAAAGTATACTATTTGGGAGTTTCCGAGGATTGGTGGGAGATAACGCCGGGAAAGTGCTCGTGTCTCCTCGAAATGGAGCATGCCAAAACAAAAAAAAAAAAAAAAAAAAAAGCCCTTTTGATATTTCTTCAACCCACCCACTGTTTTTGCTTTGTCCCAAAATTTTAAAACCAAAATACTAACGATAATACTCTATGTGTCCTCTTAAAGATATGGTTTTGCATGATTTACTTTTAATTCTTATTTAAATTTTAATGTAGTATATTTATATGTTTTGGAGAAACATGAATGATGGAATGAAAGATGAATCTAGAGAGTTGATCACAATGATCAAAATGAATAAGATGGATGCAAGCAATATTAATAATAATTTTCTTAACATAATTGTTGTACTAGCAAGCTGGTATTTATTTATTTGGTTACCCACAACGCTTTGTAGCCACTAAGGACTACGCGGACGCTTAACGATAAGAACTCGTATCATTGGGTTTTACAAATGAGCTCGATTGGGCTTAACAAATTAGTATGTGATTGGGCCTCTAACTCTTATATTAATTGGGCTTATATTATAAGAAATAAGGTTTAAGCAATAATTTTTTATTAATCGAACTTAACTAATTTGTATTATGACACTTAATTTTCATTAATTGTATGTTGACACTCTAATATTTATACATCTGCTATATAATTTTACTTAAAGCATATAATGATTTAACATTAAAATACACTACTAATTCATAGCCTTCTTTAACCAAGAATTATGGATTGGGTTAAACAATTTATTCACTTTTAGACCAAAGTTATTAATTTCGTATTATGACTCTAATTTACCTTAATAATTGTAATTAAGACACATAATACTTATGAATTTGTCCACATAATTTCCACTACTAACAAAAATGCCTTCTTTGATTGCCACCACTTATATAATAATTAGAATTGCTTGGCTGTACACACTAATTGGGTTATGTAATTCTATTCATTGGGCAAAACTTAACTTTTTTTAATTTATGGCTATTAATTTCTCTAATAATTGCACAAACACACCCCTAATATATCCGAATTTGTCTACATTATTTAAAGCTCTATGATTTGTCATCATTCTAAGATGTGGGAAATTTAAATATATGTGAAACATCATTACTTCAAATACATAAATTTGAATTTTTGGTATTATAAAAATTGAATTTTCTAGTTTAAAAGAATTCTTAATTAAAGAAAAATATTCGGAACAAAAAAATAAAAATACCATAATCTTTTAATTCACATATCTCTCATATATATAAAGTTTTAGTGCATAATATTATTAAACATAGAGATATATAAAATATTTTTTTGGTGTGTGATGAAATTAGAAATTATAAATTTTAATACGAATATATGTATTGGCTATATAAGTAGGGATTTAGATGAAATAAAATATTTTGGCTCAAGCATTGATTGTCCGCAACTTATATAATGGTTGGACTTATTAGGTTAAAAATAATGAGCTTGGATTATGTAATGTGATCCATTGGGCCATAACCTTAACTTTTTTAAATTTATAACCTTAATTTTTAATAATTGCACCAAGACACCCTAATATATGAATTTGCCTACATTATTTTACTTCAAGAATTGACTCTTTTTTAGATACACTCACAATTATGATTACACAAATTCTCTAAGAATAATGATTGGACTAAACATATTTTTCTTTCTTTATATACAAACTTAGCTTACTTATATTATTACTTTTAATTTCTAATAATTATTCTAGGACAAGCTAAAATTTTGTTTGTCCATATAATCTGTACTTTAATCACACATGCTTTTAGTATTAGAATATAGTATTGATTAGTAATAATTAGTTTCTTTTGGTTAAGAATAACAAAGGGAACTAAGTATATTCTTTATTGGGTTGAGATTCATTAGCTTATTTATGTTATGGTTCTTAATTTATAATACCATACTAAAATACCTTTGAAATTTATAAATTTGCAATACATAAGTTTTGTTAGTATTAAAATACACTTTCGATTAATGGTAATCAAAAGTTTTTGACATTTACATTGGCGAACTATATTTCTTTTATAAAAAAATTAGGAATAAAAAATATATGGGGCCAAACTAATTACAATAATAATATGCACATATTATAACATAAGTAGTGGTTAATATATGTATATATATAGTTAGACGTATTAATGTATAATAAAAGTAGTAAAAATACATTTATACTCCCTTTGTCCTGGGAAAAAAAAAAAAAAAAAGAGCTGGTTTCACCAATTGTACAACTTCTTCTTTACTACGGTCAACAAATAAGAGGTACATACAACTAATTTTTATACTATTAATTTCCTCACAAAGGTATTGTATATCAATATGCCCTCAATGCATTCTTCTATCTCATTACATGGGTATTTTGGAAATTTTATAAAAAAATTCAGCTTTAACTTTTGAAACCTGACTCTTTTGGTATATGCCTCATTTTATACCACTAATTTCCTCATTAAGAGTAGCAGTATCCGTGATCAAGCAAGACACAATTTTAATATATTTTATCCTCATTAAGGGTAGGGGGCTAGTCAACTATACGCTCAAGGAATCAGCTCATGGAACAAGTTTAAGCATGCTCAATATGTTCGCTCGTTGTTGAAATGGAATAATAAACAAACAGATTTTAAGCGCTTATTTATCAGAACTAACACGAAACACAAATAGACACGTTCGGTTCGCTTTATGTTCTGCGAACAAGTTCTCGCTACTGCGTCTCGTGAACATGTTCCCGACACATATCGCTTGAAAACTCGCTTAGTGTTCAGGAACATGTTTGATTGTCGTTCATTTAAAATAATATATATAATTTTATCAAAACTACGCTGCTTTACCTTCTTCTCGCAAGTTACCCATTTTAGTATGAAATTGTACACGTTCTAGTATGTGTTTAACAAATCTTTCGTAGAACATACAAATATATACGTATTATTTATATATTATATTATTTTAAATTTTTTGCTTTATTTAAGTACTTGCAAACACGCTCGCAACGCCATAATACGTTCGCTTAAATGTTTACGAACGCGCTCATTTAAATGTTCAGTGAACATGTTACCGCAAAACATTAACAAACATTAATAAATATGTTCAGATCTACTGCGTGTTCATTTAAATTTCTTCATATTCGTCAGACGTGATCTATCGCTCATTTAAAAATAAACGAATGTATTTTGAATAATGTCTGCTCGTAGATCGTCGGACGCTTAATGTACCCCACTAAGTGGCGCTTTTGAAATTTTTGTTGAAATATATCTTTTGACTTTAAAACCTTGACTCTCTTTTCGGACAAAACTTGTCTAGAAACTGAATTCTTTTTTTTTTAAAACCGATATTCTATATATATAAGATCTAGTTAGACACTTAATTTTCATTAATTGTATGTTGACACTCTAATATTTATACATTTGCTATATAATTTTACTTAAAGCACATAATGATTTAGCATTAAAATACACTATTGATTAATAGCCTTCTTTGACCAAGAATTATGATTGGGTTAAACAATTTATTCACTAGACCAAAGTTAGCTAATTTGTATTATGACTCTTAATTTTTAATAATTGTACTAAGACACATAATACTGATGAATTTGTCCACATAATTTTACACTAACAAAAAAAAATGTTTTCTTTGATTGCCACCACTTATATAATGATTAGAATTGTTTGGCTAAAGATAATAATTGGGTTATATAATTTATTCATTGGGCAAAAGTTAACTTTTTTAATTTATGGCTATTAATTTCTAATAATTGCACAAACACACCCTAATATATCTGAATTTGCCTACATTATTTAAAGCTCATGATTTGTCATCCTAAGATGTGGGAAATTTAAATATATGTGAAATATCATTAATTCAAATACATAAATTTGAATTTTTGGTGTATTATAAAATTGAATTTTCTAGTTTAAAAGAATTTTTAATTAAGAAAATATTCGGAACAAAAATAAAAATTCTTATAATCTTTTAATTCATATCTCTATATATAAAGTTTTGGTGCATAATATTATTAAATATAGATATATAAAATATTTTTTTTGGTGTGTGATGAAATTAGAAATTATAAATTTTAATACCAATATATGCATTGGGCTATATAAGTAGGGATTTGATGAAATAAAATATTTTGGCTCACAATAATTGCCCGCAACTTATATAATGGTTGGACTTATTGGGTTAAAAATAATGATCGGATTGTGTAATGTATCCATTTGGCCAAACTTAACTTTTTAAATTTATAACTCTTAATTTTTAATAATTGCACTAAGACACCCTAATATATGAATTTGCCTACATTATTTTACTTCAAGAATTGAGTCTTTTATAGATACACTCAATAATTATGATTGAATTTCTTTTGCTAAGAATAATGATTGGACTAAACATATTTTTCTTTATATGCCAAACTTAGCTTACTTATATTATTACTTTTAATTTCTAATAATTATTTTAGGACAAGCTAAAATTTTATTTGTCCATATAATTGTACTTTAATCACACATTCTTTTTAGTATTAGAATATAGTATTGATTAGTAATAATTAGTTTCTTTGGTTAAGAATAACAATGGAACTAAGTATATTCTTTATTGGGTTGAGATTCATTAGCTTATTTATGTTATGGTTCTTAATTTATAATAATTATACTAAAATACCTTGAAATTTATAAATTTGCACACATAAGTTTTGTTAGTATTAAAATACACTTTCGATTAATGGTAATCAAAAGTTTTGACATTTATTACGAACTATATTTCTTTATAAGAAAATTAGGAATAAAAAATATATAGTTTCAAACTAGTTACAGTCATTAATATAATATTATAATATAAGTAGTGGTTAATATATTTATATATATAGTTAGACGTACAATGTATAATAAAAGTAGTAAAATACATTTATACTCCCTTTGTCCTAAAAAAAAAAAAAAGAGTTTGGTTTCACCAATATACAACTTTTTATTTATGGTCAACAAAATAGAGGTACAACTAATTTTATACTACTAATTTCCTCATTAAAGGTATTGTATATCAATATGCCATTTAATGCATTCTATCTCATTAAGAGTATTTTGGAAATTTTGTTAAAAAATTAGCTTTAACTTTTGAAACTGGACTCTTTTTTGGTATGTCTCATTTTATACCACTAATTTCCTCATTAAGAGTAAAGAGTATTCTATATCAAGACACAATTTTAATATATTTTATCTCATTAAGAGTAGGGGTGTAAGCGAACTAGTACGTTCAGTGAACAGCTTGTGAACAAGCTCGGTTACGTTCGTTTATATTCGTTCGTTAAGTTAAATGAACAATAAACTAACAGATTTTAGTGCTTGTTTAATAAACGAACATGAACACGAACACGAACACGAACAGAAATGTGTTCGGTTCGTTTATATTCACGAACAAGCTCGTTTAGTGTTCGTGAACATGTTCGATTAATATTCGTTTAAAACTCGTTTAGTGTTCGTGAACATGTTTGATTAATGTTCATTTAAAATAATATATATAATAATATTAATAATATATATAATTTTATCAAAACTACGTCGTTGTTTTACTCTTTTGCAAGTTACTCATTTTTAGTATGAAATTGTACACTAGAAGCTCTAGTGGTGTAAGCGAACAAATCTTTCGGTAAACATGTACAAATATATATGTAATATTTAGATATTATATTATTTTAAATTTTTGTTTATTTAAGTACTTGCAAACATGTTCGTTTAAACGTTCGCAAATAAGTTCGTTTAAATGTTTACGAACATGCTCGTTAAAATGTTCATGAACATGTTTGTTAAGGGTTCGTGAACATGTTCGCAAACATTAACAAACATTAATAAATATGTTCGAGATCGGCTCGTGTTCGTTTAAATTTTTTATATTTGTGTTCGAGATCAGTTCGTGTTCGTTTAAAATAAACGAACAGATCTTGAACAATGTCTGTTCGAGATCGTTCGGATCGTTTACAACCCTAATTAAGGGCATTTTGAAGATTTTGTTGAAATATATCTTTGACCTTTAAAACTGGACTCTTTTTTTTTTGACAAAAATTTGTCTAGAAACTGAATTCTTTTTTTTTTAAGACTAAGGGAGTATATATATATATAGTTAGAAGTTAATACATATATATAGTAGTTAGTAAATACTATAGGTATAATAAAAGTAATTATTACATAACATAAGTAGCTTAGAAGTTAATACATATATATAGTAGTTAGTAAATACTATAGGTATAATAAAAGTAATTATTACATAACATAAGTAGCTTAGTGCATATATATATATATATATATATATATATATATAGATAGTATTATTCATGTTAATCATTCATGTTATATATATATGTACACACAGTGACACACACATGTTAATTATTCATCTATTTGTTTATTTTTTAACTAAATAATATATAATCTATATAAATTAAAATATATAATATACATAATTTTTTAATCTCAACATGAAAATTTAAATATTATTTTTTCTCTGAATTATTTTAAAATGATTTCACTTTAACTATTTAATTACTAATTAACATTTTAAAATTTAAAATTTAAAAAAATTCAAGTTAAAATTTTTTAAAACTAATATAGTATTATAAAGTGAAAGATTGATTATTGGTTAAAAGAAGTAAATTTTTTATTATAAATAATTGAATAAAAAGTTTGAATGTTTTTAAAAAAAGAGGGAAAATGAAATTATTTTAAAGACAAAAACGAGAGTAAAAAATAAAAGGCCCCCTCCAATAGTTTGAAAACATTTATTGCCTTTTGCCATTTTCAACTGAGCTCTGCTCATTCAAAACCCTCTTCACCGTCCATTTCTTCCTTTCCTTCCTTCCTTCCTCCAAATCTGAAATTGTGTCTTTCAATTCCAAATGTCTTTGTATACACATCTAGTATTCCATTATTCCTTCGTGAATTTGGGGACAAAGATTGAATCTTTGATTCATTCAAGCCAAGCCCAGAAATGGGCACTTCAGATTTTCTCCTTGCTTCATCACTCAGGCCATCTTTGTCGGTGGATTACTTTAGACGACCGAGCGCTCTTTCAGCCACTGACAACCTGTTCTTTCTGTTTTGATGGAGGGCATTGCTCTATACTGGAATTGAAGATTTGGCCAACGGTTGAGGTGGCTTTCTGATGAGATCCCGGGAGCTGTTCAACCAAACACTAGTTTTGCCTTGGCCAGATTCTAGTGTGATAATAGGCCAAGATTATTTAATTAATTTTTGTAGTTTTATTTTAATTTTTTCAGGCCAAAATTAGATGATTATGGTCGAAATTTCGCAGTCTTGTTTTTGGGAAAATAATGGCCGAAATTATTAGGTAACTTTAGTAGCCAAATTAATAAGTTCCAAAACTTCCAAATTGGCTTTAGAGTTTTTGTTTCCTTTTTATTTTTAAAGCTAACTTTTAGTTATTTAAAAGGAGCTTGGCTGCCTCTTTCTCTTTAGAAATTAGATTAGGGTTAGGATTTTAATTGTTACATTTTTACAATCCTTGTACCCTTATAAATAGAGGCCATTCAGCCAAGACATCAATAGACATGAATTAGAAGATTTTGTGACATTACGTCCTTGAGAGTTTGAGTGATTCAATCTTTTTGTTCTTGTGAAGAACAACGGACTTATCAAACTTAACCAGTTTATAGCGCCTTTGAATCTTATCAATCTAGTAGAACCCTAGATTGTGGCGACGATTCATCCATTTGGTCTCAATTCCACCGGTTCTAGGATTTCGCAAGTTAAGTATTGGGTCCTGTTTCGCTTGTTGCGTATTGCTGACTCCATATAGCCGTGAGGTGCGCATCACCTTTCTTCGGCCAACGTTCATAGTCGCAACATCGTCGACATCACCTAGTCTTCGGCCTTTCTGAATCTTCGGTCTTTTTGAATCTACAGGTGGCCTGACTAGTCACTTGACAGCCGGCAACTTTAGATCCAGTGCCCTAACCGAGATCCTCCTTGGCCACACCCGTTTAAAGTTCTCCTACTCGCAGCCTCCTCCGCCGATAGCACCTTCAGACACATAGCAACCACAATCTTGGGGAGGGTTGGATAAACCCAGAATAATCTCTTTCCAGATCAGGCAAGCAGCTTCAGCTTTTTGTATTTTCAGTTTGCCACCGATCAGCCACCATCCAAAGTCAAAAGATAAGCCTCATTCTGCTGAATTGCATTCTGGCTGAATTTTAAATACTACTTTTGAATGATTGGGTTTATGTTTTGTTGAATTGATTAGGTCTGTCCTGTGATTGGGTCTCTTATGAGATTGGGTCTGTGTTTTGATTTGGATTCCCGACCTCTTTGGGTGTTGGTTTGCTGAATTGGGAGCACACACACAAACTACTTGACAAAAGGTCCCAAAGAAAAATTTGGGACTTCTGCGGTCTAAACCATGGCTGATCCCCTAAGGGTTGGACACATTCCATCTCTGGAAACTATGTCATATGTGGCGGCTCTAAAGAATGTGAGAATGGTGATCCAACCACAAAAACCTACCTCATCTATTTTGGCATATGAATTGAATTGGCCTAGATGGAGAATGTTTTTTGGGTTTTTTTTTTTTAAATTTTTCTAGGTTGAAGCATAATGCGACTAATTTTTGGGTTTTTTTCTGATTTTTTATGCACTTTTCTGGACTAAAGTACAATGCCACTAGTTTTTTTGGTTTTTGCTGGATTGAATTGGATTGAATTGAATTGTTTCTGGACTATTTCTGGTTGTTCTGGACTGAAATGAATTGGCTTAGATGAGGATTTATTTTTTGGTTTTTTTTTTTGGTTTTTTCTTAACTTTTCTGGACTATTTTTTTCTATTTTTTCTGGACTGAATTGGATTGAATTGAATTGTTTATGGACTGTTTTGATGGACTGAAATGAATTGGTATAGATGAAGACTGAATTTTTGGTTTCTTTTTCTGGTTTTTTCTAATTTTTTTCCTAGTTTTTTCTGAACTGCTTTTTTTTCTTTTTTTACTGAATTGGACTGAAATGAATTGTTTCTGGACTATTTTGATGGATTGAAATAATACAAATATGAAAAGTAGGTGAAGATTTTAAGTTAAAATATTGGTTGCATTGCTTGGTTTAACTGCTATCATGCCGTGGTTCTTGAATGTTAATTGTTTCTTTCTTTTTGCCTTTCAGTTTAGATGTGATTGCTGCCTCATGCTGGAGGTTATGCATATATTGATGTCGGCCATCATTTGCCTTGTTTCAATAATTAATTGAAGTTCTATATCTTTCTATCTTCTTTAACAGGAAGTCTTGAATGGTGATTAAGAAAAAGGGAATGAAAGAACACCACTTGTAGCAGAAAAGAGATTCTTCTAGGTCTAGACAGAAAACACTAAATCTTGTTCGCGACGTATGTTTTGTTTTCTTTATTTATAGTCAATGTGTGAAAATTGACAATAACTTTAAATGAAAATTAATGCGTCTTTTTTTTTTTTGGTATTTTTTAGATCCTGTGATGTGTATATGACTTTTTAATATCTATTAGCTCGCTTTAGAGAAAATTACATTTTTCATTCCTAACATTAGATTAAATAATCTTTTTGGTCTTTAGCTTTTAAAAATAATATTTCTGGTTCCTTACTTTTGTAAACACGACCTTTTTTTCTTATTATTATTTTTTTTGAATTGTTTATTCAATTTGTCAATCTAAAGATGTCAAGTGCACATGAATGTATTTTTGGGGATAATTCCATTAATGTAACTAAACATTGATCACTGTCTCTTTTATTAGGCTTCAATTTAGATATATGAACAAAAATTCATCAATTATAAGAAATCATACGTTTGATCCATTTCAAAACAAAAGTGACCTAGAAATCATATAGTGCAAATAGATAATGAGTTCCTGATAGAAAGACAATCAGGGTCTTTCTGCAATGTATCACAATGGGATGGTGATGAAGTAAGCAGATGCCATTTTGATGAAACGACCCAATAAGTTTGAAGATGGGTGGACAAATTTGCTTCAACAGCTGCAACGAAAGCCGCAAATGTTAGCGATTTCAATTGGCTTGATTGGGTAAATGAAGGTTAGGTTTTGTTGTTGGGATGGGGAGTGAAGTGCAACAAAACCTAAAACAATTGATTAATTTGGATCTTGGGTTGAAATCATCTGGGTTACCCTTTTTTTTCTTGGCTCTCAAGAAGTTACACTAGTCAAAAGAGTTAATTGATTTGTCCAATGGTTTGGGAGTGAGGATTAAAGGAAGGAGAATTTTGTGAAAGGGCTAGGCACTAGAACTAAATATATTGAATCATATCTGGGTGAGTTTTTATCTCATTATGAACCCCAACCCCCCCCCCCTCCCCCCCAAAAAACAAAAAAGAAAAAGCCTCAAAGATTTGTCCTTCATTAAATGACATAGAGAATCTTGAAATTGTGTCCCTAAAATCTCTCCCTGTTTGAAGACCAGAAATCCAGTATTTCACCTCATACTCATCTAGATCCAGCTTTTTTAACACAAAATTCCTGCTCCTCAAACCCAATTCTAGTTCCCCCCCAGCACCAACCCTTGAAAAGAAGAAAAAAATTAGGGGCAAAAAGTTACTCTCAACACCAATTTGTACACAAACACAATGACATATGGAAGTGTGAGTTTTCTTATTAGTATGACTCAAGAACAAAGTGCAACTTAAAGAACTTCTCTTGGATTCAGAAATTGCCAAACTTCTCGTCGTACCTACCATATAGGGTCTAAAACCTCCAAAGATAAGCCTAAAAATTCATCAATCATGAAGACCATTTTGAAAAATAATCGATAAATTTTCAAACTCTTACTCAGAAATGTCTTCTTATAATTGATGAATTAATTAGTTCATTTCTCAAAATTAGGGATAGTTGAGAGGAATGATTTATTTTATTACAAAATAATTCATGTAAGATAATATTTTAATTCATCCTTATTCATTTCTAAAACTTCATCAAGAGCTACTTCTTAGCACATCAACTTATCTTACATTAACTTAATTTTATAACAAAATAAAAAATAAAAAAATGTAATTCATTAGCCACGTTATATAACTTTGTTATTTGGTTTTCTTTCTTAATTTATTTATATTTATTATATTATTAAAAAGGAAAAAAATGTGTTCTTTAAAGGAAAATCTTTCGAATTATTTTATTGAAATTATGTTCACAAAGCATGCAATGTACGTTAATATTCAGGAAACTGACTTATATTTATTAAATCCAAAAATTTTAATAAGAAGATTTGAAAGTCAAAGACGCGCGGTGGGGGATTTTACATTATAGTTATTTATAAAAATAGAAATTTATCTGCATAGATACTGCAAAATTTCGAAGTAGATTATATTAATTAACAGAATTAATCCTTCATTTTGGACAACAAAAACCCCTTGATCTTACAAATGATTAGAAAGATAAAAAAAAATGTCATGTTGTTGAGACAGATTTCAAATCAACTAAATCTAAAATTCATATTAAATTTCATCTTTATGTCCACGGATTAATTCAAAATTTTCAAATATTTGATTCTCCATCATACGTAGATATTTTTCATTTAGGCTATTGATAGTAGCATCAATTCCCAAAATTACAAATGCTGTAAGTAGGATAAAAATTTTAAATATTAATATCCAAATCTTATAAACTAATATTGAAAAAACATTTTATTATTTATTGAACATAAGGATGATCATATTAACTCACTATAAAAATACTCCCTCTTTGTCATATAAAAAGAGCCCATTTTGGATTGAAATGGGCACTGTCTCGGAGAGAGGCTCGGTGAAATAAACATGTTTGTGAAGATGCGGACTACCTGCACCTGGACAGAAAGACCCTATGAAGTTTCACTGTTCCCTGGGATTGGCTTTGGGCCTTTCCTGCGCAGCTTAAGTGGAAGGCAAAGAAGGCCCCCTTCCGGGGGGCCCCGAGCCATCAGTGAGATACCACTCCGGAAGAGTTAGAGTTCTAACCTTGTGTCAAGACCTACGAGTCAAGAGACAGTCTCAGGTAGACAGTTTCTATGGGGCGTAGGCCTCCCAAAAGGTAACGGAGGCTTGTGTGTATATATATATATATATATAATGATTAGTAGGTATAGTACATATAATGCATCATTCAATGCTTAATTTTATATTTTTATCTTTACTTTTTAATTGTGTATTATATATAATCATTATTAGTAAAGATGTGTAGAAATTTTATTTAAAAGTAAAGTCCTTTTTCGGAATGGATGGAGTAATAAATTAGGATACGTTAAAAAGGGGGTGGGGAAGAGATAACAAAGGTCAAAAATTCACTTTTTATTTCTAGAAAAATTTAATTTTATGATATTAGAATATTTATTTAGTTTTTCATCACATATCTGTATTTAATGGTTTATCAATTGGCAATATTTTCTCAGTAACATTCTCTATCTTTTTTTAATGTATTAATGGGATCAACTTTTGTATAATGGGTATAATACTTTGTTTCTAATGTTAATTTGTAAGAATCCATCCACACTAAGCTTTCAAATACTAATTCATAAAATAACTTTAATAAATTCAAAGAAAATTTGCTGTTGAAGTAAACATTAAAACTACATATACTTGGTTTTATGAAATTGATGTAATACGAGGGGCTGTGATTGTTAATTTTCATGGAATGGTGCTAATGAATATAATTGCATATAAACACAAATTAATTTTTTATTTGTAAAGCTATAAAGTTAAGAGTAAATCACATTTTTATATCTTAATTAGGTTAAATAATTTTTTTTCCTCACATTTAAAAATAATCTTTTGATTCTTTACTTTTATAAATATGACTTTTTCTTGTTTCTTGACAAGTATAACCCATCCAATTGGTAAACCTAAGCAATAAAGCGCACATCTACTTATTACAAGTGCGATTCCATCAAGAGCCCTATAACTCAAAATTAGAAAATGTAATTCATCAAGAGATACTCCTTATTTTGAGCTACTTCTTAGTACATCAACTTATCTTATATTAACTTAATATTATTAAAAAATAAAAAATTAGGAAATATAATTCATTTTATTATAAAATAAAATAATTATAAGAAGATAAGTTATAAGAAGTTGATGTGCTAAGAAATGTAATAGTTGAGAGTAAATCACATTTTTATCCTTATTTTGTACTTTGCAAAATTTTTCTTTTTATTGTTCAATATTCAATTAATTGCATATATCCACAGTGAATCAAAATTGTGATCGATTTTGCATTGCCGTTCGTAATTCCTATCTAAATATATCTTTACTGCTTTGATTTGGTGAAGCTACTTCTTTATTTTATCAATTTAAGTTTCTTTCTTTCTTTTTTCCTTTTTTTTTTTAAATTCACTTGTGTTTTTTATGGTTTGCATTCTAGTTGATTTCACCATGGCTTGAGTATGCTTGATGAAGATTGATGAATTTTTTCACACGGATTGATTAGGGTTTATGGTTAGGGATAATTATGAGAGAATTTGATTTTAATTAATTTAGGATTAGATAAATTAGACTTCTTGTTTACAAATACTCAATTGAGGGATTAAGCTGTTGATCTTGTGTGTTTCCTAATTTACCCTTGCAAATATTAACATGCACTACTCATATAACCTTTTTAATTGGGAAAATAGATTGTAGTCGATCATTTGACCAAAAGATGATACTTTGAGATTATAGGGGACTAGAAAAATTGTTGAGTAAATAGTGCCAATGGTCCCTTAATGGAGCCTTGATTCTACATTGTCCCATAAGTTCAATTTCAATTTTGTCCCTCAAATTAAAAATTGGGTTCTAATTGATCCTCAACCAACATTCTGACGGGTGGAGTTAAAATTTTGACGAGCACGAGCACGAGCACAACACGTGAAGCTGGAAGGAGCAAAACTGGAAAGAAAATTTTTGGCAAACCTTGACCAACTTTTGGAAGAAAAAAGGTGCACATGCATGGCACATGAGGCTCGGAACACATGCAAGGCACATTGACCATGAACTGGAGGGAAAAATTGCAAATAACGAAGAAAAAACCAACAATAAGAACCAACTGCCATATTATTACTGTGCAAGTCGATTTAGCAGTGCAATCCACAGGCAAAATGTGGTGTGGTAAGGAATTTAATATGCCAAACACAAATGAAAATGAAACTCCACTATACAGCAAGTAATTGTCAAGTAATTTTGGAATTTAGGGCAAATGGTTTTGGATTTGAATAATGGGAATGTGGTCTTGTGGGGGACCAAATGTCTGCTTCTTTGCATGTGTATTTTTCTATTAATGTTGATTATTTTTGTATTATACAATTTTGTTGGGGTTTTATGTTGGGTTTAGAGAAGACAAATTATGGAACTTGATCAATGAAATATGTGTGTATGCAACCAACTGTTATTGAAATAATGTTTACTACAATCTGCTATTGGTAATTGAATTTTTTTACTATAGATAGGGATGTATACTTACTGTCTGTTAATGTTGATTTGTGTATATTATACCATCTTGGTGGGATTTTATGTTGGGTTTATAGGAGACAAACTATGGTTTTGTCAAAGGAAGATTTGGTTTGTAAGCATAAACTATTGTTTAACTAATGTTAACCTGAATCTAGTATTGTTAATGTTAACCTCAATCTGGTATTGTTAACCTACCTCAACTGTTGTTTAACTAATATTAACCTCAATCTAATATTACTTTTAAAAAGTGTGTGTGTATGTATACAGTTTTGTTTGACATGCATTTAAAGTTGTACTTTTCCTGTAACTAGGTGAAGATTCTACATACATTTCCCTCAAGATAAACTATGATGGTAGATTCTTTCATATTCCCAGTAGAGTTTACAAATAAGGAGAGGTAGATTTTTTTGATTTCGTGGACCCACCCTTTCTAACACTGAAGGATTTAGAAGAATATGATGAGGGATAAGATAACAAGAGAAAGTTTGGATTACATGTATTAATAATGAGATAGCAGTTAGTCGAATGGTTGAATCCTTAAATGATTATAAAATTGTAAAAATATTTACAATAGGATTAGAGGACAATGACCCTTTAGAGAGTGGAAATGATGGGACTGAAGATTTGATTGAAGTGAACCTTAGTGCACAAGAAGAAGATATGTCGCATGGTAGTGACTATGAGATAATTCATGATAGTGATTATGAAAGCTCTAATGAAGATGGCAGACTTTTTTGAAAAGCATGTTAATGAGGAAATCGAGGCAACTGGGTGGTGCAAACTTGGGAATGAGAGAAAACAGGGGATAGAAAAGGGAAAAAGTAAGGCAAATAAAGACAGAAACAAAAGCAATGTACATGAAGGTTCTTGATCAGATGTGAACTATGCCATAATATCCGAGCTTGAAAGCATATGTTCATCTTCAGATGAGGAAGGATCTAGTGGTAAGAAATCCAAGGTGAAAGATTTTAATCTAGATACTGACATGAAAAATCCTAATTTTGTAATTAGGATGCATTTTGCTACCAAAGATATGCTTTTGAGAGCAATAAGGATGCACTTCATAGCTGATAGAAAGACTCTAAAATTCATAAAGAATTATAAGGTACGAGTAAGAGCAATGTGTTCGAAAACATGCAATTAGAGTGTTATGGTAAGAGGTTGGAGGATGAGCAAACATTTGAAATATAAACATACAATGGAAACATAAATGCAGGAAGGTGTGGAACACATAAAATTGCAACTCCAACATTGTTTTAGAGTGGTATGTAAATGATTTTGGTTCTAATCCTAAGATGAGTGTACCACACTTAATGTAGAGAGTTCAAATAGAAAAGAAATTGACCATATTTAAGATTCAAAGTTGGAGATAAAAAAAGAAGGCGTTCGTGAAAGTTAGAAGTAAAGTGAAAGAACAATTTGTAAAACTAGAAGGCTATATTACTGAGTGCCTTAAAGCCAATTGAATTCTTCAATTTATGTGAAAACAAAGGATGATAAAATATACAAGTTTAAAAGGATGTATGTGTGCTGAAGTGCCACCAAGAGAGGGTTCATGGAGAGTTATAAGCATTTGATTGGAGTTGATTTTGCCACTTAAAGGGCCCATGTAGAGGCCAACTTCTTACAACTGTTGGTTTAGATGCCAACAAAAGATACTATCCAGTGGCTTATACTATCTTGGAGGTAGAACATAAAGTATCTTGAAAGTGGTTTTTACTGAACCTTATTGATAATCTCAACATGACCAATAGTCTAGATTGGGTAATATTAACTGATAGATAAAAGGTTGGGCAATACCCCAGCATGTTAACTTACAAATTGCTATTATTTATTTATTTATTATTATATTATTTTTGCAGGGGTTGTGCCCAATAGTGTATGAGTTGCTTCCTAGGGTTCAACATCAACATTGTGTGCTGCATCTTTATAATAATTTTTAAAGGGAAAACCCTGGTCTCATGCTAAAGCCGAAGATGTAGAAAATTACCAAAGTAACTTATGTTGAAAAATTCAATCTATTAATAGATAATCTAAAGGAACATCATGAGGCAGCATATGCATGGCTGAAAAATGAAAGTGCTCATTTTCAAACAATGTCACACTTTAACACAGAAACAAAGTGTGATAAGCAGTTAACAACATACAAGAGTTTCAGTGCTGTAATACTCAATGCAAAGTATGCCAATAATTGGAATGTTGGAATGACTACGGATATACATGACAAAAAAATTTCCTGATAAGAGAGAATTAGCAAAGAATAGTAAATAGGAGATCTATCCAAAAATGAGGAAATGTTGGAGCGATACTCAGAGCGGGTAGTTGGGTATAGTTGTGTATATGCAGGGGATAGAAAGTTTCAGATCAATTGCACAAACAGTGAGCAATTTGTGGTTGATCTCAACGCTAAAACTTGTGCCTACGGAAAGTGGGATCTGACTAGTATTCCCTGCTCACATGCTATACATATATTTGATAATGAAGATAAGGTAGAAAACTGACTGAGTCATTGGTATTCAAAGAAGACTTACTTGATAGCATATGATCCTGTGATTAGCCCAATCAACGGAATAGACATGTGGCCAAAAACTAATTCGTTTCTTATCTTTCCTCCCCATTTCCATATCCAACCTGGTAGGCCAAAAAGTTAAGAAGAAGATATCCAAATTTCCCAGTGAAAAATTCGAAATATGAAGCTGATAAGATGAGCAGAGCTATTGGAAAATGGTACAATAGGTATGGGTATTATAGGGTGTAAGGACACAGTAAGAAGACTTATCCAAATATGCATACTCAAAGGCAAATGGCGGAAAATAATGAGCAACAAGTTATAGACATTGAATATTCCATCATTGTTGTTTGATATTATATTATATTAATGTATATGTTTTTTTTTTCCAGGATCACCCCCTTGATCAGGTAAACTTCAGTCCTCACCTGTCCCTAAATGAAAAAACTGCAGTAGATTATAGAACTTGTAGAAATGTATACATATAGAATCATTGATGTTTGTTACTTTACTGTATTAAGCTAAATATTTTTTCTTTCCAGGAATACTCTAGGGAGTAGGCAAACTTCTGCCTTAACCAGGGCCAAAATGATGTCTGCATCAAACAAACTTAGGAACAGACGTTGAAGAAAATGTGTAACAAAGTTCTATTCAATTCTAGAATGAGAGTGAACCTCTCTTAATGGACCTTCCAATGCGAGAACCAATTGTGGAATCTAATAGGATTACCAAACGTATCAAGTGTGGCCACTGCAAATTGACTGGGCACAACAAGAAAAATTGCCCAGCATTAGCTAAAAGAGTAAAAAAAAAAGCCAATACTACCCTTGTATTTAGATTTCATACTATTCAATGTTTTCAATATTTCATCTCATTGAAATATTTGCCTTGTTTTATGTTTCACATGCTGATAAGCAACCAACTACAAATGTTTCAACAGATCAATTAGAATCTAACACAAATGACAGGTTGGATGATAGGGGCCTCGATTGGTTGACTGAGGTAAATAACATTGATTTGTTGTTAACTTTTTATACCTTTAAGTGGGATAGTTTTTATTGTAACTTTTGTATTTAATTTACAAGCTATGATCTAGGAGATTGAACAGATGACACAATCATCTAATGCACAACAATCAAAAAATGTGGAGGTCACGGTGATTTCACAACATCAAGAAGATAAAACTAAATATCAAACTCCAAAGAAAATGGAAAGGAAGGTTGACACCAGTTATGCCAAGCCACTGCTAATCAGGAGTACTGGTGATTCCATGCATGAGAAGCCCTCAAAACATGTTAAGAGGTGAGGTGATATTGTACTTGCTACTTAGCCTCCAAACAAAGCTAGGAAGTGCAACTTGATCCAAAGAAGAGGGCAATGAAACCTTTTATTCCTCTAGGGATTAATATTGCCCCCAAGCCAACTCAACCAAACCCAAAGAAAACTAAGATAAAAACCTACTTTGGTCCAAATCCCATGGATGTTCAGTGTAACAAACAACAGCAGGATCCAATATGTGGTGCAACATGTAGTTACAAGGATAGAGTCCCTCCAAATCATGAGGTTCCATTTGGGACTTGGAATCATGTTCAAATTGAGGGAAATGTGATAATTCTGCTCCTTCCTACTGGCACTGAGGCTACTCTGAAGAATATGTATGCAAACAATGACAAGTTTTCAGTAATTCCATTTGACCGTAACAAGAGACTGTGACACCTAATCTATAGGACTATTTGATGATGATTATGTAACTGCATAATGAACTTGATTGAATAAACAAACAATTAATTTTTAGTATATTGATGTAACTGCAATAAGCTTAGCAGATCTGGTTTTGTTAAGCCTTTGTTTAGGTTGCTTTTGATATTGATGTAACTACATTTGGTGACTGATTTTTAAGAATTGTTAAAGCAACTAAGTTACAGTTCGAATTATGTTGATGTGACGAATGTTCCAGAACACATAACTCCATTACATACATTCAAAAGTTACATACTGCATTGGACTCTAATACAAATTAGCAATAGCTTCCTACCTAACATTTGGATTTGCAAACATGTCTAAGTTATTATTGCAAGCTCATTATCAAACATCATCCCCTTTTCCACCAATCACTAGTAGCAGCAGTAGTAACCAGGACACATGCAGCATTCCTTTTAGCATTTACTCCTTCTTTTTCAAAGTAGCTGCCTTGGCTTCCTTCTCCTTTAATGACCTCAATAATCCCATAATGATTTGCCTCCTTCTTTCACACATTTGGGGGTCAAACCATTGAAAAAAAATTGCAATCTCTAATGTCACCATATCTTGGGCAACCAAAGAATCTCTTTCTCATATTAGCTATTGTCCCAAAAGTTCACAGTGTAGCTCTTCTCCCAAAGTGGCAATCCATTGCTACAATTGTTGGTGTAGATGCCCAACCTTGGATGTTGATAGCAAGAGACCTTCTTTTTTGCCTATTTGTTGTTCTTTCTTCCTTTTTTCACTTTGTTATTTCCTCCAAAAGTTGGTCAAGGTCTGACTTTCCTTTTCAATTTTGCCCCTTCCAGCTTTATGTGCTATACACGTGCTCGTCGGAATTTTAACTCTGCCCACCATAATGTTAATTGGGGATCAATTAGAACCCAAATTTTAATTAGAGGGACAAAATTGAAACTTTTTGAATTTAGGGGACAATATGGAATCGAGGCTCCAAGTTAAGGGACTATTGGCATTATTTACTTAAAATTGTTTTTAAACATGGGGGACAAAAAAGATCTTTTTGACAAATGTAAAGGAAAAAATATAATTTAATCTATTTTCTTTGACAATGTTTTGATGAAGTCATGATGCATTGTTGTCTAATCACTAATCATCATTATTTTTCTTTTATTCCTTGTTTTGGTTGCACAAATTTTTCTTTTTTCTCCCTTTGAATCAACTAAACAATTAATTAGTTGTTAATCTTGTCTTAAAAATGCTTCCATTTTAGTAAAGAAAATTTTCTTTATTATACAGGATTAGACATTTTCTATAAGATTAATCCTCCAATATTGTGTGACTATTTTTCATCTAAAATGATCCTTTAAAAACCAATACCTAAGGTAAATATCGAGACCTAATTTCCTTAGTAACAAATAAGTTATTGTACATCACTTGTAAATATTGTGCATAATTCTAATAATATAAGATTTTTCCCTTTGCGAACAATTTTTGTTTTATTTTTTGGGTTGGCATCTATTACGTTGGCCCAACCATTAGAATCTATCATATTTCTCATACATAAGTTATTATATATCTATATATAAATTAATGTTATACTTTAACTATACATTATTTTATTGGATCTAAGTACATCAACTTTGGAGTAGAAACTAAATGATTATGGTCTCGGATTGAATCAAAAAATTTGGAGTAAGATCTCTAAATTGTAGTAGTAATAGCAACAAGGCTTTTTTTCACAAGGACAGAAGTTGAAGGACAAAAAATAGAAAAAAAAAGTGGCAACGAAAAATAAAAAGGAGGCAATGGCTGGTTATGGGTAGAGGACATAAAAAAATAATGAGATAATGTCCAAAAAGGTCCCTGACATATTGACAAATGAGTTTTTTAGTCCCCCAATTTCAAAATGAGACAAAATTGTCCCCACATAATATAAACGAACCATTTTCGTCCCTCACATTATATAAACGAACAATTTTTATCCTTCACATTACATAAACAAAACCATTTTAGTCCCCCAAATCACGTGTAGTGTAATGTGAGAGGCGATTTTGTCTCATTTTAAAATTGAAAGACTAAAAAACTCATTCGTCAATATGTGAAGGACCTTTTTGGACATTATCTCAAAATTAATTGATTATGATTTGGGAAGAATTAGCGAAAGCATGTGATAAGGTAGGTGATGTGATTTGGGGAAATTGATAAATTGAGTTTTTTATTTTCTAATTTTACAAATGTTATTTATATGCACATATTTTTTATCTAGTTAAATAATTATACTTACTACTATTTATATTATAATTTTGAGCTAGTAAACAATTATACTTATTACTATTTCTATCCTACAAGCTTAAATTTTCTTGTATTTTCATATAAAAAAATAGTTATTTTCAATTACATTCCCAACAAATCATTCTCCAATTTAAAATCCAACACAACAGTTAATATAATTTTAATTCTAATTAAAATTTGTTGTTATTGCACTTTTGTTAAAATTTAATTCTAAAATTTTTACAACATTGCAATTACACAGTACAATTTTTCTCTAATTTTATCCTTTTCATAAGTTTCAACAATTACGTCACCTAATAAATGTGATAAAATATTTCTCAATGATAATTATTGCTATATGTTTCTCTGACAATTCTCTACAATTATAAGTTATATAGTTATTATTCATAAAAATTAATGTATAGTAAACACTAAATAGTCATATTTCCTTATATTCACCTACTAATTAAACTTAAAGTGATAACTTCTTTTATATTAAGGCACAAGTACAATAATAGGAAATTGTCAATAATAAGTTATAAATAATGGCTCTTATGGTTGTGGGAGTCGATTATTGGCAATACTTAAATTATCTTATAAAAAAATATAATACAAATAATAAGTTATAATAACTTTTGATTTATTGTGGTTGTAGATTTATTAATAATGGGACATAAGTTATAAACCTATAATATATATAACATTGTACAAAACAAAGGAATTGTATATATAAATTACACTCACTGGACAACATATAAACATAATTACAAACCAAACACATAATATTAACTACTAATGTATATAAGACCATAACCTATAATATTGCAATTTGTGAAATGTGTTATGTCATTCGTAACTTGTAAATCTTAAATTATTAATTATTATTAACATTAGTTATATGATATTAGTTTATTACAAAGTAAATAATAATTGATATAATATTGAAGTTTTGTAAAATATAAAAGTAATATTATAGTTTTTAAAACATTAAAAAATTAGAACATAAATATAACACTAACTAATTAACTGGTTAATCGGTTTATTATATTAATCAGTTAATCTAAAGAACGACTAATGATCAGTAATTGATTAATTGGTTTAAATAGGAAACAATCCTTATAACTAAAAACTAGACCATTCAACCAATAAAATTCTCAATTTTTAACAAGAATTAGGCCAAAAACTAGTTAGTCAATTCCAGTTAACTCGTTATTAACCAGTCTACTAGGTTAACTAGCTAAACCGGTAAATTACACAGCCCTAAGTTTTACTGAGATGATAGCCATAATTGAAGCTTCAATGATAAGGTCCTTTTTCTCCCTACCCCTTCTAGACAATGTGTCTATAACCCTATTTTCAAAACCTTTTCTTATATTGGATTTTTTAGTGTAGACCTAGTAATTTAGTCAATCACTTGTAATACAAAAAGTGGTCAATTTTTGTTCTAGCAAATACTTTGGGAAGTGATTAACTATAAAATGATGGCCAAACAAGTAATATCTCCAATAACTAATGCCAAAAGCTCCTATTTGTAGATGGATAGTCCCATATTTCTAATACTAAAGGCCTTAGTAGGCAAATAGGTTGCTGCCCTTAGTTAAGTACAATTCCCATTCCTCTTGAGCATGCATTAATTTAAATGATAAAAGCTCATGAGAAATCAAGTATTCTTATTACACGAGCTTTACTCAATGCTATTGCAAATTGCTTAAAAACCTATTTAGAATTTGAATATTATAGAAAAATATCTTTTTCTATACGATCAATCAAAAGCTTACCAATGATGCAAAAATTTCTCAGGGATATTCTTTAATATCTAGTGAGTCCCAAAAACCCTCTTAAAACTTTAATGTTGGTTGGTATTGGCCAGTCAACAATGCACTCAATTTTGGAACTATTCATATAATGATGTGCTCTAAATACTTCACATTTCTTTGAGCAAAAGTACATGGGAAATCTTCGGAAACAAATGATATTCTCTCAAAATTTTAAACATAGTATCTAAGGTTGAAATTGTGGTTCATAAAAGATTGAAAAGTAGCTAGTGTATTAGCCAAACCAAAAGGCGTTACCAGAAATTCATAATGCTCTTAGTAAGTTTGAAATGTTATTTTGTGTATTGGGGTTTAACTTTGATTTTGTAATATCTAGCTCTCGTATCAATTTTGGAATAGTACTTGATCTAAATAACTCATCAAGTAATTTATCAATGTATTGGGGTTTATTCTACACAGAACCTCTATATTTCATCTTCTTTTTTTTTTTATTTACTAGAAGGATAGGTGAAGCAAATGGACTATTACTATTTTTTATGATACCAATTTTCTACATCTCATCTACCCAATTTCATTTTTTGGGGAATATGGATACCTATGGAGCTTGAATTTAAAGAGTTGAGCTTCAGGTTTTTAAAGGAATTCAATGATCACAGGTCCTAGAAGAGAGTAAGGTTTTTGGGGATGCAAACGCACTAATTTAATGGTTCTAAGATTCCATCAATAGAGTTTACCAAAATTTTCATTTCTATTGCAGAATGACTTATAACTTGTTGTTCTGAACTCTTCATTCTATGATTAGTTATGAAGTTTTCTTTGGCATTTCCCTAACTGACTTTAAATTGGGATTCTCCACACAGCCTTACAGCATCATTCTCTTGATTGAATATTCATCTCCCTAAAATCAAAAGTTATAGGATTATACTGAAACATCCAGTCAAACTCTTAAGATTAGATCTCAATCTCCAACTTCTATCACTTTCACATCAAGATAAAATGTATAAAATTGGACATGCCATTTAACCTGAGTACAGATCACATTTCTAGTTATGCTACTCCCATCTACAACGGTTATTGTAAAAATGATACTTTTCTAGTGGTCAAGGGTAGGGGTTCCACCCATCTATGATGAATACAATTATCAATGATATCTATGTTTATTAGTATATTGATTGAAACTTGTGCAAAAGTTCCCTCTAGGGTGATAGCCTTTCTATTCAAACTATTTAACAGTGAGTATTGTTAGATTTCTATCAAGGACTCAAAGCTCCCCATGTTGCTTATACACCACATCAACAAATTTAATTTATCATCATCTTCTGAGATCATGAAATTGAATTGCTTCAATTTGCACTAATGGCCCATCCATACTTTTCTCCACACTTGAAGCCCAATCCTTGATTCTTTTTTTGTTAAACTTCCGGAGGTGAAATGCATTTATTCTCATTGTACTTGGGAATATTTATTTGTAGAAGCTTATAATTGCCACCAGAACTCTAAAAGTTCTTAGTTAGCCCATAACCAAACTTAATGCTATCTACAAGTGTCCTCAATATTTTTGGTACTAAGCCCCAATATTTGTTCTTGTAGTTGTGCCCCCTCAAAACCTTCTTGTAAGATTATAGGCTTCATTATTCTCACTTTGGGTTTCAACTCATCGTTATCACAAAATTGGAGATGAAATAGGCCTCAACAATCTACAATCCTTAGCTAACAATAGGGATTTTAGTGTTCAAATATATTTTTGTATTCTAAAATAGTACTTGTATGTGACATCTTTTTAAACTCCTCAATTTCATCTTTGTTACTCTTATTAGAATATCTTTGCACCTACGTCACTAAAATCTTCCCAAACTAGTTTATTATTCATCAATTTCAGCCCTTGGAACTAGACATCCACCTTACTTTTTAGATATAGTTCTATAATCTCCACCTTCTAACCTTCTTTAATTTAATTAATTAGAAAGAGTTTCTCACATTTACAAATCCATTCTCAAGAGTTTGTTCCCTCAAAACCAAACAATTTCACCTTAGGTATGATGTGTACCTCAAGGATGGGAAATCAAGCAATATACGAACAATTTATTTAAACTTTAAGAGCCATCCCTTGAATAACAGACCTATGAAAAATATCAAGATAGATGAAATGTCACTGTAACCTAGGAATTTAATTAGGTTGATAAGATTGATGGCACCACAAACTAGTCAAATTTGATAAGGCCAAATTGTTTTCACAAGAACAAAACTTGAGATCGCACTTAAAACTCACAAAAATGTGTTTTAAACTCGTAAATCCTGAATAATTTTATTTCAATAATAAATACCCCTATTTTTATGGTTATTTAGTCATTGAAAAAACTCACGAAAATGCATTTTAAGCTCTTCAATCCTAAATAATTTTATTTCAATAATAAATACCCCCATTTATATGGTTATTTAGTCATTGAAAAAACTCGCAAAAATGTGTTTTAAACTCTTCAATCCTAAATAATTTTATTTCAATAATAAATACCCCTACTGATATGGTTATTTAGTCATTCAAACTTTACAAACTTATTTGAAAGAGTTACATTAAAACTACAACTTGGTCAAGGCCCTTCATGCCCAATTTTTCTAATAATTTGTTGCCAAATTTTGGTTGTTCTTGCACATGAAATTGGGCCAGTCTTAAAAACTAATAAAAGACAACAAATTAAGTCTAAATATTAATGATTTATGGGCCAAATTAAAAGACAAAAATTTAAAACTAAGTGTTACATCAATTGGGCTTTTTTGAAGTGTCTTGTAATGAAATAATAAAATTAGTCTTTTTCTTAGGCTTCTTCATGAACTCTAGGTCTTAAAAGTTAATATATCCATCAACAACAAAGTAGTGAAAAAAGAGAGTAGCTACAGTACTAGGGGCAAAAAAAGTGTGGAAACGGTGCGATTTTTCGCACCGTTTCCATTTTCATTTTTTTAAAAAAATTTTTTTAAGTAGCTCTATACATCTTTAGTTGCGGACTCCTCAGTGCATGCGTTCGTAGTAGGTCAGCCGAGCTATTCAACGCTTACGGTAGTAGTGTGAGTGTCGAGCTATGCAACGATGCAATTTTGCTGGCATTCTCAAGCGGCGTCGGCCAAAAGCTAGGAACCCAGCATTCATTTTATTTCTTCATAAGCCATTTGCGATGGCCAGTCGAGCTAGCAACATTAGTTCGTAGGATTAGGTAGTATTACCCCAATCCCTGTGGGTCCTACGTGTTAGGGGCCCACTAGGGCTTTAGTCCTCTTCGGAGGCTTTAGTCCTCTCCGGAAGCGTTTTCCTTCTAGGAGATTTTTCCTTTTAGGAGGCTTATCTTTGTGAATTAGGTTAAATCCAACACCACGATGCGCAACTAATCCTTTTGTGGCTTGTAATCTTGCATTTTGCAATGTGAATATACTATCGATTTTGGAAAAAAAAAAAAACAAAGGAGTGAATCATATATCAACCCTCATGCACTCTAGATCTCATTATTTCCCATTTCCTTAAGAAAATTTGTTCTCAAATCTTGATCGTCGTAATCTTGGAGATAATTTTACAATCAACATGCATTTTCTAAAATCCATCCTTTACAGGCACAAATAGTGCAAGTACAATACATAGGCTCATGCTTGCTCTCACATCCTCAAGCTTGTTTTGGAAGTTCTTTTGGCTTCTTCTTGCACTTCTTCATTCTTTCTGTTACTTCCATACTCAATCTCAACTTTAACTCACTCTCAATTTTACTCCCACTCTCCGTTTTTATCTCACCTCATGTATTTTGAATCTCATTAAGGTAGATAGTTCCACTCCATTTTCCCTATGGAATGGTGGGACGTCATCATATCTTCCACATTCAATATAGTTGTAACATTAGGTGTGAGCAACATGGGTGTCCTAAGCCCTTCACCATTCTCCAATTCACCTCTTTTTTCTTTAATCTTCATCATGCCCATCCAAGATTTTAATTGGCTTCCATAGATTTAATATTGTTCTTGAATTCCAGCATTTGCTTTTGTATTTATCCTGGAGTTCCAACATTTTAGAATTCTATTTCTTTAAGTGGTCCTTAAGAGATCTGAACCGCTTTCCTTCAATCATTTATAAGCTAAGCCTCATTTTCGGTTGCTTTAATACCAAATTTTGTTAGAATCAGATAATCTGATTCCAACTTCAAGCCTAAGCTTGTAAGAATGCAAAGCTTAGAGGGGTTAGGGAAAGAATTAAGAAAAATTAAAAGGGTTTAGGGAAAGAAGAAAAGAATCGATAAGGAAAAGAATTCCATTATTAATCTTCAATGATCTAGATTGCTGGGGTAACTACAATTTTGTATTTGATGCTAACTAACTTAGCAAACCTCCACTAACTTTCTCTGATAAAATTAGTTGACCATAACTAATTACTTAAATGTTGTACAAAACCTCTATTGTATTTGATGCTAACTAACTTAGCAAATTTCCACTCACTTTTTCTAACAAAATTAGTAGATTGTAACTAATTACTTAAATGCTGTACAAAACCACGTCACTCTATTGATAAGTATCAATTAACAATTGAGCAGACATGATCCCAGATAATTGTCTCAAAAACAATCTTACAATTTGCGTGTGTCTTAGATGATTCCTTCATATTTCTACAAATGATCCCTAGACTATAACACTAAACAAAAATCCCACTAAAGTACTAAATAGGGGTGTGCACTTTGATATGTGGATTGGATTTGATTGAACTTGATTCGATTTGATCCAAAAGAAAAAATTAAAATATATATATAGCTTTTTTCTCCACAAATAACTAACATTAATTATAAAATAGAAATTAGTATTGTTGTTGATAATTCAAATAATTTTTTTAATTAAAGTTAGTCAATTTTATGACGAAATAAATTAAAATATTTACATAAAAATACACAAATTAAATTATTTATATGAAAATTATTTATTATCTTTATCGAAAAAATAGATAATTTTTTACATATAAATATTAATTTTAAATTTAACATTATATATGAAAAGAAAAATAAGAAAAAAAATTGGGATCAAATCAAATCAAATCAAATCAAAATTTATTTAATTTAAAATTTGATCGTAATGAGTGATCAAGTTAGGACGGAATCATTAATTTTTGAATACCTTGGAGAGCCAATCCATATGAACCAAAATTCCAAATCAAGCTGCCACGTGGCATACTTGGAGTAGTAAAGTTCTGGAAGTTTCATGCTCCGCAATAACACAGAAGTTTGACCAAGACAACGATCACCCCAGGCCCCCACAACACCCAAAACCCACCACCCCAGCACCCTTGGAAGAAAAGAACATAGACATACCCATGTAATCAATTATGAACTATACTAGTAATATTATATTTTTCCATTCTGGTAGGGCATCGCCCTCTTTCATCATCCTCTTCCTCTTTAGCCGCCATACCTATCGGTGTCACCAATTCTTATCCACTTTTGAGGTAAATATCTCTTGATCTGTATATCCCACTAAGGATTTCTCATTTTTTTGGCTTTATTTTTCAAAGGGATCATTTTCCTTTTTAATGAGTGAATACTTGCTCTGTGGAAATGTTAAGATAGTTTGCATTGTTTCGGTTTTTTTGCTTATTCTGTGATTCGTTTCGAGGTGGGTTTTTAATTTCTTTAAAACCCATGTTTTTGTTTTTGATGGTTGCCCCCTTCCCCTTGTGAGTTTGAGGTGCCACTTATACCAGTTCATTTGCGTTAATTTTTAGTTCTGTTTATGATTGTATTGGTATTTGTTTCTGTGTAACGTATGGGTTCTTATGTAAATGCGTATAGCTCCTGAATTAGATTCCTATGCGAATACGTTTGGTTGTAATGGTTCTGAATGTGATTGTCTTAAATCGCTAGATTTGCCTAGTAGATCTTTTGGTTTTTCATTTTCTTTATCCTTAGGATGGAAATTCAATTGGCTGGCGGGTGATCTATCCATTCCCTTTTAGTTTTACTTGTTAGAAGGAAAGCATTTAATAGGATGTTTACTGGTTCACTTCGTGAAATTTGTCTTCCGTTGTTTTGTTTAGCGGATTCAGTTTTGTGTAGTATGTCGAATTTGGCATGGTTGCTAGACAATGTTAAGTTCTGCACAAAACTTGTTCACTAAATATGCTGTATGACAGAAACAGCTGGCTTTTTCTTGATGTGAAATTCTGATGCAAATTGATTGCAATTGAGGTTTCTGCACCATTATCTTAAGGAATGGATGGCTGTGATTACTATGTTTAGGTTAAATTTATTCTACAAGTTGCTTAATTTTGCCTAGGTAGAAGGAAAGATGAACTTGTTGGAATGCTTTTAGTTTATTCTCAGCCTTCCCCTTGCTAACTTAGTTAATCCAGGTCACATCAATGGTGAGGGCATATTCACAAGAGCACACCTACAATCACCCATGGGAAAGAGTGACTACTGCATCATGGCGCAAGTTTGCTGACCCCGAGAACAAGCGGACTCTGTCTCACATCCTTGAAGTTGACACTCTGAACCGCAAGGTTGACTGTAGTACAGGAAAACTGTACACAACTCGGGCCATCACCATCCATGCTCCTGGGCCTTGGTTCCTTCGTAGAATCATTGGTCAAGATATCTGCCACTGTGTTGAATCTACAGTAGTTGATGCTAATTCTCGATCAATGCAATTATCCACCCGTAATATTAGTCTCCAAAAGTTTGTTGAGGTGGAAGAGAAGATCCGTTATGATCCCCATCCAGAAAACCCTAAGGAATGGACAATTTGCAAGCAGGAAACTAGCATTCGCATTAAACCGCTGTCAGCGCTGGCATCAATGGCAGAGAAGATTGAGCAAAAATGCGTAGATAAGTTCCAACAGAATAGTGCCAAGGGTAGGGAAGTTATGGAGAGGATCTGTAAGTATCTTGAAGCTGAATCTAGAGGGATCTCAATTTGACTGGCTCATTTTTTAAGCGTAGGGTTTTTAGGATTTAATTCTGTGTTGTACCTGTGAGAGCTGAAATACATTTACTGAAGATTGTAATGGCAGGAAATATGGGGGTTGATCATAGATCCATCCCTTAAGACTATGGAACTTAGCTGTAATAAAGTAGGAATACTAGCTTCCTTCCCTTCTATGAGTTCTCTTCAGACTGGCATGAGTTCTTCAATGAGGAACATGAGAACCTAGTTGGGCTTGGAAGTTTCTTTTTGATGCTTTGTACTTTGGATAGGTAAAATGAATGGAGATTGTTTCAAGTATGAAAGCATCTAATTCTTGTTTAATTATGAACTTAAATTAAAAATCTATGAAGATGACAAAAGTTAAGTTGTGTTTGGCTAGTAGTTTTTCTCTTATTTTAAAGATGAGTTGAGTTAGTGTTTCATGGCAAAGATGAATACGCGGAAGCAGAGTTTGATGTTTCTTCTATGCAAAGGAGTGAAAGTTGTGTGTAACAACTTGGTCCTTTTTGTCTTTAGTAAGTGATTTGAAGTTCAGCTTAACTAGTATGATTATTAGGCAAAAAAAAAAAATTTAACTTGTCTTGATTTGCTTGATATGTGAACCAGTAATAATTGAATTGAAGAAAACATCTAGGCTGCAAATTGAAAACTCAAATTTTATAGTATGCCTTCTGTACAAGTTAAATGTTTCTGACCTGTATGCTATTGGAGTAATTCATTTCATTAAGCCCGAGATTTATACCCCAAAGAACTTGGTTGAATATATGATTGGCAAGATAATAAGACTGCACCTACTTCTGCTCTGAGGATTTTATGCTCATGTACAGTTCAAATATATGTTTTTGTATTTTTACATTTTCAAGATAATTTTGATCACATAATTTTTTATTGCAGAAACGTAAAATATAAAATTAAATGCACTCATTTTCTCTAACCGTTCGGTTTCGATGGAATATGCGCGGTCTGGGAGGATTGAGTGTTCCATTCGAAGTGCTTGCTTCATTCCGTCTCACCAAAATTGGGGAACGTAAAGTATTTGTTACTTCTTATGAAAGCGAACATGGTTTCGAAAGCTTGATGATCGTGTCGAGGGCTGCCATTTGTTGGGAAAGGATTGATGTTTTCTGAAACCTCCTAGTGATATGGTATTATAAAAACGTTCATAATTCCATGTTGCCTTCATTCCGATGGAAACTGCCCTCGTTTCGACCAGAAAAGGCATTTCCACGCCACAGTCCAAACTTTCACATTGCAAGGAATCACCACGGATGGGATATATTCGTTATAAACTAAAGGATTGGGTTAAGGCATCTTTATTTGCAACAATAGTCAAGGCAAAGTACACAACGAATGTTTTGGAGCTCATACTTTCCAATTGCTTCACTCAATTGAATGCAAGCTCCTACATGTATGGCCGTCTATTAGCCATTGCACTTTCCCTTTGCACCATTTTTGGTTCACCAATGCGTTCCTCCAACAGGTGGAACACTTCAGTTCCATCCGTAAAGCTTCAGAAACTCTCTAAACTAATGAATGGATAGAATCTCAAGTTTAAACTCGCCTTGTTGGGAATAGTTACAACAGGAGCTACGGGTTCAATTCTAACCAACCCATTCTCATGAGTCTCCAAAGGTGGTTCAACAGGACAAACCAAAAAAAATGAAGATGCAAATCAGAAAGTGAAATAACCAGCCCTCATTCCTTGCCGTTGCCAACTGCCTTATTGGATTTTTCATTGCAAAGGTGTTATTCTCTGTCTGAACTACTAAAGCTTTCTTGTTAACAGACGCTATCAATACACAAAAATCCCCCAACAAAAATCAACAATTCCTTCGACATAAGACAAACTACGGCAACCAAAAAACAGGGGGGATTTCATATGCAGTTTGGATCCCATTCTTCTATGAATCACCACAATAAAATGAATTGAGACTCCAAAAGCAAGCACGCACTAACAGATGAACAGAACAAGGCAAGAAACTAGATAAACCAAGGTATGTATGAAACCAAGGTCAGCAAAGGTTTTCTTCCAATGCACAATATACATCAAGATTACGCAAGTCCAAAACAAATGCCATCAGTAATTAAAGATTGCAAATATCATTTACAAGTGAGTATTACAACAAGTATTCGGACAAGGAAATGCAGACCAAAAAGCAACCCATAGGCAGAAAACTAATTGACCTCCGGTAAGCAGAATAAGACTACAAGTACAAGGGCCCTTTGAAACACCTAAACCTTTGTACAAATAGAAGAACTGGACGAGTAGAAGTCCATTTGCTAAACCAAAAAATCATTCAACCAAAACAACAGAAATGATTCACATTTACATTTTTCAACAACAAAACACACATAGAGAACCATACGGCAGTACCATATCTTTGTAATTCTCAGTTAGCTAATAGGTAACAGATAATTTACAGCAATGATTAAAAGTATGTCCGGAATCTAAAATATGCCTGAATCTAGGATCAGTTCCATAAATAACAATCATGATCTAGCTTTGAAGGATTTGGAAGACACCCTGAATCACATCTATGAATGCAAAAATATGACACATGGTGTTCATACAAGTACAAGAAACACAGTAAAAGAATAGATGACACAAAACTTACAGATATTAATAACTATCAATATCACAGATGGATCCACTAGATCTTCATTGTTGTTAAGCATAGTCTACATCTGTTTATTTCTTCTCAGAGCAAATGGCAAGCTAGCAACCAATAAAACAAACATGTTAAGGCACACCTATATGGAAAATAATAAAACTTGTAGGTTGCCACATCACCTCATGGCCTGCCACTGCCACACAATGTTCGACCAATCAAAGAAACAATAACTTCACCAGTTACAGACCCACTCGAAAGAGAACAAGTTCTCTAACCATGAAAGTAGCCCACATGTGATACAGCAGTAGATAATCCTATAGTTGATTATTGATCCTCATACAGCACAACAAAATAAGTATTGTGGGAAGTAACAAACTAAAATTGCAATATGCCACAGTATATAAAATTGAGGGGGCGCTTGGCTAGGGGATATGGGGATGGGGATATGGATTTGATAGTGATTGAGGTTGGTTGGTTGAAAGAAATGGAATTCCCTGACCCACTTGAAAAGACATTTCATTTCCTCATATAGGTTAATGGTCATATCTCCCAATATTGGGTGGTATGGAAGCTGAGGATATGAGTTTACTAACAATTATTTTAATTAATTTAATAATTAATTAATACTACTTAATTAATTAATACTACTTAATTAATTATAATTAATTAATTAATACTACTTAATTAATTATAATTAATTAATTAATATTAATTATTATAATTAATATAAATTAATTTATTATTAACTTATTATTATTAAAAGTAATAATAAATTAATTAATCAATATTAATTTAATTCCTCATTCATTTACTTAATATTATTAATTATTAATTAATTAATAATTAATTAATCTCATTTTATTAATAGTAATTATTATAATTAATGTATAATTAATTTATAAATATTTAATTGATAATATTAATTAATTGCTAATTATTACTAACTAATTAAGTAACTAATACTAATTAATTAATTCATATTAGTTATTATAATTAATACTAATTAATTAACTAATACTAATTAAGTAATTAATATTAATTATTATAATTAATATAAATTAACTTATTATTAACTTATTAACATTAAGTAAAAATAAATTAACCAATTAAGATTAATTTAATCAATCATTCATTTACTTATAATTAATATGAATTAATCTCATTTACTAATATTAATTCTTACAATTAATATTAATTAATTACATAAGATTAATTTAATCAATAATATTTTTTATTAATAATTAATTTAATTTAATATTATAATAAATAATTAACTAATAATAACTAATTAATTAATACTAATTATTACAATTAGTTTATAATTATTTCCAATCCCCATCACAAACCAACCACCATTATTAGTAATCATTCCTATTCTCCAGTACAAACCAACCAGCAGAATTATAATAAAAACCCCACTATCATTCCCTGCTACTATTATTTTCATTATCTTTCCCATTCCTCTTCCCCAGCCAAGCGCCCCCCCTAAAATCATAATGCAAGGAATTTATCTCCAAAATGTTAACAAGTACACATAAAACCCATTAGCAACCTAAAACAACAATAGATGTGAAACCTTAAAAAACAAAATTATTACCACTCAAATAACTAGCACAAATTAAGAAAAAATTTGCAGCAAAATAAAACCAATACAACATCTCAAAGACAATATCTTCCCATTTTCCACGTTATCATATAAAATAAATAAAGCATAATTCGTAGATCTAGCGATAACAATGTTCACAAGTGTTTTCCAAATTGTCCATAGGTTGTGCAGACCAGAAAGACATCTAATACCAAATAGAATGCCATAGAACAAAATGACAGAAAAAAACTTAATCACAATGACATTCACCAAACCAGCAAATATAGAAGACTTATAAACAGGTGATCCAACACAATATGCAGCTGATTCAGAAGACACCCTTCCGCGGAGCAGAGCATGACGTTTGAGCTTGTTAAAGTTCATCATTTCCTTCTCTAGATCTTATCGAGCTTTTCAGCCCTGATTAGTGGGTTAGCCTTCGCTATAGCATCTTGAGCAGCAGTTCGGTAATCAAAGGGGCAATTGTGCTTGTCAGAATAACGATGTGATCCACAGAAAGTGTTGCCGCATCGACAATTAAACCCAGTCAAGCCAACCCGTTTCTTACAATAGTAGCAACGGCTTGGGCCCTCTTTTGCCTGTGGCTCACCAGCCTCGACAGAGCTTGAACCTTGAGAAGATGGCAGAGAAATTGCCTGGACTTCCACTGAATCAGCTTGCATGTTGACAGTTCCAGTAACAGCAGGTTCTTTCCCATTCCCCTTTGATGATTCATTAACAATATTCTCAATTGATGATGCAGCAAGTTTAGCTTGCTCTTGCTTCAATATCACGTCCTTGTAACACTTTGAGCACATATTCATGTTTGCTGCACTTCCAAAGAAGCCACAGTTGTTGATGCACAGAATGGGACCTTCTGGAGGAGGCTGGCATCCTGTCTCGTCATGATCCATATTGTAAATTTCCTGCACCAGAGAGATATAAGACCCAAAGAGCCTAAAGGATAGCCATACTTCATTGCATTATTTTCCAAGAAACATCAAAAATTAAGCAAGCTAAAAAAATATATAGATATCCTACTTCAGTCTACTTGAAACGGAACAACATTCAATTATGCAAAATTAAAGTATTACATCACAACACTTAAAAGAAGCTGCTAACATCAATAAATTCACCATGAATAAAGCCTAGAATGAAAATCCAGATATACACTAATCATCTCCTTCAGAAGCCATCACTTGTTTGTGCCCGGCTGGGGGGGGGGGGGGGGGTTATTGTGTGGTGGTGGTGGGGGGCACTGGGTGTGTTGGGGAAGATAAGACATCATTATTAAACTGTGAAGGTATGAGGAAAATGCACGTTTAAACAGTCCACTACACTAGGAAATCATCATCTCGCATTTGCATGAACATGCTGCATATTCTTCTGAGTTACTTCTAAAAGAAACTGACACATAAAAAGGGGAACAGAATAAACGAGGAAACAAAAAGAAGATACTGCGGCATCTATTACATGAAAGCCACGCTACTTTACATTTCATAGTGGCACTTACGAACTTAATAACTACTTGAAGCAACAAACAAACAAACACAAATAGAATAACTTCATTAACAAACTCTACAACTAGATGCCCACAAAGGATAATCTTTAAGCACACACTGATAATAAATGGCCACGAAAACCAAGCAGGACCCCTTAGTGGTTATAAAAATGGGCTAATACTGCAGCAGAACTAATGTAAGTTCATAATCATATCAAAACTACAATTAAAACTAATAAACATAAGTTTAACACACTCTGAAGCTAAAAGCATAGACGGAGGAAAAAAACAGAAGAACCCAACATGCTGCTACTCAGCATACATGCCAAAAGGCTAATACTTTGAACGCTAAGCAAATGAATTATGCATCATCAAGTGTTTAATTCATTGAATTACACTAAAAAGTTAAAAAGACCAACTTTACTTCAAAGCAAGTTCACATGATGGCAATGCTGTTTATGAACAGAATATAGATGGAAAATCAGAATATGAAATATCAAATACATTGCAAGAAATGGGAATGGCTAAAACAGCATATAAAACCTTAGGATTAACAGAGATTAATACAGCTATGTCAGCTACAGCATTAATAGTAGGATTTTCAGGACAATTAAAAAATTGGTGGGATAATTTGCTGACATTAGAAGGAAAACAACAAATATTAAATCATACAATATCAAAGGGAAAAACATCAAAGATACAATCTTTGGTAGAAACAAGCAAAACTCCAATAAAAAGAGGATAAATTAACACCGAATTAATCAAAATAGCAACTAAAACAAAACATTTCGATACCAAAAAAAAATCTTTAATAACTCTAATTTAAGCTCAAAAAAATCTTACACACAAAGTGTTTAATTCATTGAATTACACTAAAAAGTTAAAAAATACCAACTTTTCTACTCTCCAGTTCAGAAGCCCATATAGGTTATGCATGAAAATCAAAGGGAAAAACATCAAAGATACAATCTTTGGTAGAAAGAAGCATAACTCCAATAAAAAGAGGATAAATTAACACCGAATTAATTAAAATAGCAACTAAAACAAAACATTTCGATACCAAAAAAAAAAAATCTTTAATAACTCTAATTTAAGCTCAAAAAAACCTCTTACACACAAAGTGTTTAATTCATTGAATTACACTAAAAAGTTAAAAAGACCAACTTTACTACTCCCAAGTTCAGAAGCCCATATAGTTTATGCATGAAAATCAAAGGGAAAAACATCAAAGATACAATCTTTGGTAGAAATAAGCACAACTCCAATAAAAAGAGGATAAATTAACACCGAATTAATTAAAATAGCAACTAGAACAAAACAAAACATTTCGATACCAAAAACACATCTTTAATGACTCTAATTTAAGCTCAAAAAAACTCTTACACACAAAACCCAAAAACACATATCACAATATTCAAAAAATCTAATCCCTATAAAACCCAAAAATTTTAAAAATTTAAAAAACCCTTCAAACTGATCTCTGCCCATTTAAGCCCTTTGAAATTCATCTAAAAACGAATCTTTAAAAAGAAAAACCCCAATTTTAATAATTGACAGATCCAGATAACAAACAACAAAGATAGATAACAAAAATTAATTATTATAGATGAAGAGAGAGAATTAAAACTGACCGCAGAAGGGGAAAAGATCGTCGGAGAGAGGGGGAGAGAGAAAGGGAGAAGAGAAAGAGAGAGAATAAAAAGAAGAAGGATTTTGGTGAATGTTTGGAGAATAAAGAGATTTTTTTTTGGAAAGATTAATCTGAAATTAAATTCTTTTTTTTTAATTTAATTTCTTTCCCTCAAAGAAAGGAAAGATTTTTATATTGGTTTTTTATTATTATTTTAGCAGTGATTATCAGATGAAGCGTGTTGGGGCTCCATTTGCTAGACGTTGGAACTCTATTTTCTGAAATTCCGTCTTTGTCCTCAATGAAAGATTGTAGTGACGGTTTTATCCTTGTTGATTTGTTTGGTTTGCGACGGCTGACAAGACTGTAGCTTGCTGCCGTACTATTTACCAACTTGGATTATCAGGCTATTTTTGGATTGTATCTCAAATATAAAAAGTCTTTTTTTCACCAAATGAATAAAATATTTAAATAAATTTTTATTTAAAATTTTTCTTTCAAATTCTTCTAACGTAATTTTAAAAAAATTCTTCTAATCAAAATTTTATTCTCCTTTCAAAATACTTTTTGTTACAAAAAAATCCGATCAAAAATTTCACACATTCAAATGCAAAATTTCTCAAATAATTCATAATCCAAACACAGCCTCGTATTTGTAAAAAACTAACTTTTTCTCAACCAAAAAAATTCATTCGATATACTGGTAAATGTATAATATAATTTAAGTATAACTCATTCAATGTATTAATAAATGTATAATTTTATATTTTTATCCGTACTTTTTAATTTTTAGTATATATCATTATTATTAGTAAAGATATTTTAAAATTTTAATCTAAAAATATACTCTCTCTTTTTTTGGAATAAGAAATTTTTTTAAAATGATTTTTTTTTTGGACATAGAGAGTATTTCAAAATTCAAATTCTTACCAAAATTTTTCTTACACTATTTTTTTTTTAAAAAAAATCCAATCTACTTTTCCATTTTACACCAAAACCACTTTTATTATTAAAAATTCCCACCAAATTTGGGCCTATAACACTTTTGATTCCAAAAGTTTGTTTCATAACATTTTCAATCCCTTAAATTTATTAAAATGGCAATAATAGCATCTTTTACCTGCAATTGTAAGTCTCATTGACCAAATGAATAGTCAACAATTATACTGATTTTTTATTAGTAAAATAATAAACCAAACATAAAGGGCCAAAACTAATAATGTCTTTTTATTGCATTGTTCTTTTATTTTTATTTTCTTTTTTTATTTACTAAAAGGGTATAGAAAAAGAGTAATAGGATAGGAAAAAAATAAGAGAAAATAAAATTAAAATACAAACTTAGGAACAACAACATCAACATCAACATCAATATTAACATCACTTTTATCCTAAACTAGTTGGGGTCGGCGATTGATGAACCCAAAGAAAAAAGTGAGGAGAAAAAATAGTTATAATGACTAAAAATGAGTAAAAAAAAAAGTAGTAAAGATTAAAGAATATGCTAAAAATAAAAGAGGAATAGAAAAAAAAAACTGGGAAAAAACATAGATTAAAGGGGAAAATAAAAAAGTAAAAAATAAAATAATCATTAAGGAAAAAAATTAGCAAATAAAAAGAAAAAGAGAATTAAAAAAAAAAGCAATGCAAAAAGAAAGACATTATCAATTTATTCTCTTATATTTGACCCATTGTGTTACTAATAAAAAAATTAGTGTATCAAATGACCACTCATTTAGTTAATAAAAGCCTGCAATTATAAGTAAATGTCGTACTATTACTATTTTAATAAACTTATTAGCATATAGTAATAAAGCGGGAACAAAGAACTATCAGGCGAAGACACGTGGAGTTAATTTTGCCCGCGCCTTGCGCGTCTACTCCTCGCCACGTTTACAAAGTTTGTATACGTGTGTACACGTGTTGTCCATGTCATCAGGCCAGCTTTGGAAACGGCTTCCAAACCCTACCATTTCTTTCCCATTTCCTTTCCTATCTCGCCCGACTCTCTTCCTCCACCGCCTCTCTTCCTCCGCCGATTCTTGTTTACTGGATTTCTTCTCCCTCAAATCTTTTGCGGTGTGGGTTTTTGGGCTTGTTAATATGATTTTTTTGGTTTTTAAAGGTTTTTTTGGGTTTTTTTGGGTTTTTTCCTTCTCATACTCGATCGATCTTCCTCCGCCGATTCTTTTGTAATCGATTTCTTCTCCTCAAATCTTTTAAGTATGGTTTGTGGGTTTGTTAATATGATTTCTTAGGTTTTTAAAGGTTTTGTTGGTTTTTTTGGGTTTTTTCCTTCATTACTGATCGATCTTCCTTTTGTGCGCTTCTACGGCCGTCCGCCAGTGTCGTTTGGCCAAAGCTCCTTCAGACCGCTTCAGATCGTTGTCTTCCTCCGCATCTTACTGCATCGATTTCTTAATAGGTTTTCCAAGGTTTTTTCGCTTTTTCCTTTTTATGCGAATTCACCGCATTTCCTTTGATTTGTAGGTTTCGGCCGCACGCGTCCTAATGCCTTCGCTTTTACTTTCATAGTGTTATTATTAATTAATTGTTTTAAATTCCGAAGAAATCTTTCATCTCACCACAACTTGTTTTGATTTGCAGTTTTGGGTCCTCGTCCTCCGACAAGTGGCCGGTGAAAACGTTATGGATTATGAGAAGAAGGAAGTACTATTTTACTTTTGCTTTAACTTTCTATTTTTTTTCTCCCGGTTGGACGAAACTAACTAGATTGGTTGCAGGTATTGAACTATCTTGTTTTGTTTCGTTTCTGTTACTTGGAGTCTCATCTTTCCCGTCGCAGCCATTTGTGCTTTGGTAACCACAAAACAAATTTTGCTTTTTCTTTTCCTACTTTCTTTCATGTCATTCCATTTTTTTCTCTCTTGGTAACCGAGTTATTCCCACTCTTTTGTTCCAATCAAATGCAATTCCAGCATCCTTGCTTAGGTCACTGTGAATCACTACCGCCTATTTGAAAAGCTAAGTCGTTTCATTGCTTTATGTTTTTAAATTTTTTGGGTTTGAAGTCCATTGCTTGAACTCTTAATCTACCGCTCGAAAAGTCTTTTATTTCGCTATTACCTATGTCTGTATGGGTATTGTCCAAAGTGTAAATATTTGATTCCTCAGATTTCATTTATTAGCCCACTTCCTATCTAATCACTCTCATATCAAGTGTCGTGATTTTTATAGCTTGTTAACCGCCATGTTCTCGCTTTTGCCCTTCTTATTTCTAACCGTGTTTAGTAATTGCTTCAAACTTTTCATTGTCTTTAGGTATGTTTTTGTTCCTCTTTTTCCTAACGCTTTTTGGCCCTTTTTGTCCGTGATCCTTTTCTTCATCGTGTTAATGCCGTCATTCACATCGCATTAAATGCATTTAGGACCGTTCTTCCATTTTGGTTATCGTGTTAATGTTGCCGATTGTTTATCGCTTGTTCTTTATCGATTCAATATTTGGTGCTTAATTGATGGCTTAGCTTTGGTTTGAAATTTTCCAACTTATAAATCCTTTTTCCTAACTCGTTTTGAGACTTCCAAGAACCATTTCCTTTTTCCTTTGGAATGCCCTTCAATCATTTCTTAATATTTGTCCATTGTTGTTTTTCCTGAGGAATATATATGTTCATTTGTTGTAATATATAATATAGGTTGTTGTAATATATGATATAGGTTGTTAATGTGCGTGTGTGATGAAATGTCCTTAGTGGGCTACATCTGACTGGTTGTTGGCTTGAGACTGCGGCTTTCCGTGTTCTGCCTGATTGTTTATACAATGTATTTGGTTTATATGAACTTTTACAAATAGAATGCTTTTGGGGAAAAACGTTTGTCGCCCTCTCATCTGTTTAAATGGTCTTATATATATATATATATATATATATATACTTTTCTTCAGCCTTCTAACACGATGGAAAAATCAGACTCTTTCGATTAGTTTCCTGCTTACTTCTTTGTTGTGTTGTTGGTTATTACCCTATGTTGTGATATATACTTCATACCTATGTATTATTTTACATTGATACAAACCATTGCCGTGTTTTGCTTTGGATGTCCTTGAATCGTTTGTTAATATTTCTTTTTTGTTTTTTGTACTGAGAGATATATATGTTTATCTGTTGTAATATAAGTTGTTAATGACCATGTGTGATGAAATGTCCTTGGTAGGCTGAATTTTACTGGCCCATGTTTTGGCATCAAGCTTTGATAATGTTTTTAACAAGGTTGTACTGTGATCGGTTTTTTAAAATCCATTCCATACATACATCTTACTTTCAGACCAGTTTTTCTGACTTTTAGAAGTTTGTGTGAAAGGAAAATAGCTGTCCTTTGCTTTGTGCAATTCCAAAAGTATTCCTCCATCAGACGCTCTTCTTTTCTTTGTTGTAATATATAATATAGGTTGTTAATGTGCGTGTGTGATGAAATGTCCTTAGTGGGCTAAATCTTACTGTTGTTGGCTTGAGATCGTGGCATTCCGTGTTCTCGCTCGATTGTTTATACAATGTATTTGGTTTATATGAACTTTTACAAATAGAATGCTTTTGGGGAAAAAGTATAGCCCTCTATCTGCTTAAAAGGTTTCATATATATATATATATATATATATATATATATATATAAGGCTTTATAATCGCTTTGAACATTTCGTTATTTTCCTTTTATACTCTTACTTTTCTTTAGCCTTGTTTCTTGTAATCGAGAGATATATATGTTTATCCGTTGTAGTATAAGTAGTTAATGAGCATGTGTGATGAAATGTGCTTGGTCGATCGAATTCTATCGGTGATTGTTTTGGCATCGTCTTGCTCTGCATGTTGCAAGCTTTGCTCATGCTTTTACCAAGGTTGTACTCGTGATTGGTTTTAAAATCCATTTCATACATACATCTTTGTTTCGCACAGCTTTTCGACTTTTTCGTAGAGTTTGTGTGCAAGGAAAATAATCCGCTTGTTCTCTGCGATTCCAAGAGTATTACTCCACCGTACATTCTTCTTTTGTTCTTGTGTAGTGCTTATGGAAGTTTGTGTTTAGTCGTTGGTCATCACATGATCTATACTTTGTCACCTTATTGTGCTTGCCAAATGCACGTACGATTCTATATTGCGAATATCTTTACACTTCGTATGATATAATTTTTTTATCACAGTTGTGCTCTTGTAAAGCATGGTTCTTGGTTATTTTTTTTAAAAACTAACTCGCTCGCATTTCTTTATCTCGCATTGAATGAATCGATTCTCAATCCATGTTCGAATCGATTGGCCGTATAGTTGCGCTTTAAAAGGTACAATTACTCTTGCTTTCGCTTTCTTTCCGCCCAATTTGTTGCCGTATGTATTCTTTGCATTTTTCTGCTTTTCATTTTTTTTTACAACTCACTCTTTTCTCATTTCTTTATTTGCATTGAACGAATCGCGCTTATCAATCCATGTTGGGAATCGATTGGTCGTGTAGTTGCACTTTAAAAGGTACATTTACTCTTCCTTTCTCGCTCTTTTCATTCAATTTGTTCAGTATGTATTTTTTCCATTCTACTCTTCTTTTTAAAAAATAACGCCGCCTTCCCAAATGTCAGTATCACAAATTATTATTTCAAGTTAGGCCATTGTTTATTGGATAATCGCAAAGTTTAAAAACAGACTAAACTTTTTATGCAAGTTATGACTGCCTATTGAATCAGGTATCATATTGCAGTGCACCATCTTGCCGCAGCTCTTGTCTAGATTGCTTTTGTTTGTCATCTAAAAGTACGCTTCCTTACTACTTTTTATATAGGCTTGTTGCCTTGTATGCTAAACACATTTCCTCGTGATTGTATCTTCGAATTGAAGGATTTACTAGGTCTTTATACAGCTTCTTTTTATGGTTGTTGCATAACAACATTTATGTTATTCTTCTATTTACCTTTCTGTTGCCGCTTTTCTGTCCTTGCTCCCATTGTTGATTCCTTTTCGATCTGACTTTATTCTCTGCTTATCTTTGCATCATTTGTGCATGCCTTTTGTGTATCAAGTTAAATAGATGTGAACCATAACCATTGAAGAGTGTTAAAATGCAATGACACCGCATAGAAAGAGAAAAGTTAATCCCTGTTGTGGCCAAACATGCATACATAAGAAAGATCAACAAACCGTTCTTTCTGAACCTATTATTGAACTTATTGACTGTGAACTTGGCTTGACTGATTCAAGTGAAGCTAGCAATGCTTTGCCTGATTCAAAATACCCTTTTAACACAAGACAAGTATTGAATCAAGGAAAAAAATATTTATACTCCTTTATGACAGCATCTTTAGCCCATGTCAAAACAGGGATTTCCTTTCATGATGATAATCCGTCACGTAGTGACGGTGTGACTCCTTTTCCTTCCGGATTGTTTAGTGTTAATGTTGAAGCAAAGGCTGCTAGGCAAAGAAGATATCTAATCTTGCGTAATTCTAGGAATTCCCGCAATTTAGGTAGGAAGAACTACCGAAACCAACCCATCGATTTGTTTCCCCTGAGTTGTGCATCTTTGGCAACTCAAACAGTAGAGCATGTTGTCCTTGACTCTTCTTCGAATTCAAAAGGTGAATTTAAACGACTGCCAGAGAATGTATTTGTTTATACTTGTTTTTTCCTATGGTTACAATAACATCTGAACTGTTGACCTATCAGGAAATGCGGCGATAACCAATAAAAGAAGAAAGAAAAATGCTTCACCACTTAACTGCATTCTCAAACTTCTATCATTCTTCCCGCCGTTCAATCGTTTTATTGCGCCTAAGAGGTTCTATTTGGAACCTCCATCTTTCTCAGCAGAGGCGGGATATCAATTGTGATGCTCGCCATGCCATATGCACTTTGTCGCTTACTTACGTCTCAAGATGAAGAACTGCTCATTTTAGAAAAACATTAGAACTTATAACAACAATTTGGCATTCACGCCCTTGGGGCGTAAATATGATAGGGAATTAACTAAAAATAATAGAGGGATGTATACTTTCGTGGTTCAGGCAAGTCTATCATTTTCTTGATAGTCTTTCACCAAGTAACAAAGGAAAACAATGGATCCGCTTTACTTCTATGACATCAACAGAACCGCCCAACGAGTTAAACTCGTGATAAATTACGTGAAACAACTTTGTCCCTACTTATGCACATTTTAGAGGCCAATCCTTATTGTAGGTTCTTGAAAAGCCTTAGGCACGCTCTCATTTGGATGATTATAGGATTTTCCTGAATTCTTCTCCAAATTTAGATCTGTCGTTATAATCTTCCCACTTGTAGCCAAGTGGGTGCTATATTTTCCGAGGATGGTGTAGAAGTTTTTCGATACTAGAAGCGCACATATTCAGATATATAGCACTTCTAATACAAGTCATACAATTCGACACTATTTTGCATGTTATGATCCTCTTCAATATCCATTGTTATTTCCTCGTGGGGAGTCCGGTTGGCATAATAATATACAGAAAACAGCCAACCGAAATAGAAAACATAGAAAAATAAATCCTTGTGTAAATGCTTCTAGCATTGATGTCTTGACTTTGGAAACCCCAGAAGATTTGGTAGCATGCGAAGATGAAAGTAAGTTCCTTTTCAGTACGTTATTAGGAAACTTTGTATATGCAGCGCTTAGCATATTTTCAGTCAAAGTAACTATTTCTAATCCTTCCATTGTAGACATCGAAACTGGAATGAAGAGAAAGGATTGTGTGTCCACTAGGGAGTATTACTGTTACAAATTTCAGATGAGAACAAATGATGAATCAATGCTATTGCATACAATGCGTTTATTCCAACAATTTGCCGTTGATATGTACATAAAAATAGAAACATCTAGATTAGACTTTCTCAGATTAAAACAAAAAGAAGTTAGAACAGAAATTCTGCAAGGTGTCCTTGATAGCATTTCGAATGGCCAACTAGATAGCTCTAATGTGGGTCGCCGGGTTATTTTGCCAGCTTCTTTTGTGGGCGGACCTAGAGATATGCGCCGTAGATACTTGGATGCTATGGCTTTAGTTCAAAAATATGGCAAACCTGATCTTTTTATTACCATGACTTGTAATCCTAATTGGAAAGAGATACAAGACAATCTCTCTAACAAAGAAACTGCATTTGATAGGCCTGATTTGTTAGCAAGGGTGTTTAGAGCAAAATTTGAAATGCTTAGGAAAGAACTATTGCACAAACATATCTTTGGACAAGTAGCGATGTGTTAGTGTGATTGAATTTCGTAAAAGAGGCATGCCTCATGCTCACTTATTATTAATTCTCAAACCGTAATATAAGCCGTTGAATCCTCGAATCATATAATAACATTGTATGTGCAGTAAATTCCCGATCCGTAAATGCATCCTCATTTATACAATCTTGTCCTAAACACATGATTCATGGTCCATGTGGCCAAATGAATGCAACTAATTTATGTATGCGAATGGTAAGTGCAAAAATCACTATCCTAAAGATTTTTATAACAAACAATGCATGTAGAAGATGGTTATCCTTACTATAGAAGAAGAAATAATGGTAGATGATTAAAGTTAGGCAAAGGTGTATTAGATAATCTGGGTTATTCCATATAATCCATATTTATTGGCTACTTTTGATTGCCATTTGAATGTTGAAATTTGTTCTACTATTAAGCTCATGAAGTACATTTACAAATACATTTATAAGGGGCATGATCCGCCGGCCAAATTTCAACTAAATGCCCACAAGACATTGATGAAATTAAACAGCTTCAGGATGGCCGATGGATCGTCCTCCGTAAGCACTTTGGAGGATTTATGGATTCAATCTTAGTGAAATGACCTCTCTGCTTATGCTTTGCAAGTCCATCTTGAGGGTCAAGTTGTTTCATTTAAAGAAAAATCTAATCTTTCAAATTTGATAGAAGAAATTGACTTTTCAAAACTATGCTTATCGAGTTTTTTGAAATGAATCGTATGAATGAAATAAATTTCAATAGCTTGAAATGCCTTTATAAAGAATTTCCTCAACACTTTGTATGGAATTCTACCCTTAGAACTGGACTAAAAGAAAACTAGAACCAGAATTGGCCGAATGGTTACCGTGGAGTCCACAGGAGGGAGATCGATATTATCTTAGGCTATTACTTTCAAATGTTAGAGGTCCGACTTGCTTTGTCGATCTTTTAACTGCTTGTGCACACAATGGCAAACATTTAGAGATGCAAAGACTAAAATTAGGTTTACTAGAATCGATACTTACATAGAGGATACTTTAAAAGAGGCATCTCTTTATCGATGCCGAGTGCTCTAAGATCTCTTTTTGCTATCATTTTAGTTTTCTGTTTCTCCGAATGAACCAAAAATTATGGGAGCAAGCCTAGAATTATCCAAAGGATTTTCAAGGTCACCGGATAATTCCAAAGGTTGACAAATATGTTGTTATGAATAGAGTCTTAATAGACATTAACAATTCTTTAGAAGAGATGAATAAAAATATAAACGAATACCATATTCTTCCAAAATGACCTAATCTTTCTGTCTCGATCATTTAACAAAAGAGATGGATAGTGAATCAATATAGTTGTTAGTGAAGAAGATCTTTTGCTTCCAACTAGATTAAACGCAGTAACGTAAACTTGTTTATGAATCTATCCTCCGTAAAATCCATCTAGGTCGAGGGCAAGCCTTCTTCATTGATGGTCCCGGAGGAACCGGAAAACTTTCCTATATCGTGCCTTGTTGGCTAATATTAGATCCAAAGGATTTATTGCACTGCCGTAGCAACATCGTGTGTGTTGCCGCATCCATTCTTCCAAGGTCGCACCGCCATTCAAGATTCAAAATTCCAATTGATTTCTATTACTAAAGTTTGTCAATTGAGTAAACAAAGCAAAGATGCCCATCTTATTTCAATCGCTAAACTTATAATATGGGATGAAGCTTCTATGGCAACTAGAGATGCTTTAGAAGCATTTGATATTGCCTTGAGAGATATAATCGAAAAACGAACCATTTGGCTCAAAAGTGGTTGTCTTTGGAGGTGACTTTCGACAAACTCTTCCTCGTTATTAAAAAGGAACAAGAAAATCACAAGTTAGTGCCAAAGATAGTGAATTCTCCACTATGGTCTTCAATGGAAAAAATTAAATTGAAACAAAATATGCGTGCTTTCTTAGACCCTGAATTTTCTGAATTCCTTCTAAAGATTGGGGAAAATTCAGAACCTATGGATGAATGTGGTAATATTACATTACCACATGAACTTGTTATTCCGTATGTTGGGAAAAAAGATTCTCTTCATAAGTAAGTATTTGACGTGTCCCTTATCTGGTTTTTGCCTCCTTTGTGCATGTATTAAACTTCTTTGCTCTAATTACTTGTCCTGTTTTCCTGTATTTTTTCCATATTAAACAGATTGATTGATTGTGTCTTCCCAAATTTGCTTTTGTATTCTACCATACCAGAGGAAATGATAAATAGGTGCATTTTGTCACCAAAAAATACTTCAGTTCATGATATTAACAATCTTTTAATAGAACAATTTCCTGGGAATTTAGTAGCATACACCAGTTCAGATCAAACAATTGATCTAAAACATCAAGGGGATTATGAGGATTTTCTAAATTCATTAAATCCATCAAGTCTTCCTCCACATATACTATTACTTAAAAAGAACTGTCCAATAATTCTTTTACGAAATCTTAATCCGACTGAAGGTCTTTGTAATGGAACACGTCTGATTTGTCTAGAATTAATGTACCAATACAATATGTGCAAAGATTGCATCCGTCAAGAAGAAGGTGGTTGTCTTCATACCCAAAATTCCATTGCATAGTTCGCAAAGAGAAAATGGAATTCCATTTAAGAGGACTCAATTTCCAGTCAGGTTATCATTTGCCATGACAATTAATAAAGCCCAAGGCCAAACGTTAGATTTTGTCGGTGTTTACTTGCAAGAACCAGTTTTTTCACACGGCCAATCAGATGTTGCCCTTTCAAGAGCAAGAACATCCAAATTAGTAAAAGTGTTAATACTTCCTTCCACTTTTAGTGAATCTAAGATTGCAAAACTCAAAATGTTGTTTATAATGAAATATTTGAATTAGCCAATACTTGATTATCAGTTTTACTGTCTTTGCAACAGGTTTGAAGCTTTTTCTGATCCTATTTTTGTTTTGAGGTTTTATTTACCTCTTGTTGTGAATATCACTGACATTGTGGCTTTGTTCAATTCAGATGGATCGTTTGTTAGAGATTGAAGAAATTGTTGAGGGCATGACATCTTGGTCATGTATTGTTATCGCTCAAGAAAGGCTTCACCAACAATCGCAATTAATACCCTTCAAGTACTGCTTTCATCCTCGCACTAAAGGTGCAAATTCTTTTGGTACTACTTTCAGGATTTTGTCATAGAGTAAGGTATATTTTCCCTGTTTACTGAAATAGTTACTGTTTCCATTGACAGGGTTCCAGAGTGCAAGCCATAGTTTTTAACCATGAAATTGAGCGAATGGGGAAGAAAATGCAAGTGTAGAAAAGGTATACAATCAAAATGTCAAGTGAAGCAATCAAAAAGAGTATCAGTTTGAAGGGATAACTACACAGTGGATCATCAATTCAAGGACCATCCTTGAACCTCTTGACAATTCTGACGGTGTGGTTGAGGTCAATTATCAGTATACAGAATTTCAAGACCTAGCTAGGTTCATTGATGCAAAAAAAGAATCCGTTGGTAAAGTTCTCTGTTCACAAGACTTATTAGATTTCCAGTGAGTGTTTTTTATAAAAGAAGTACGGATAGCTCAATTTATATAGGCCAGTTTCCATGTTAGCAAATCGTCCCAGAATTTATCTTATGCTTGTGTCTGTTTTACTTTGCTATTTAAGTCCGATCATGTAAAATTGTTTTTCATAATGTAGATGTGTTGGCTGTGGTGATTGATAGCCTTCCTCCTAAGACTATCAAAGGTGATGTAGGTGATTCAACAGTTCAGAAATTCGTCCTCCTTAATCAAAGGTTATAGAATCTATCTTCCTAATTTTCAGCCAAATTGCTCGCACTCTTGCTTCACTGTTGTGTGAAATACATATTGTCTCTTATTTGTTCTATTTCTTTTCCTAAATAAAAATCCTGTGCCTTCTCATGTTTTTAGTTTTGTCATCATGTCATTACATTTCAAGCTTCTTACTGATTAATTGGACAGATGATTTAGAACATATTTATTCACTGCATAAACCTTTGTTTCAAATAATAACTAACTGCTCCAGACGATAACTAACTGCTCTGCATAATAACTATTTTGTTCCTTTATCAATATGCAAAAGAAAGTTCCCTTTATAATGTTAGCCGATGCAATTTATGTCTTTGCTAAGTTAACTCCATTATTCTTTGTTGCAGATGAAGACAACATGCTATCTATTTGGAACGAGTTTGTTGCCAATGAAGGGCTAATATTGTTGATAATCAACAACTTTCCGTAATCATTTGTCGCAGGATTAAAGTTGTTTACTATAATGGTACTGTATTCCGCTGTCAATTCCATTCTGTTCATCCTAAATTTTTTCCTTGGGCTGTTGGTTCATCCCTCAATGTTTTATTCCACAGCTATCTATTAATATAACTAAAAAAAAACGATTTGTAGGCACAGCATTGACTACCAAATATGATTCAGTTATTCTGGTGAATCCTCCAATAGAAAGTGCACATCGTTCAAAATCGTGATGCAATTTCTATATTAATTTACAAGAAGATTCATTTTGTTTCCCGCCATCAATGTCAGATTTTACTATGCAACAGGTCGATGTAAACAAGGAGATGTCATTCGACTTTGTCAAGAATAAGACTTATTTCAAGAATCCTCCGGAGATATCTATAGAGTCGTACAAGAAAACTTGTCTTGTTGCTAACATAACGCCATTAGCCAAGGTATTTAGTTTTCCTTCATCGATTATCAAAACCAGACTCTCTTTTTCCATGTATGGTTTATCGCTTGTTGCTCCTAACTTATTGCAACTGCTTCCGTATCGTACTTGTCAAGGCACGCCTTTCCTCAAAAATATCCGCCAAAAGTATTGGTACATGGCTTGTCCTAAATGCTTCCAATCAACATCTCAGATCGCAACATGAAGAATACACCAGAATTTGTGTGAATCAAAGCAGATTGCGTAACCTGTAAATATATCTTTTGTTCCCTTTTTAGCTTTGTTTTCGTTTCATTGTATCGTGCCCAAACTGATTATTGCTTTGTGAACAGGTGTAGGTTTGAGGTTGATGTGATTGATGATAGTGGTATTATTACAGCCTCTATTTTTGGAAATCTAGCTGAAAAATTATTAACATTTTCAGCAAGTGAAATCATGGACTATGCAAACAAGGTCGTTCCTACTGCCAAACTACCTGTTTCATTATGATTTCATTTCCTTTGCTTTCACAGTTGTCAATGCTTCAACATTAACTCTTTTCGCTTTTTTTCCCTTGCTAGAACACTGAACTTCCGTTACAGGAAGTTCACAGGGATTTGCAATCCAAATTGTTCTTGGTCCAAATTAGGCCAATCAAACTTAAGACTCGGATGGTAGACACGCTTACACCATCACTTCCTATGCACTCGTGAGGGTCGCTCGTGCTCATCAATTGACCGTAATGCAAGTGGAAGTGCAACAAAACTAACATCTGCAAATGTTCATGAACTCGAACCAATGTCACAATCTGAAGGTACTGTTTCAATGATTTATTCTGTCTAAAATTCTGACTATATTCATACCTTAAAACATATTACGATCCATTTGTACTTTTCATCCCTTATTTTTCCGACAGTGCCAACTTCCCAAAGAAATCTTCACCAAAAGCCCGCTTTGCCTTCTTGACAAGCTTGTGCCATCGTAAGAAGAAGTTAATTTGGATACCAAAGACCCTACCAATGGCACAAAGAAAAAGCAGAAAATAGATTAGCTTGTTTCTACTTTATGATTTGTCAAATATGTATTTCAACATTTTGTATTTTGGGATCGCTTCTATCATTTTGCCTCTCTTTTTGTTTATGGGTGTACTTCAAAACCGAATGCTAGGCGCTTAGTTTTCTCAAGACATCACATAAAAACAGAAACCTTCTAGGAAACCGCTTTGTTGTTATCTTTGTCTGATTTCTAAGTCATTCTTCCGCAGCCCAATGTTACTTGTTCTCAAAAATGTTCTTTATGGATTTGTCCCGCTCTGTTCTTCAATTGCTTCATTAAATCATCCATTTTGGTTTTCTCAAAGGCATTTATGTGAAAAGCAAATTTTCTTTTGCTTGTTCCAACTATTGCTATGCATTTTAATAGAAGGTTCAAGTTCTTCTTCAGAGAAAACTACATTTCACATGCATGAGTTTGAATATTTACTTGTCGCTTACATTTCTTTACCGTATTTGTGTCTACAATATGTTGAACATAGGTTTGCTACTTAAGACTTCTATCCGTGAAAGTACATTTGTGGCAATGACTATCCGCTATTGGTGCTATCTTATTACGCTTCCTTGCTTGTCTGCATACGCTCCTTGGTGCTTAAAAGATGTCATTACAATTAATGTAGTTCAATTGTTCGACAGGTTTGTTTTACGATGAAGTACATGGAATGGATTCGGTTTGGTCCTTGTTTCTCCACTATGCACACCACCCTTGTGGACTGAATGGTTTTGTAGTAACGTTTGAGTAAGATGTTTCTGCTAATTGTTAGGTGGTTCACTATATTCTAAATTTAAGCTAGAATTATTGCTGTTGTTTACGTAATGTTGAACTTCTTGTACTTTTATGGCGTGTGTGGTTTGTCAAGGAGTGCCATCAGATCGTATTTCCGCAAGGTATACACTTTTTTCCCCCAAATTGAGTGCAACTAGCTCTCTTAGAAATCTAATAATCTATTTTTTGTTTTCTTCCACTTCGTATATTCCGTTTATTCAATTGTTATATTAAGGAAGTTAATTCAACTTGTATCAGAAATTCGTGGTAGCACTGAAGTTCCAGAATCATATATAGTTCAAATTTACGTAAGAGTTAGTGCTTTATTCTTCTTCTTGTTGTTTTGGCCTGGATAAGTTGTAGTCTTGCCTATCTATTATGCTTGATTCCTGAGGTTTATATTTTTCTTTATTTTTTCCAGCTGCTGGACAAGAGCCAGAGCATAAACATTTCTATTTGTGTTCATTGTTCCCAAGGCAAAATTGTAAGTTCTGTTTCTGCAGCTTTTTCTTTAACATGCCCATGTGACTGCCCAGTTTGAATTGACAACTAAAACACAGCTGTAAAAGTAAAAAAGAGGTCACATCACCATCAAGCACATTGTACAACTATTCTTTATAAGTAAAACCATTCCATTCATTGTAGTTCTGTACAACAAATACTGCACGCAGGTCATATACTTCTTTTTCTATCTTCCACTGATTCCTTTCCTAATATTACTCCTTTTTAGCTTCTAACTTTACCTTCGCTTGTTCTTTTCCCCAAAACAAAAGATCAAGTATGTCTTACCTTATAACTTCGCTTTTGCTTCTTTTTCCTTTTCTCCTTTTTTCTCGCTAAACAAAAGTCGGTTATGTGGTACAAATCCACTCCATTGATTTTATTAGTCAACGGTTTCCTCCTTCTTAACTTGTAACTTCTCCTTTTATTTTATTAAAAAGCCTCAAAACACAAGCTCGTAAACAATTTGTTACAACTCCATCGTATTGGATTTATTAGTCGCACCATATCCGCTTCTAGAATCGCATATTCTTTCTTTCTTCACGCTTCTCTAACCTTTTTTTCCTTATTGTATGTACATTGAATAAAAATTGATTGCCAATGGATCTTGCAAACCGATCATACAAGAGGGTCTTCAAAAGGTAAAAGTACTCTTCTTCTCTCTTCTGCTTTTTATGCATTGCTTTTGCATGTTATGGTACTTCAGATTTGTGTTTGATACTGCTCATTGCTGGTAAAAATTCTGGTGAAACTTCTCAACTTTGTAATATGTGGATGCAATTTCAGCTATATTTCTTGATGCTATGGAGTTCAAGATGTTTGGAGTAAACTACCCCGCCGCTTTTTCAGTTTATCAAGTGACTAGATTAGTTTTACCACTGTCTGCTCTTCATTCTTCAAATAGGCATAAATAAATACACGCTGTTAATGTACATGACATAGAGAAGTCGTTTTTCCAGTTATTTGCTATGTCGTTTGAAAGAAATGGCTTTCCTTTGTAATAATGTTGAATTTATGTATGCGTAAATTTACAATAATATTGCTTTGATTGCACTATCTAATATCTTGACAACTTTTACTATGAATAGATTTTCTTTGTTTATGTATGCTATTTACATATAATGGTATGTATAGACACATTTTCTGCCAACCTTGTAATGATTTGCCCATTTTTACCATGTAGTGATCTTATTTTCAAAGCAGGAGTAATAACATTCTTTGTCCTCGCTTTTCCTACAGATTTTTACAATTCTATACTTTATTTTCCCACAAAAAATGGATTACTGGGTGCATTTTAATGCTGCCATTTGCGCTTGTCAAATAACAATTTGGTACAAGATTTTTATCTCAGAATTATTTGCCTCGCAGAAATTTCATTAATTGCTAGATTTTCATGCTACAATTTACACTATGATGAAAGAACATTCCTTTACCTCCATTTCGCTGCACTAGGTATTCTCCATTTTCCTATTGATTTCTTTATTTCCAAAGATAGATACATTTTTTCCCACCTTGTAATGATTGATGCATTTTTACCATCTTCATTGGAATTTTCAAAGCAATTGGAATAACATTTGTTGTCCTTCACTATCCTACTGAATTTTACAATTATATACTCCATTTTCTCCGTAAAAATTGGATTAGCTGCATTTTAATGTCGCTTATTTGCAAGATGCTCAAAAACATTTATTCACTTGCATTTTTGTTTTTAGTGTCAGATACATTTTTCTTCAATAAATGGATTTATTTATGTATTTTGATGTCGCGATTTGCAACTAAATGAAGTTTGCTCTAATAAAGTTGCTCTACTCCATTTTCCTATTACTTTCTTTATCTTCTACTCCAAGTTCCCGCAATCAAATGTCATAATTGAAAATCAGCTAAAATATCATTTGTTCACCTCGTTTTTCGATTATAATTACTACTAATAACATTGGTTGTACTTCATTTTCCTACTCCAATTTCTATTGGTTTCTAAGTATCGTGATTCATTTTTAAAATAAGCAATTTTATTGAATTCTTTTTCTTATAGGTGATGACAACGATAAATAATCCATTTACAAAATGGTTGACCAAAGAAAATGGTGATAACTAAAATTCTATTTTGTTACTCACTTCCAAACGCTGTACATGCCGACCTTAACATATGTGCAAAACAATCGATCAATTATCGAATATGTTATAATTTTTTCATCTCTTATCCAACGATATTTAAATACATTGATATCCAAATGCAAAATCGAAAAATCAATTCAGTGATTGATGCAAAATGTATTACTTGTCGATCCAATGCTATTACAATTACAAGGTAATCATATAAATTTCATTCATACTTTTTCCATATGATACTTTTCATACAAATAACGTAATTTCAAATTGTTCTTCCTAATTTTTGCCTCACCTTTCCAAGGTACAAATGAAAAGCCGTGTTGCTTATTCTTCAAATCCCTTCAAAGAGAGAATCAGTTCAACTTTAACTCTTTAAAAATTTTACTTTTATATTTACTACAACAATTACTTGTTATTGCATTCAACACATCCAAAAGAACTTTTGTCCTTTTTATAGGCACCAATAGGCCTCTATGCTATCCACTTTGTTGTCGATAAGGAAGAAATCATAATCCAACAAGGACAAATGCAATGGAAGTTAACAATCACCAACATGTTTTCACATTTGGTCGGATCGATTTCTTTGATGATAATTTATTCAATGAAGAATGTTCAATCTTATTAAGATTTCGTGGAAATAACAAATTTGATTGTCTTACATTCAACAATTTCAAAGGCGAAATCATGATGCCATGGATGCTGCCATTACCTAAATTGCCAAAACAAGGTTTGTTCATTTAACAATATACATTTTCCGTTGTCATTATATAATATGTAATATCTTCATTTTACTATGTCTTATTTATATCTTCAAAACAACGAATCTTCAAAGATAATGTCCCGTCATCCTCACTACATCCATTTCGTAAGTTCGCTTCAACTCAACACTATTCTTTCTTCCGTAAGTTTACAAAGATCGATACCTTTAGATTGGTAATAATACAATTTATTTCTTATGTTGCAAATTGATTCTACAAAATTATTTGCACTTCTCATTTTACTAACTTCATACGATTTCCTTGTTGTCACATAGATTATTCCAAAATATTCAAATTTTTATTTGGAAGAAGCAAAACATCGTGACATTCATTTGAAACTGAAATCGAGTATATGACATCATCGTGAGCCGCTCATTACTTCACGAAATTGGCATCAGTTCGTACAAGATCATAATTTGGAAGAGAATGACTATTTAGTTTTCATACCACAAATACAAGATATTTTCGCTATTATTATTTTTAACAGTCATGGGATAGAAAAATTTTATCCATGGCAATTTAAATTTAAAGTAACTTAGAATATGTTGACCTTTTTTTTGTTCTACATTAATTAACTCCTACTATGTAATTTCCTTTCTCCCTATCAAATATTTCTTCCTTTTTATAATATTGTGTTTTTTTTTCGTCTTATTTATCTTAATTTTATTATCAGCTTTTTTATATACTGTGCAATACAGTGGGCACTCAAAAAACCGCGCATTGCGCGGAAAGTGCCTGCTAGTAGGACTAAAAGTATCATGGAATAAACTCTTGGGCTCAAAAGTTTTACAAATAGACGTCGGGATTCATCTTAAATTGAATCTCATCATAAATTTATTTCAAATAGATCTTTTACACATTTTAACTCTATATTTGCTTCTGTTTTTTCCTTTTTAACATATTGGATTCCCTTAAATAAGAATAGTTAATTGGTGTCCTTTGAACCCAAAAAAAAAAAAAAAAACTATTTACAAACTTTAGAGAAAAATGTGAAATTATTTATCAAAAGTTTGATTTTCATACTTCTAATTACAATTTGTTTTGTAGTAATAGATCATCTCTGCCTAGCCTCCAACAAGAAATTTGCAAAAGTTGTCGTGAATTTGTGATGAGATATATATTGATTAAATCTTCATGTACCAATCAAAATTTCTACACGCAGGAATCTGTAAATGAGATAATCATATGGGGTAAAAATATTATAGGTTGTTGTTCTATTTCGGAAAATTTTCTTCCTATTAAGGGAGTTTTAAGATTTTAAAATTTAAATTGAGTGCAAAATTTTCAAAATTTTTATAAACTGTCTAAAATTATTTTAAATGATATTCATCGAGAAGAGGAATGAAAATGTAGTGCACTCTCAAGGGAAAGGAAAGAGTAATTTATGCTCCCAATGTTTGCTGCAACTTGAAAAATATTTTATACATCCGTTATATTTTTATTTTTATTGCAATAAGTAAATTACATAATTTTAATAAGATGTCTCTCATAAATAGAGTTGACAATATTTTGTATACTTCTAATAGATATTCAACGGCATGAGAGTTATTGGACTTATCATACATATTAAAAATACCTATTATGAATAATTAGAATGAATGTTATTGAAATAGGAATTTATTGAGTAAATTATGGGATGCCATGGGTCTCAATTGAAAAAGTTAAATAAATAATTATTGGATAATATTGAATATTTATTAGATAATGTTGAATGTGATTAATGATAATTTAATTACTCCCTCCATCCAAAAAAAAAAAAAAGAGTTCGTTTTGGTTTAGATACAATTTTTTATTAGTTATTAGATACAACACATTTAATACACCAACTAAATATATAATTTTACCTTTTTTTCTTACTTTTTAATTATGAGTATACACAATATTATTAGTAAGGTTATTTTAGAAATTTGATTTGAAATTAATTTTTTTATAAGAAAAAGTTTTGAAAATGAACTCTTTTTTTTTAATGACAGGAGTATTTCTTCATTTTTAAAATATATTTATATATATTAATATTAAATAAATTTTATTTTTTATTTTAAAATAGCTGCCACCACCACTCACGATCATCATGATTTTAAAATAAAAAATAAAATTTATTTAATATTAATATATATAAATATCTTTAAAAAATTAAAAATTAATTAACTTATCATTACTCATTAATTATTCAACCTTATTTAATAATTATTCATTTAACTTTTCCCACTAAAACCCATGAATATCTCATAACTCACCCATTAAATTTTCATCCTAATACCATTCTTTCTATTAATTTCAAATAAGTATTTTTAACAATTATGGTAAGGCTAATAACTTTCATCCCGTAAGTATTCATTGAGATTATAAAAATATTGCCACCTCTAACACATACACAAAATATTTTCTCCTCAAAGTGCTTGTTCAAAGTAATTCTCTCGACCGAACTCAATGCATTGAGACTAAACTTCTGTAATTAAAGCATAAAATATCTAAAAATTTTCGCATTCTCAAGTTACCGAAAGGAAGCAATATTTTGCAAGGAAAAATGATTACTAATAATTTTGAAGAACAAGTCGCTCCTTGCTTGTATTTAACAAAAGAAAAACAATTGTCAGCATTCATTCCCCTACTAATTTTACAAAACTCATTCCCTATCAATCTCTCAAACCCATGGCCATGGCTGCTCCTCTAGCTTCAAATAGCCTAAGCCATCCACAATAACCCCTTTTAAAGCTACACTAAGGCTAGGCCTTAACCATACCACATCAGTTTAAAGTCTGACATCTACTATTCACACAACTATTGTAAAAAAATTGTTCACGTTAATGACCTAACCTTTCCAACCACAGCACTAATTTCTCTCTTCTCTATCTATTTTTTCATTATTTATTTAATATATTTAATATTTTTTATTTAAATTAATAATTATTAAAATATTATCTATTTTTCAATTATCAAATTTATATATATTAATAATACAACTTATAATTTGTTATTATCATACATTAAATAATTAAAAACAATTAATGGAAAATAATTTTACATTACATTAAAATTAAAATTTAATAATAAACTTAAAACATGAAAATAAATGCTCTAAATTAAACATAAAATACTTAAAAATTAAACATTCAAAACTAAAACATAATAAACTACACATTGCTTCCATGATCATATGTCATTTCCACCAAAATGCTACCATATGTGTTCAATCAAGTCATTTTTCATCGCATTGTGGACATCTTTATTGCGAAGTTGATCCCTATTAATCAAATAATTATTCATGTTAATAAATCTTCCCCATCAAGTATTGCAGTGTAGTATTATCTTCTCCCGCTCTGTTGCTACTTTCTGGTTGTTTCGCAATAAATGTTAAAGGATCAACGTAATGTTGATAGTTAATTCGTTCATCTTTGACGATCATGTTGTGCATTATCATACAAAATTATATTTAAAAAAAATTAACCAAAATTTTTGTAATTATTAAATAAGTATAAAAAATTTTACATTACATTAAAATTAAAATTTAATAATACACTTAAGAATATCAGATTTTGCACCAAAAATAGGCAAAATGAATATCAATTTATAGAGAAAAATATTTCCTACTTATTGGTGATTTTTGTCTTTTTTTTAAAAAAAAAAAAAGAAAAATGACCGTTGCCAACTAATATTTGGTTTGCAATGGCCATTTGACGTGAGGCAAGTTTGCAAAAGAAAAAAAAATAACCAACAACAGCTAACAGGCGCTAACGCGCATGTTAGTTGTCAAATTAAAAAAAAAAAGAAAAAGAAATCAACAACGACTCCAAATGACGTCATTTTTTCTCCTAAAATTTTTTTTAAAAAATGCAATGCCAGGCCGTGAGGAGCGACAGCGCAGAGACCGCTTCCCATGGCTATGCAATTTTAAGGCCACGCCACATCAACAGCTGTGATGATGTGGTGTGGTCTTAGCATCCACGGCCAGACCAAAAATGGGCTACTGTGGATGCCCTAAGGTGGTGATTGCCAAAACGAAGGCTGTTATTCCTAAAAGGAACTCCCAAATTCCTTTTTTTTTCCTTTTTTTAGTTTCCAAACTCATGAACGTCGAGTTTTTTCCCAAAAACTTGTTTAAATAAATGTAAATTAAAAAAATATTAGTATTTTAAAAATTGTTCCAATTGTACTAAAATCAACATCCAGAGTCGACATCCTAGATGTCGACTTCAGGCCATTTGTAAAAAAAAAAACCTAACTTACTTGTGCAGTTTTCCTTCTTCTTTCTCTCCATTGTTTGCCCCCAAACCCCCCCAAATTTTTTCTCCTAGCTGTAGCCCCCCTCCCCTTGCAATTTCTTTTCTCTCATTTCCCAGTCGCCGTCCCACAGCCCTCTCTCCCCCACCTCTTTCCACTGCTGTCCCCCTCTCCCCATTCCTGCCCCTCCCTTTATTGCTTGCCCCTTCCCCTCCCCCCTACCCCCCTCGCCCCTTACTGCCCGCCCTCCCCCCTTGCTACCCACCATTTTAGCCCTCTCACCAAAAAAATTATTCTTAATTTTTTTTAAGTATAACCACCCCTCTTGCTATCCCCCCATTGCTGTCTAGAAGTTCATAATTTTTTTGTTTTTCCAACAAAGGTAACTTAATTTATATTTCATGAAATTTTTAAATTTGTTAATACATTTGTGATATTAATATAATTGGTAAAATGATAAAATTTTTATTTTGTAGCGAAAAAAGAAATAAACCTATATTTCGAAAAGCAAAAAAATGAAAGAGGTGAAAGTAAATAATTTATATATTTTGAATTATGAATTGACGTTATTGTAATTTGAAAGTACGTTGTGAATATTATATTATTGATAGAATGATTTGAACTGAGTAATAATTTCGTTGTGAATAAATTATGCTTATTGGATTGATTTGTAGTGAATAATAATTTTTTTCACTGACTTTATCAGTATTGGAACGATAAGCTATGAATAATGGTATTGATGATGATGATTAAACAATTGTGGTTTGATTTGATGAATATAAGTGTAAATGTTTATTTGAAATCACTTGGTTAGAAAATTATTGGAAAATGTTGTTTGCTTAAAGATTTGTTTAATATTAATTAACTAATTATTTTTATTGGAAAAATTGATTCCATAAATATTGAAATCCACATTACTTTAATAACTAGGAAGTCGATATTAATGTTTATTTTTTGTTATTATTGATGTCATGTACAATATAGAAATGGGAAAAGATTGAGTGAGACTTGGGTTATATTGGGATAGAGAAATAATAAGTGGCCCGAATGGCTCCCAATACAGTATTAGTCTAAAACGGTTGATTATTGTTAATCATAATATTAGCTTGGCAAAACTTTTGGAAATTTTGCATCAGGTAACTAGAATGGATCAAGTCAAGTTAGGATAAAATTAATGTGTCGTTATTCTATTAGTATCGCCGGTCATTCAATCACATACATACATGTTCCAGTAGATGATGATGATACGTTGAGGGAGATATTGTGCATTCCAACGACATTTCTTGCTCTTAATGTCATTGAATTGTACATAAGTCAAGAATCTGTTTCAGATTACTTTCGATCTAAGGACAATATATCATTCGCTCCTCAAATAAGTGTTGGGTCATTCCCACACAACTTCTACATAGTAGAGGGGAAGAGGGGTTTCTTAATGATCAATGGTTTTCTTATAGTGTTTTCATATCGAATGATGTTTTTTACAACGAGCAAGGGTTGTATCAGACCCTTCTTTTGTCCACAGGAGTCCAAGTGATGCCCCTTTAAATGAGGAACCAAGTGATGGCAATTCTAATAAAGGGCCAAATCGTGCAACCTTAGACGAGGAACTTCCTACTCCCGAGGCAAGTGGCCAAGCTATTACTAGCTTGCCACTTGGGTGCACAAGTCAAAATATGAGCACTCATGGTGATCCCGTAGAAGATTGGGTAGACAATGGTTGTGAATTATCCGATGATAGCAATGGTTCCAAAGCCAATCCAATATAAACTCACAGCCCCAACCCAACCTTCTAGGTGACAACAACGTAGGAATATTAGAAAGCCTCGCTATGGAACTTTTTTTTTTTTTTTTTTGTAACTTGTTCAAATTTAGAACTTTCTTCTATTTCTAGCTTTTTTCTTACAACGTTCACACAATTAACTTTTTATTCAATTATCGAATGGTAAAAATTTGAACTAATTAACTGAATTTTTTTTTTCCAAATGGACTTCATAAAAATGGAATTTTGAATGAGCTAAGGTGGGATGCATTAGGGTTAGAAGGGAAGGGGGGATGGGCAACACATGGCACCCCTAAACTCTAAACCCTAATAAATATTTTTTAAAAAATTGTAAAAATCATGTACGAAAAATTAATATGTTTTGTTACGAAATAAAAATATATAATTATATTTTTCAAAAAAAAAATCTTATGCATATAAAAATATATAAATTCAAATCATATCTAACAAATTATTACAAAAATATTATTCAAAATTTCATTATTTTCAAAAAAAATTTAATAACTAAAGTACTCAAATATTAACAGAATATAGTACAAAACCAATTGACACTAATAAAATATTATTCTTTCAAAAAAATAAAATACAAAAAGTCGGTATCATAAATAATGACTTCAAAGTTGATATCTATGATATCGACATTAGTATTATAAAAACTCCTCTCAAATCATCAATATTTATTTAATTTTTTAAAAAATAAATAATATTCTGTCAAATTACTCCATGAATATCACTGCACTGAGTAGTTAGTACTGGATGACCTCTTCTTTCGTTCGTGATGCACTTGTCCGAATTCGGTTCATAATTGACTGACAAAGGTTGTGGCTGCTCTTCATTAGGAATTGTTTTTTCCTTTCTTATTCTCTTTCCGTTAAAAAAAAAAAAACTACTTTCAATTTTTTTTTCTTTCAAAAGATTCCATTTTTAAAATAAAATTTTTATAATATTCTTATTAATAATAATTATATGTAATTATAATTAAAAGATAAGAATAAAAATATAAAATTTTTTATTTAATGATGCATTAAATATATTATAATTAATATCTAAAAATTTATACCAAACACAAAGTGAATTGAGACGGAGCCAGTAGTAATAAATAAAAAGTTCTTGACCCATAAAAGAATTTGGTAAAGGCAAGAAAGTCATTCAAAAATTACTTGAATCATTGAAAAATAATTTTACACCCTCAAATGTAATTTTATAAATTTTGCCCTTTATCTGTGTAATGTGAATCTTTTAGAGTAGGAAAAAATTTCCCCCCTTTTTTAATGAGTAATTGACAAAAATAGTGTATTATAATTTTCAAAAATTCTGATCTTGCATTTTACATAACTTTTACCAAAGATAGTCACCAAAATGAAATGATCAAAGTGACTCTATAAGATCATTCCGTCCATCTTCGTAATTAGAAAAATACATGAGTACAGTTCCAATCTAAATTCAATGTCTCAAATTAATATTAAAATGCCAATTCTACAAGCTAAAGGTCTTTTATGACATTTTTTATTACACATTCTAATAAATTAAAATAAATATTATAATTTATATCAATATTTATACCATTAATATTTATTTTCATCATAGTAAATTTTAATGCTAACAATTCATTTTTTTATTATTAGATTGTATTTATTTTAAATTTTAGGTGAAAAAATCAGAAAATTATAATTTCTTTTTAAAATATAGGATTCAAATGAAAAATAAAAGGATTAATATCAAAATTAGTTAATTAACATGAAAATGAATATTAATATATATATATATATGTGTGTGTATATATATATACATATATAAATATATATATATATATATATATATATACAAATTATAAATTTTATTTTAACTTTTTAAAGTACGTAACAGAAAATGATATAAGAGTATAATAAAAGATCCAATGTGCATTCCATATCCAATATTCTTTTCCCTTTTCTATCTCTTTCTTCTTCCTCTTCACTTAGCATCAAACCTCCCAACCTTCTAATTCTGGTGTCCTGAATTATGTCCGTTTTTCTTTTCCCCTTTTCTTCTCCTTTTTGAGCTCATAATTTTAATCATAAATTCTCTAACCCTAGTCTTCTATTCCCTGTCTCTTTTTTGGGTAGACAAATATAGAGATTAGTTGGATTTATAGAGGATTGGGGAAAATTATGGAGGAGGCATCTACGGTGATGCTAAATTGCAAATAAAGTTTTGAGCCTCTTTTCAAAACAAGAAGTTATTGAATTTCAAATTGAAATTGATATGTTTTTCAAGCTGAGGCACAAGCGTTATTAGTCTCTCTTTTTGTTTTGTCCAAAAATTGAGAGTTATATTAACTTCATGAAAGTTAATGCACACATAAAAGGTCCCCAAAGAGGATTATTCTTAGCACCAAAATCGGCTAAGACTGACTGACATCCCGTCACTAATTGATCCAAGATCTCCCACAAAAGAATACTACACTCCCGTATTGGGGAATACAGTATCACCACCGCAATCTAGACGAAATTTAGGCAGCATCTTCTCTAGAAACTAACAACAACCTGGTTCTGAAACAGTAGAAACCAGCCCAAACCAGTATTTAATCCAACACATATACAACAACAAGCTTACCTATGAACACCAACTATCAGCACAAACTATGAACAAAAGGCAAAAATTACCTACAAATAATTTAGCTACCAAAACCTACACCAACCTCAACACTTGCTGAATTGGCTTGCCGAAACTCCAGCCATTCCTGTCGAGCCAACTGAAACACAAGTTGCTCCTCCATCCATTCCTGTTGGAACACCCACAAGTTTCTCATTTTCCATACATGCCAAATAATATACAATGTAAATTGAGCTCTCTCCGCCCAGAAAGGTGCTCGATGATTGACACAAATGTCTTGCCACCACTTCGAAAATTGACGACATAGAAAAGGTGTATGAGGCCATCCTAGTGAAGCAAGACTCCATATTTGCTGCACACATCTGCAAGACAAGAGAGCATGTTCCACCGTTTTAACCTTCGCACAACACATAGGACAGAAGGAATCCACCAGAATTTTATGTTGTTGTAACTGTGCATTGATAGGCAAGATATCACTACAACATTGCCACATGAAGATCTTCAATTTCGGCTTCACCTTCAACTTCCAGGTGTTCCTCCACATGATGTGCTTATGACCTCGAGATAAACTACTCTTAGCGCGCTGTCCAAGAAGCTGTTTGGTATTTGGTAACTGCATGTAAGCCGATTTGACAGTGTACTCCTTATCTCTACTAAATTGCCAAGTCAGTTTATCCTGGCTGCCTTCAGGATCCAAAGGTAACTGCAATATTAACTCCGCATCTTGCTGCAAAAAAATGGAGGAAACCAAACCAGAGTTCCATTTTCTCCCATTCTCTGTGAGAAGCTCTCCCATCCCGCACAGCATTGCAAATATCCAGCCCAACCACAGACCAATAAGTTTGGAAGAAAAGAGGCGTCATACCATCTGGGCCAGGTGCTGAATGTGGATTCATTTGAAAAAGAGCTTCTCGAATTTCCTCATCGAGCACGAGCCTCATCAAACCAGCATTCATCTGCCTGGTGATAGACTTCGATCACCCCTCAAGCAAAGTCGGACAAAGTGATGGTTGACTTGAAGCATAGAGCTGCTCATAAAACCCAGAATCTCTTTCTCCACCTCTTCCTTAGTTCGACATTCCTGACCCATGGTTGTGGTTAAGTGCTCAATACAATTCTTTTTTTTTTTGCCTGATATGATCGCTACTCTACTCTTCTCTACTCCTACTCCTACTCTACTTCTAAACTATGGGGAAACCCAACTGGGTTGTATGAGAGTTGGGGACTAAACCACCAGACCTAAGTAGTGCATGGCACCAACTTAGGATTTTTAAGTCAGCCGCAGGGTTTGATTCCTAGACCAACCCCAACTCAAGCCTTATGGTATTTGTTGGTGGCCAACTTGGCTAAGCCAAATTGGTTAAGTGCTCAATACAAATTCACCTTCCTTCTTTGTGTGGTGGAAGCATGAAAGTATTTAGAATTCCTTTCCCCCTCCTGTAACTATCGATTCCTAGATTTTTGTCTCCAATATTCTTCTTCCTCCCTATAAGCGTGATGCAACTCACTCCTAAGGTCAAACTATTGCTGCCAATCCCTAAACCCACCCTGTAGACTCATGGCCACCAATTTTTGTTTAACA